>VZTD01006069.1:618521-740438 GCA_013397725.1 Rhagologus leucostigma
TCTTTTATGATCTTTGGGTTTTTTTTTGTTTTGCTTCTTTTTTTTTTTTTTTTTTTGGTTGTTATGTTTTGTTTAACTGCAGTTAGAGAATACTCCAAAACCAACTAACCCTGTGGAACTGCAGACAAGTCAAACTACTTTGTAGTGTTCAGCTTTTTACAGGAAGGTCTGATCAACAGTCAGATGTTTAGCTTTTGAAGCACTTCTGCAGGTTAACAGGAAGCCTGAAAGCTTTTCTTTCCTTTGCTTTTTGGTTTTCTCAGTGTCATTTTTTAAATGTGTGGTTGGGCACCGCGGGAAGGCTGGGGAAATGAGTCCTCTTCTCAGAGCAATTCAGTAGTTGATGTCTGCTGGGATTGCCAAGAGAGATAGATAGTAATCACAGTGAGGATATTTATTCTTTGTGAACTGAATAGACAGTACTGATTGACTTCAAAGGCAAAAAAACTCCAAGGAGCAGACACTGGAGAGGGGTTGCTCTGGTGGGACTTGGCTAGCTTTTGAGCCAAAACCATGAAGGTGAAAGGCTGCTGCTGCCTGTTAGTAACGCCTTGAGGGGCAGAATCTTGTTTAGTTTTTGGTTTTGCCTTTCACTCCTGCTTTGTACATGCTAGATCCCTTTGCAGTCTGTGGAGTGTGTTTCTGGTGCCTTGAGAATCTGCCTCTGGCTGTGCCTAGCCCCATGTCTCGGAAGTGGTCAGGGCAGGGAGCTGTGAGCATCTCCAGCAGACAAGAATAGTTTGCTTCCTGGAAGACTTGCACTCTCGCAGGTGAATTGGCATCTGCTGTGCCTGCTAATCTGCCAGGGCGACAGCAGCAACCCAGATCTCAGCCTCAAGAATTCTCCCAAGAAATCTGCTTTGAAACCTGGTTTCCTGATGTGCAGCTTATCAGTTGCCAGCTCTTGTCTGAGAATAATGCACATACACTAGCTTTTCTTGCATATGTGCTTTTTTTTCTTTTCTGTTGGTGTTGAATATTGAAAATGGATTTTCATTGTTTCTCATCAAATGTTTTTTAATCATTAAAAATATGACTTGAACAACATCTGGTTCATCTGGGTGAAGATAAAATCAGATACTGAAATTATCTAAATCTCCAGTAAAGATAAGTATAGGGAAAAGCAAAAGCACCTTTGGTGTGTGTACAGCATCTAATACATTTCAACTTTGGCCAGGGCTGAAATTCAGACAGTGGTAGTGATTAGATGGAAGATTTTAATGTGGCATCTACTTGAACTTTGTTGGGACATGCCAGATCTGTAGAGTTAATATTTTGCCATCTACTTTTCTGAGGAGGAAGGAAAGAAAACTAATGTAAACTCTTCTACTTCAGAATATATATTTTTTTATTAGATATCCTCTTGCAGGGCTTTACATGTTATAAATTATTAGTGAGCTAATAGGAAAGTGATCTTAAAAAAGTCAGCTTTCAAGTATTGTGTATCTTGCTGATACTTCTCTGTATTTTGGTTAAGGTTGTACGTCTTGCCTACCAAGACTCACACTCCTCAAGAGAAATCACTGAGTCCTCTGCAGTGGTGCAGACGTGTTCTGGATCATCCAACTCCAGAGATAGAAGCTGCAAAACGTTCCCTATGCTTTAGATTGGAGCAAGGTAATACTATTTTGTTAATTTCTCTATTACGAGGTTGTCATTCTTGATCTGGTGTTTCACTTGTGTTTGGTGTTTTCACAATTTAGCAGGCTTTGCACGTGGCAGACATGCAGTTTCTTCATACGTATGCGAGTCTTCCTTCATTACATAAATGCTAACGAATGTTTGAATTTTTTCTTTTCTGATCATGCGGTTTTTAAAGTATTTGCCTCCTTTGTTACCCATTTTTTGTTTTGCACAACTTGTTCTAACTTGTCAGTTTTCATCCATGGCTTAAAATAGAGGACCTCCTGGCAAGGAAATATTGATGCTAACTTTACTATTGGCATATCTGTCAAAGTTTGAAGAAGGGTGCTTTTTGTTTTTTGTAAAGTCAAAATTATCATGGGCTATAAATCTCTAAAGGCATATTTATCAACATCTAATGTAGTGTCAGAACTTTGCTAAGTATAGCACACACCAAAAAGAGCTGTAACTTGACTGTAGTGCTATTTTGTTGGCCTCTGGGTAGTCTCAGGTACAGGAATCCATCTGATGGTTGATCAGTGCTGGGAACTTGTGGAGTTATCTCTGTGTGCACTGACTTTTGTTTTAAGTAAATACCAGACAGCAGTTTTCTAACTTTCTTACCATCTGGGGTCTCATTAAGATTGTATTAAGTGTTGTTGAAGAAAGCGATTAAGGGAGGATGTTAAGGTTTATAACTCACTAGGAAAGAAGAAGAAAATGAACAATACAGGAAGATGACAGAAGAAGGAATAAAGCTAATGGCAGCATGAACATATGGCTGTATAAGTTAGCTACAGCCGTCATTGAGAGAGATGGAGCATGTTCCTGTATGCTTTGGAGGATATGGGTAGCTGTGGATAAGTCTTATCCGAAATCAGGCTTTTAACTGAATCAGGCTCTGAAGGCATCTGCCTCTTTGCATCGACTATAAAAGATGCTGCAATGATTATTGCTCTAGAAATATTTAGTTGAGCTTATTTGCCTCGAGTTACATGGGCCAGGCTGTGGTTCCTATATTGGTAATCATCCCATCTACTTTTAGGATGGACTTTGCCTTGTTAATTGGGTTATCTGAGTTCAGGTGTGTCTGTAGGGTGAGCTTGAGTGTCTTGAGTGTCATGCTTGAGCATCAATGGAAGTTTTGTCCGTAGAGTCAGAGGAGTCAGGGGAGCTGCTCAGGTGACAAGGTTTAGGTGTTGGCTGTAGAATGAATTTAGTAGCTCTCTTGAGTCCACTGACAGTAGTGGGTGCTTGGCACGAAACCCCGTGTGCTCACCTGAAGGTACATCTGTGTGGGGTTGTGCATCCAACAGTGGAGAGCGATCTGGTGTAGAAGCTCTGTTTAGAATGCCCTTCATAGATATCCAGTGCCATTTGAGATGCCCTGGTACCCTGGTTTCTGTTCAGGACAGATGCAGATCTTCCAAAGGTCCTGTGCTTCTGCTGTCCTTTAATGATATCTTGGCCTCCCCAAGGGCCTCTCCGGTGGGCAGGCACATCTGAGTATGGACAATTGAGTCAAGCTTGTAATGTCAGTGTAGAAACCAGCAAGAGGACTGCATTACCTGTTTTTTTCCCTTACAAGGGTTTATTTAAATCCAATAGGCAATGAAGGTTTCAAATTTAAATCACTCTATGGTTATCAGTTCAGTTTTTCTCTCTGCAGAAGTCACAGCAAGTGACATACGTCACTGAGTTATGTTGACAGTGAGTTACTCTGATCCATATGTTCTACTCACGGTAATTGGCTCATGAATTTCCTGAGCTCTGTAAAAAGTTTCTGAGAAATTATATGCCATAAATAAAACCTATTATGGGAGCAATATGTTCAGGGAGGGAATAGACTTGTGTTTGTACTGCACCAATTCTTTGATAAAATTGCTTTAATTAATAATTCAGTTAAGACTTAATTAACACTCGTATTTCTAAGTATTTTCTTTTAGCACCTGTACCTTTACAAGTAATACATAATAAGCAAATGTCATCCTTCTTACTCTTAAATTTTTAGAAGTTGATTTCACAATATCTATTTATTCCTTAGTTTTTCAGCCAGATGTGAGACTTCTGTAAGAATCTAATAATTTGGTTTTCGAAGTACAGCAAGCTTTCTGTAACCTGACTTTCCTGTGTTTTGTTTTGCAGTGCACTCAATCAGTAATATACGTGTATAAATATGTGTATGTAATTCATCCAGATTTTATAAGTGACTTAGTAAGAATGGCATTCTTCTTTTCTGGTACTAAAGTTTCAAACTTTGTACTTGTAAGTCAAATGGTGTTTTCCCCTTTTAGCCATAGGCCTTGCAAGGGCATTTTCAAGGTATTTTGAAATCTAGTTGTACCTCTTCTGCTTGGCCCTGAGTCAATGGTTAACACTGAGGTACTTGAGAGCTACTAAATGCATAGTCAAAAAACATTTACAGTACCAGAGTGTGATTTCTTAAATGGCTTATTGGTAGAATTTGCTTAGTGCATGGTGCACTAGCCAAAAATTAAACCAGTTTAGTTGTCATAGCTCTTCAGACACTACAGTGCACATGGAAATAAAAAGCAGTAAAAATTGATTTTTGACTGCAAAGTCAGCATATCTGAATAAGTTCATGCAGAGAGAAGAGCTGTGAGCCAAAAAAAGTAAAAATGTTGCCAGTCTGTTTTTGAGTTGTAACTTATTCCTGTTCTCTTCCTAAGATTTTGAATCCTGCCCTCATTTATTCCTGCTCATGTGAATTTTTCCTACTACATTAAATCCTGATTTTCCTAAAAGTTTTCGTTTGTTTTTTGAACTATTCCAGCATTAGGGTATCTCTTAACAAGGCTAAAAGTCTTGTGAGAGACCTCTGCCAGAGCAGTCCAAAGCAATGAAATAGTGCAACGGCTACTTGGTCTTTCAGGCCAGAAAATCACTTGAATGGGGGTATTTTCACTTTGCTGTGCTCACCAGCCTGTTTCTTTTCTAGTGAAAATGACTGTTTTGAGTATTTCATGATGGAAGTTAAGAATTCATCTTGGCATAAATCCTTGAGGTTTGTTATAAGTGCAGAGGTGATCTCCAGCAGGTGATTCTTCTGTGAACCACTGTGGGAACTTAGGCAAGCTTCTCAACATTCCTCTGGTCTACCACTAAGTAGGTAAAGCTTTTTATAACGTTTGTAATAAGCTAGGCTTATTACAAACCCTGTTTCTGTGGATTAAGCATACTAGCTTTAAGGAGGATGAAAGTTAAATGTAACCTCCTATGATAAGATCTTTGCTTGGAATCATTCCTATTTTCCATGAGCAGTTATAGTCTTGAGGTAATATTTGTTTGTTGTTTGTTTCAGTTGTTTTTTCTCTGTGGGCTGGCCTGGATCACAGCTTTCTTCTTGCTCTTTGTCAGTTATCTTTTGTTTGAAACTTTTCTGATTTGTTATGCTTACAGCAGTTCTCTATCTATTGTAGGGTTAATTACCTCGTTGTTTGGATTTTAATCTTTCTGTCTATTTTATTTTTTTAGGTTAACTTATATGGACAGGGCCACCTTGCAGTCTTAATGGTGTGATAGAGCCTCTTCTGTGTTTTCTTGGCAGTAGTTGAAGATGCTGGGACATGTATTAAGTTCAGTGAGCAGAGGGATGTGACATGTAAGTTTCCTAGCTGATGCAGATGGGTATAACCCCTCTGAAACTGATGAGATGGTGGTGATTGACACCCTGGCTGAAGATACCCTGTATAACTTCACCTCTGCAAGAAGCTCTGAAGCAGGCGGGTGGATAAACTGAGGACTTAAGAGGCTTGGCAAGGAGTCAGTCTGTAGGAGCTCAGCTTTTTTGCAGGGCTTCAAAGCTTAACTCATCCAATTCAGCCTTCCAGATAGGAAGCTCCTCTTTCTTGGGAAATATGAAATACTGGCTAGATTCAGAGTTTGGCTTAGATGAGTTCTTACTCAGAAATACCATTTCAGATGTTTAAAAACACTACGCAACTGAAGTCTGTAGGTTTTGCACTTGGCTGCAGTAGTTTATAGTTTAAAGAGTAAAAAGTAAAATTCTGTTTTATTTCTTAAGTTACTATTGTGCTTCTGTATGGATGGTGTTATGTCATCTGTGGATGATAAGATATGTTGAGAAACAGATCCATTGCAGTTTCTCTCCATTGCTTATGATTCCACAAAACAAAGATTCTCGTTAGTGGAATTTTATTCATTATTGTGCTAGATTCCAGTGTTAAATGTTAGTTAAGGTTGATGTCCAAACATACAACATACCCAGAAGAAAAACTGGGAGGAGACCAAACAAAATGATTTATTTTGATAGTACTATGTTTTTACCTGTTAAAAAAAAAATCTGGTAGGTTACAGCTGGGAGGACCTCAGGGAGGAGGTTTTACCTGTATGTGTAACTTGTGGCTTATGCAGAAAGAGTCAGTGTTCTGTCAGCTTATCCTAACTCTCTTCCATTTCCCACGGGTTCATAGTGAAATAACTTAGTTTGGAGTTTTTCGGATATGGAATACACTTCATCAACTGTTAAAAACCTCTGTCATAGGGAACTTAGATGCTGTAGTCTGTTAACACCAGAATCAGAAAATACTGTGAGTGAACAAAAGCTTTTATCTTGTGTGTTTGAGCTGGATCCAGTGCTGAACCAAGTGCAAGGTGGATTTTTTTTTCCTAGAGCAGATTTATTAGGTTTAATTTTATTTGCTGTCCATTGATGGATCAGATGATGTGATACTCAGAACTGGATTAAAAAATTTCATATAGCTTTCTTGCTCATATATAATGCAGTTTAGTTCCATGTAAAATGCTTTTGAGGCAGGAAATGATAATGTGCAGAAGCTTGCAGTTGATTGTTGTTTCCATCATAAATAACATGTCTAAAGCTCTAGAAGGAATGAAAAAAGTGGCGTGAGAGGTTTGGTTCCTTTTTGTGTATGTTTCTGATAATCAAAAACGATAAGGAACCATAGCTCTTATCGACATCTTAGCACCTTTTGAGGAATGTGACATCTCAGAGGCCAGGCTGTTTACGCATCTTCTGCTGTAGTACAGGCTCAGTGCTTGGAGTGCGCCTATACATGCACAGCAGTTACTTCCTAGTAGATTTCATTTATTTGAAGTAACTTGTTAAAACAGCTGCATAATTCAAGCACTTCTTAGAGGTTTTTCAAATGCTGGTATCACTGGATTTTCTAGCACAGCTGCTGAAGATTTGCGTATTTCAATTTGGAAAAACTCAGGTTTGATACTCTACTTGCATTTCAAACAGAATATTTCTCTCTGCCACTGTAACATTGCTACTCTGCAAGTACACTTGAAGATAGAAGTGTTTGGTTTAAAACCCTTATGGCAACAAATGCATAGAAGATCAGACACTTTACTTTTTATTAACTTCAGACCTATCTGTTGCCTTTTTACTACAGCTCTTCAATATGATTTCTGCCTTTTACTAAATTACAATATACATACTACTTAAGAATTTAATTTCATGTTTGGTGATTGATTGTTGTGCAGCTCATAATTATTTGCTTAGAACAGAGTTCTGGTTATTGTTATACTTGCAAGAGGAAGCTGAATTCTGAAGTGTCTGTAAGGGTAGAGAGGTGGTGTTAGATCTTGCCTCGGTTGAGAAAACACCTCTCCCATTTTAGAGTGTGTTTTTTTTTAATTCCTGCTGACCACTGAGCCGGGATTCTCATCTCATCATGAGTGGTTAAACAGCTAGAAACACTGTTAAATTTCACGTGAGGATTTCAGTAGGCTGATTCTTATTTAAAATAACTTCTACTGGCAATATAAGTTCAAAGCCTGTAATGCAGTTTGTGTCTAAAAGCAGTAGAAGTAGCATCAACACTGCTTTATGCTAAAAGTGCAGGCACATTTAGTGTTACCCAGCAGAGTACTAATCACTGGGTTGGTTTCTGAAGTACGCAACTACTTTCCTATCTAAAAATTAAAAAGAAACCTAGGTTTTAATAATTGACTTGAGGGCATTTGAAAGCTTATTATCCTCTGGAGATATTTTTTCTGTTGAAACGAGGATCTTTTCAAAACTGGACTGTTCTGGATGCTGTCATTTAATTTTTGCTTTTGATAGTCTTACGTGTGCTCACTGTTTGTTAGTCCCACATTATTGTTACAGCTTTTGTCTTTCATGTTGTCTTTCTTTCACGGTCTGTTTTTGATGTGTGCGGAAGAGAGCTGGGAATAACATTTCAGAATGCAGACAAGTGTGATACGTAGAGGTAGCATTGCTTCTTTACTAAGAAGGTTTATTTCTGTATTTTCACTTTCAGGGAGAGCTTTGGTTCTTGTCTTCATAGTATTGCATCTTTTGGGAAGCTTTTGTTCACACTGTGATGTGTGTGTTTTTATGTCTTTTTATGCCATGATCCTTACGTGTCCTCTGATTGGTTACTTGTGGGATATAGTGTACAGTCCTGTAAATGTGTCATGCAGTCCTTCTTGGCAACTGAGTTTGTGTTTTAATATACTAGAAAGAAGTTGATTATTTGCACTTGCTTTTCTAAGTGTTCCACGTTCAGCATGTCTTGTTCATATTTCATGGAAATAAGACACACCAATTATTTGCTTTTACTTAAGGGTTTATGCAACAGTTCTTGTAGTAAAATAAAATTCTTTTGACTCTACCTGATAATGAAATGTAGTCAGTAAGCTCTAATCGGAATACTTGTGGGGCACAGGCATTCACAGATTTGCTTCTTTTTTTTTTTTTTTGTGTTGCAAGACAGAAGATGAATTAGTACAAATGATAGAGACATAGGAGTTTATAAAAATAAAATTCCTGAGTGTTCTATTTTTTTTTGTTTCATGACCTTCTTTTAAAATACTGTTTTCTTAATTTTACTTCTAGAATGGGATATTCTTGTAAAATTTTTAATTACAAAAAAATAGTTTTTTGGGGAATATTTATCCTTGTTGAGGTCACTAAGCCATTCTAAAAGTCTTTTGCATGTGGATTTATCAAACACAGTAATGGACTGCTTCTTTGATAGCTTCACACTTAAAAAGTCTGAGGGGAAGAAATTAGTAAAAGTATGCCTGTGGGACAAAAAAATATTTTCGTCAGAAAAAAATAGTTACAATCTATGTAGTTCCTGTTTTGAAAAAACATTTGCAGCATATAAAGACTACATTTTTGATAATTTTAAAGGAATTAAGTCACAAAGTATACTGCAGCAAGTTCTTGAATGTTTTATACTATGATTGGAGTATTTGGCTATGAGAGGTTATGGAAAGCTGATACGGGATAACAATTTTTAAAATAACAGTGAGCTGGTAGTATAGGCATTTCTTTGTTTTACCTATGTTGCGGATTTTTAAATCTTTTCTGTTGTGTAACCAAGACTAAAGAGGTATTGGATCATGTTCACTGGTGAATTTGGACCACATTACCACTTCTACAGTGTAAAGTAGCTGTTAACCAGGTCTGCACAGCTGGCTGAGCTCAGGCTGACCTCACTTCATAACACCAGAGAAATCTGTATGATAACACCATTCTGGGAGAGCTTTTTGCTTGAAAGTGGTGGCTGTTTGCTGAACATAGTCAACCCTGTGTGCCCCTCTAATGCAGAGGGGGTCATTGCACTTGCAGTCTGACTTGGAACAAACAAATTCTCCTACTTTAGGAAAGAAGTCAGCTTCTTTGTGTTCACTTTTCCCATTAGGTAGTACCGAGTACCAGTGTGGATTTTGCTGCCTGCCCTCTATTAATTCACGGTGAGGAGACTTGTACCTTGAAGTGCACAATTCTAAAATGGTTACTCAGGGAGTTAGAGGTGAAGATACTCTCATGCAGTCAGATAAATTCCTCTGTAAAAGTTGATGAGTTGTGTCCTCTGCTGCGCAGGAGAGATCCAGTTGCTTTTTCTTAGTTTTGTCTGCAGTTGATGGAGGACGGATTGTTTCTGAGTTAAGTACAATAAGGATTTGTAAGAGCTCTTTTTGATGCTAAATATTATGCGCGATTTCACTGAACCTTAGTCATTTAAGTTAGATACCTGTGAGAAACTGTCTGTCCACTGATTCTGAAGAAGCTAAAGGACAGTCCACCCGACCATTCTTAAACAGTTGTGCGAACTGAGTCTGGAGATACTAATTTCTCTCCACTAATTAGAAAAAAACCTTGGAGTACTTAGCATCAGAAGGATTTAGATTATTGTATATAAAGCAGTATTACTTTATATTTTTAAGGAGTTTTGCATACTCTGCATTTTTCAAGAATAGCCCTGGTGCCTTTCATTCAGAGATGGTTTCTCACTGTCTCCTATTTCTTCAATCATGGCACTTCAGACCTGGTTTGTAATCATTTGTTTAGAAGCTAAGCTCATTCTCCAGAATGAGGACACAGGATGCTTGGGGGTTTTTTTATGTTTTCACATACTAGTAGCTATCTGTATCTTTCTATGAAAGGCACAAAAATTTTGTGCCACTTTCCAGCCACTGGAATGGTGTAAATTCTGTTGTGTTTGCTAGTCTTAAGTTAGATACATGGGATATTGCTTAGTGTTGCATCTGTATCACAGAGGAACATCTGTGTGATTGAATCTTGTTTGGAAATACATTTTGTGTCTCAATTTCCATCTCCAGACGTGAAGCTGTTTCTCTTGTGTCTGTAAGGACCTTGTTGTTGGGTCTCAGGTATTTATGAGAATTCATAGAACATGTAATGGTCCATATTTATTCCACCTAATTTTAGTCTCGTGTCTCGTAAATACATAGTTTAAAGTTCAATCTTGACTGTGATTCACTGATCTAAGGGTGCTAAGCATAATTTGACATGCATCCTGGAGGTATCTAGGTGGGTACATGGGTATGATACAGGATCTGCACAATAGCCTCACTTAACTGGACCAGCTGGAGCACCTAAAATGTCATTACATTCTGGTTTTAGACAGCTGAATCATGCCCTTGCTGTTTTGTTCTGAAGGGTGGGTTCTGCTCCAGACTGTAGGTGTTTAAATGAGGCTGTCTACAAGTAGGCCCTTCTGTGTGTATGTGTGCATTGTTTTGTCTTTTCTGTTTAGAATTGCTTTTTGCATATGAGAAAATTCAATATGTACTTTACATTAATGCTGTCATGTCGTAGAAAAGTTATCAGCACACAAGAAAGTAAGTGCAAGATCACTTGTGGTAAAAGTGTGCCAGTGCAAGTTGACTTTAAGTAGTATTAGCTGCTTGCTACTTCGTTTAAAATCACTTCAAATTCATGTAAAGATTTGTATCAGAAGTTACAGTAGGCTCTTAGGGCTAGAGGCTCTAATTTGTTTTATTCTTTAGGAGTGGCTCATTTAATGTAGTTCTAGTTTCATTGGACTCAAGGTCCTACTCCATTATAGACTTAATAAAAGAGTAGGATTGAGTAGTAAGTCTTCAGAATTTGCATCTGACTAGTACCGTTTCTTTTAATTATTATTTTGTTTTATTTTAAAGTTAGTTGGCACTTGATGTATTTGTGACTTTTGTTTTCAGGCAATTTTTTCTTCATAACATGTTTGAAGTCCGTTGTGGGTGCAGGGCAGGGTGTTGTGGCCTGGGGTGTGTGGGTGATAGCAACTGAGTCAGCTGTTGTGCTGTTGCCTTCAGCTACAGAGGACTTGGCTCAGCATCCTAACATCCTGATGGCCTTTCTTCCTAGAAGTCCACCATGTCCTTCAAGCAGCTCAGTGAAATGCTAGCAAAGCTTCTCCAAGTTCTTTGTTCCTTCTTCCTAGCCCATAAGAAAGGCAGGATATAGAGTGATTTGCAGGCCAGCATGAAAAAGGGTGGAGTGGAGTGACAGAATCTTGGCTTCAGCCTGTTCCTCCATGGTGTCATCAGTTTTCTTTTTTGTCATTTCTGCTTCATGTATTGCAGTTGTAGTCTACCTGATAGTGTTCGGACTGCCTCGTGGTTGTTTCTTACTGTCTTTTGAAACACTGGGTGTGAAATAACTTCACTGTAGTCACAAACGGATCTTTATTTATATATAAAAAAACAAATCTCAATTTGTAAAGTAGGCACATATGTTCTTGTTGTGTTGGACATAGTCCAAAAAAGATTTTACTTGTTTTTGGTTTATGTGGGTGCTGATAAATCTGGAATAATTATTTGAAAGAAATAAAATGTTTCTTTATCGAGAAGCTTGAAGAAACATTTCAAACTCTATTGTGCAAGTCCATTTCTGCTTACTGTGGAGATGACAGGTTCTGGTGATGGAAACACTTAAAAGGTACTGCAGAGTACCTTTTATCCTGAACAGTAAGACAGAGGCAGAAGGATGTTGCAACAGTGTAATAGTTGTACTGATGGTGCTTCTGCAATTTGTGTGCTTTTGACTCCTGTCTGTGTACCATTCTCCTGCTTTCCCTGTTGTACTGTGCTCTTGGGTGACATAATACTCCTCTCTCCTCCTTTGCCAGCTTATACCTGTTGTTTGTTAGTGAGGAGCAAAGAATGCGTCTTTGTTCAGTGCTTCTACAGTTCTCGATGCAGTGTGGGTACATCTGGAAGGTACTCACAAGGCAGAGTTTACTTAAGGAGTCTCCCTCGAGATACCAGAAATGACCCAGGGAAGCTTAAATGTAGGAATGTGCTCTGAGTTAGTGTCAGGAGACATTGGTCTTTCTCGAGGGAATATGAATGACAGTAATGATAATGGTATCTATATCAAACATCTATGTGTTACTTTACCCATTTTCCTAGTAGTAATTTTTTTGGTTAGTGCTTCTTAATTTAACTCAAGGTTGGTGTTGAACCTTAATTCTGTGTGAGAATATGTATTCTAAATATGTTATTATATTTGGCAGTCAGTTAAACCTCTGTTAGAACTTTCCTTAATCATAAACTTTCATGAATTTTTTCCTATTTGGTGTTTGAGAAGTATGGAAAATCTGTTTCACAGTAGCTTTTATTTTTTAAGTGTTTTGTACCTTTTCTCTGCTTTTGGTATTAGTGTTAACAGTTTCTCATGATAATCACATAACTGTGACACCTGCTATATTTATCCGAAAGCCACGGGGTTCCTGGAGGGTAAGTGCTGCATCTGACCTCGATTTGAGTCAAAGATTTAGCTTAGTCTGACTCAATATAGGCGGCAGATATGCTTGAGCAAAGAAAAGGGAATGTGGCATCTTGGAATCGTGTTGGAGTCAGAAACTGTAAATTGAGCTCTCAGGCAAAAGACTCCTGCCAGAAATTTAACCTGTGAATACAGATGGCAAGTAGATTCAGTTATAGGGGGAGCCTTAATGTTTTTATGGGTGTTTCTGGGATGCAGGGGAATTTCGAGGCTAAACAGTAATGTTAGGAAAAGTGCAATTTAGGGTTAATGTTGGACTGGTTTTATCTTTTCTGTGGTACCATAAATGATCAAGAGAGCTATATCCCAACAGACACATATATTTGAATTCTACCTGGTATATAATAAAGACCCTACACTATTAGGAGAAGAATGAGAAATTGTCCTTCTGTAAGTCTGTTTTAAACAGAATGGATCCCTCACCCTTAATGCTTCTCTGTTTTGCCGATGGTAATGCAACAAAGAAAAAAAGAATTATGTATGCTACCAGAATATTTAAATTTAGGAAATGTAATTATATTTTTTTAACTGTATTTTTTCCTCCAGGAACTTGTTCAGAGCAAAAACACACCTTTGATTCAAATTGTTGCTAACATGTCTGATTAGCAGTATAGCACATGTCCACTTAGAAGTGTTGTACATCCTGTGTGGCATGTGGAGATGAATTTCTCTTTTATTAACTGGAGTTACCCTCTCTGAAGAGTCCACTAACCAGTACATAATAGCATTCTTTTAGTTTACCTCTAGTACAGTGTATAGACCAAACGAATAGTACATTTTCAGCATGAGATTACCTTGTGTGGTAGCTGAGCTCTGATCTGCGAGGGGAGTTAACTAATACCTGTTCTTTAAATCACACAGAGAAGCCTTGCTCCTCATCCTAGAGGAACCCCGTAAGTGTGGACTTACAGAGTGAAAGGGCAAAGGCACCCTTGATCTTCGTTCATTTTGTCCATGGCAGTTGAGCTCTTCTTGAAATATATTCAACATTTTTTGAAAATAAAATTGTTTATACTGTGATTGAATGCTTGTCCTTATTATTACGTGGCTGTGATTTGATCTTAATTTGTTTTTCTGCAATGGTGCTGTTACTATTGTTTTTTATCATTTATTCTACTCTCAAGCCCAAAGCTCTGTCCAGTAGAGTTCTCTGGGATTGCTGTGATTGCAATGACTCAGCACTTAAAAGAACCAAAATTAGAAAGCAGCTGTTACTTTCTAAGGACTGAAAACATTTCTAAAAGAGTGGATGCATTGCTATCAGTGGAGTTTTAAATCTGCTGTTGGCTAATTGAAGTGGGGATGTGTGCCGGTTTGGCCAAAATCTAGTAATATAGCCCCTGAGAGAAAACCAAGTTGCAACCACCCTTTCCCCCACAGGGTTCGGGAAAAAAGGAAATCTACTGTACAGTTGTAAGAGAGTGGGTAGATTTATTTCCTGCACCAAAAAAAGCCTGATTAGGTTAACTGGTTTTGAAAAAAGGCTTCCTTCTTAGGCCAAGTTGAAGAAAATACCGTTCGGCTCATAATTTTTTTGCCATGTAGAAAGTAGCTTGCTGATGAGAGAAAAGCTTCTCATGTTCTTTGTTGCCTTGAGGGGTACAAAGCGTATACAGGCACACAGAAGACCTCACACTTTCTCGTTGTGTTACCAAAACATAAGTAGACCCTAAGAATTGATCGTGTCAATGCACACAACCTGTATACACCTTAGAGAGCATGCCAAACAGCCTAGCTCCGATACATCCACACAGTGCCATGCTGCATGGATAATATACACTGGTATAGCTGTCACTGGGATCCAACTTGACTGAATGTCATGATACCTCTCATATTTTGGCTTTCAGGTTTCTAATTACCATATCTGTATCTCTCTGTGTAAAACATTGTTAAACATGCTGTAAGTGTTTTCAAGATAAGGGTCATACTACTTTATTTAAGCCATCCTAAACTTCAGGCTTGCAATCGTTGATTAGTTGAAAAATAGCAACAGCTACAGAGCATGAGATCAGTCTTCCTCCAGTGACAGAGAGTAGCATTATTGGTTAGGTAGGACTGGAGGTCACATTTGAATATTGAACACTAGTTGAGCTGAATACAGGTCACAGTTTAAGTCTTAAAGACGGAGAGTATGCTGTGTTCTGCCAAATATTTTTCTTCTACCTCTCTCCTGCTCTGTGGCTGAAATTCAGGTTGGCTTCTGTACTGTAACTCTTGTAAGAATTTTTAATCATTGAGGAAAATGAATTTCCAGCTTTTACTTACGCTGTGGTATACTGGAATTAATTCTGTTGAAAGCAGGCTTTCTACAACTTCAGAACTAACCTGAGACAAGAATCAATTGTCTGCAGTTTTATGGTACAAAGGAAGGTGACTAAATAAATACCATTTGAAAAATCTTTTGTAATTATATCTAACATACTAGATAGAAGTAGTAGAAAACTTACAATAAAAAACTTACAAATGTAGTAAGGAAAAAGACCATGTTGATCCAAAGCCTACTGCAGTCACTGGAAGTCTTTAATTTACCTGGGGTTTGTGCATTGCCTTTATGTTCCTTAAGGTATTTTGCCTACTAATTGTATGATTTTGGGGATGAGTGTCAAATAACTTTGAGAGGAATCTTGCTTTATATTTGAGGTCAAAAGTGTGGTAATCTGAGATTCCGTATGTATTGTTTCCCACATGACTGAAAATACAGTAATTTTATGCTCTCGATTTGGCTGGCAGTGATCAGTACAAACTATTTCAAACTCTGGAGTTTGATGCACTATATTTAGAGATTTTGCTTGAGGAGGACTTCGCAACACTTGCCTAGACACCACGAGGTTCTTCTGGCTCACATAACAGAGCTACATGTGGTATTCCTGCCATTTGTACAAGGGAAGGTCAGGTCTGTGCTGACAATGTGAATGCAGTGTAGTTTTGTTCTCCTAGAATGTGAAAATATGTGAATCCATTACCTGGTATGTACATAAATTTGTTCTTGGAAGTTTTCCTTGTATTGATATAGCCTATGTAGTTCATGGCAGAGCTTGTAGAGTGTTTTATAAAAACCAGCTTTGCTTAGTGGTGTGTCATTTACAGATGTTACTCTACTGTATTGGCAAAATACCCCTTCACCAACAGGCTTACTTGCTTTTTATATTAAGGAATCCAAAGAATTGAGTGGGTGTGTGGAATAGACTGGTTAAGGGAAACAAGTATCTTTTAGCTGCAAGGCAGATGCCCAAGAAAAGCAGCACTGTCATGAGTACTAGTTCAATGAGTAATCTGACAGAGAACTATCAAAAAATGAATTTACCAGCTTTTACTCCAACTGAAAAAAGTTGTCACTACAGCCAACATGACAAGTGTGAGGGTGGATGAAGCCCTCTAAATAGGGGACATGAAACTGCTTCTCCTTGCTCTTGGACGGTGAGGCAATATATCCGCATATAAGGATAGCCCCAAGGGCCAGAGCTGTCTGGCTGGGGAAGAGGAGGACCTCTAACAAAAGTCACATTAACCAGTGCATGTACCAGGTGGATTGGTAGCTTGAAAGCCTGCTTCTGAATAATACATAAACATGTCCAGAGAAGCAGCAGGTCAGATTTCTGTCACTCAGCTTTACTACTAGATATGTTTTAGGATGATGAAGGGCTTATTTAAGTGCACAGATTTATGATCATGCACCTAGATTAGAAGCAAACCCTCCCACTCCAACATACGTTACTAATTTTATATATAGTACTAGGTTTCTGTTGTCATTGATCCAGAATCTTGGCTATCGAGAGTTGTTAGTGGGCTCAGCATGCCCCAGGGGATGTGCCCAGGAGGGGTTGTAGAGCTACAGCTCTCCTGTTCCTTTCTGTTAAGTGGTTTGCAGTCTTAGAGAGTAACAGCTCCAGTAGCTATTTAACTATTCTTCATCTCAAAGTGGAAGGAATTTCTGTCCTTTGTTTGTTTTTTTAATGTCTCGAGGGCCTGACTTTAGACTTTAAACTTTCTTTGTCTCTTTACACCAGACCTGAAAATCAGTGACAACCCACCTGATTTCTGGTGAGGTTGCCAAGATTGTGCCTCTTTCCTCCTCCGTGAGGATATGTCATTGATCTAGTTACAGTTAAAGGCACCTCTCTGTGAGATGACAGTATGGCAGTTTTGAGCCAGAGAAAACAGATCTACCTACGTCCTCATAATTTTGGGTAATGGCTCACAGAACTGTGGTGGTAGTAAATGTAGAACAGTGGCTATCAAACTACTGGCAACCAATATTTTACTGTGTGAGCTGCATCCTGGGCAAGCATCTCTGCTGAAGGTGCTACAAGTTTTGAATTACGGCAGCTATGGAGCTGATGCCTGCAGCCACATACTCCTTGCTGCTGCACATCTGCAGACATTCCCTTGACTGTTTCAGACTTAGAGTATGTCATACTGGTCTGAAAAGCAAATCTCCACTGGATTTAAAAGGTATGAACTATATGGCAAAGGTTGCTAGTGCTCTGAAAGCAAGTAGGCAGTGAAGAGATGTCCTGAGACCCAGACACACTGTCTCTCAGATGTGGGAGATGCTACAGACCCAAGAGCCAGCATTTAAAGGAAAAGACAAAAAGACCTTTTTCTTTTCAAAACATACCTGTTTTTATGATTGTGGAGTATTGTGGCAGATGCGAGTTTTGTCTTTTTCAGTTGCTGAGAAAAAGTGAAAACTGAATGCAGTCTTTGAACTCTGTTTTTAAGCTCTGTTTATTGTTCTCTGTAATGGATGCAGTCAGAGTGAGTTTCGTTTGAATATATGCGGAGATCTGTATTGGAGCCAGTCACACTGGGCTGCCATTGTAGGCAGAGCAGACAAAGGGGCACAGCTCATGTCCTTTGCAGGCAGAGGTGAGATGAATCATGCCCTGTCCTTCCTCTTGGAAATAAATAGTGTCCTGAGGTGATTAGGTTAGCATCAATGTCTGTACGTAAGAGCATCTTAACTGTGTCTGGGACATAGGATCCAGCATCCTAAAGCACCATAAATAGATACTGGAAGAGAGAGAATATGGGGAAGTAGCATATATGCCTTCCCTGACACCATCCCAGCTGTATAGCCAGTTCAGTGACTGACAGAACCAGTCTGAATTACATGTGATTTATTAACCTTTGGTAGATTCTTCTTTTGTGAGTTTGTGTAGTCTTCCCATGTTATTTTTTGCATTCATGGTGCCCTTTGGTAAGAATCCTGTTTTTGAAGGCTCTTAATGCCTTATTTGAAGGCTGAAATTAAGTGGGGTAAGCACTCTTCTTAATGAATGACATACTAATAGTTTGGTAGAAGAGTTGGGGGCTGTATATTTTATTCCAGGTTACCCTGTGTAATAATACGTGAGAATGAGTCTTCTGCTCAGAAAGGTCTGTCTTACTTCAAACTAGCTGAAATGTGAGTTGCTCAGGAATGCTCATGGGTTCTGGTCAATCCACCAGATAGACTGAAAATGCATCAGACTGACTTTTTTATATAAAAACTGGGAGCTGGGGAGGGAGCAGGGATCTGGGCCCTAGGTCGTGCCTAAGGCTTAGTATTTCAGCATACTGTTTATCCATGCTCTCAAAAGAGGGAAGCTGGGAAGCCAAGTTTGGCCATTAGCTCTAATCAGAAAATTTGCTTTTGGACGTGTGCATGCAGAGAGAGATGTGCACGCAGGAGGAAAATGGATGCTGAGACAGTTGCATTTTTCACAAAGCCCCTGTGCTTGTCTGTTTACACAGCTGTACAGTAAAGGATTTGCATTAAAAAAAAAGAGCCAAGTTAAAAAAACCCAACAAAACAAAAGAAAAAATGCACAGCCCAACCCTCCAAAGCACATGGTTAAAATGTAGTATCCTTTTTTGGAATTTGTAGGAAGTAGCTTATACCTCTCAATTCCATTTCCTTTCTAGTCTTTTGAATTCTTTGATGTCATAAAATCACTTTTGTGACAAATTTGGGTCAGAGAATGGTGGTTGGAGTTTCCGTGTTCTTCAGCATGCTGCAGCTGGACGGTGCTGTGGTTGTTTTTTCAGCATTCAATGTGTACAAAAAATTTTCAGGTCAGCCTTTCACCATGATGCATTGAAGTACAGTAGTACATTTACCTCTGAAACTTCCCTGCTCACACTGATGGGTAATCATTGGCACAACTGGACTAAGTCATGCAACTGATTAGTCCTGAATCTTAGATTGACATTTTTGTCACCAATAGCAGTATGCCAGACACCACTGCCGATTGCATTACTTGCTGTGCTAGCTATTACAGAAACTGCTGCTATTCAGACAGGCTTTCTGATTGTACCTTTAAAAGAGGACTGTGCTGGTTTTGCTGGGGCAACTCTTGAGGTATATGTTGTAGTTCTATATAGCAAGAAGTTTTATACTGATACATTCCAACTGAACTGCTTTCTCATTCTATGCTAATATTAGATCTTCTTAATATTATTTTTTAAAAAAGGATGTGCTTCTTGTGAATGAATTGGGAAACAAACTTTTCAGGTACTCCCAGGCTTCTCATATTTTTAAAACTGAAGTTCTCACATACTCTTAAAGTTGCTTTTCTCTTTTCCTAGGCTTAGAGGCAAGTGCACAATCTTTATTAATTTTCTTAGCTCCTCCTAATTTATCGCTGTTTGTCCATGTGGTGCATTGCCGCTGGCTAGACACCAGGTGCCTACCAAAACTATGCTATCATTCCCCTCCTCACCTGCACAGAGGAGAGAGAATATAGTGAAAGGATTGTGGGTCAAGAGGAGGGCAGGGAGAGATCAGTCACCAGTTAGCATCACGGGCAAACAAGACTCAGCTTGGGGAAAAATTTATTTTATTACCAATCAAATCAGAGTACAATAATGAGAAATAAAACACCTTCCCCCCCACCCCTCAATTCTTCTGACTCTTGAAAGAAGTCTCCTTGTGCAGTCTATACTCGGGAAATTTCTGTTCTCATTGCAGTTGGGGGTGAGGGGGTGCTGTGACTCTCATGATGGAGAAATCAACAGACAGAAATGACAAACAAGCCTCAAGCATTTTGTGAGCTTTCTCTGACAGGTCAGGGAAATAGTTTTGGGCAATGACAGTTTCATTGTGACTGCAAACGTGCATTAAGCATATGAGGTGTGACTGTGCCTGATGGCAAAGTTTCTGCCACTAGTAGGATGGTTGACGGAGCTACAGCTGTGGTTAGGAAATCAAACTGGAGTAAGCTGATGGGATGACCAAAGCTGATGGCTATGGGAGACTGGAACTAGGAGTGTGCTGCTTGAAAAGTCAAGAAGTTTGCTGTATAACATTGAACAAGATGCAAAAATGGACATGTCCCAAACTAACTTCCAGATTTACAGGTACAGGTCAATGCTCTGTACTCACAGTTATTAGAACTGAAAACGTTGTCTTAAGCCCAGATTTGACAATCTTGTAAATGATAAATGCATAATTTTTTCAAAAATGTGAATTTTTAGGACTTAAAATTGCAAGGGAAAGCTTTGAAGCACTGTGTTTTGATAAACTATGGAAGGTGTTACAGTCCTTTAGAGCACAGAAGCTGAATACCTCACCCTGTGAAATAGACCAAAGGATTGCATGTACTTCTAAGGTCCATATGTCTGGGAGCTACTGAGGTACTTGAAAAACAGATTCTGCTTTTTTGGCTCCCTGAAGATCTGTTACTGGATAGGGGCAACACAGTGTTGGTTCCTTGTAAGTATCTAGCACCTGTCTTCTACGTGGTACTGCTTCAAGTTCTTATAGGAACTCTGGGTTTTCGAGTGACTCATGTAAATCTCCACAGGCTGCTGAGTAGTGGGAGCCCAGGTTTCCTGTTTCTTGAGCCAGTGTCCCAATAACGGCACTAATCAGTGAGTAGTGGGGAATATCTTCATGTTTTCCTCTGTCATTCTTTTCAGTCATATTAAACACTTAGCTATTCTCGGATGTATATCTGACTGCAGGAGTAGTTTTCAGACTCTGAATTGCTTTTTTACAGGGACCAAAAGTGAAGGTTGAATACCTGTCTTTGGAAGGGAGATACTAGATACACCTCACTGAGGTGATGCCTCTTAGCCGGCTTAGGCATTCTTTTCTATGGTAAAGAGAGAGTTTTGGATTCCCTTCTAGTACTCCCGATTTTCTCCTGTGATCAGCTAAATGCTTCTGTTTCCTGTGTAGGTCTCTGTATTTTACTCCCATGAGAGATATTTTTCTTTTAAGTGTGGCTGCTGTGCAACCACACATATGGAGAATGCACCGGGGAAGTGGTTTGGGTTTTCTGCTCTAAAGAAATTGTGTTGGCAGGAAAGTATTTGTAGTACTGTGAATTGACAGTATTGTAAATGTTCCTCCAATGCTGGCTTGAAAGAGGATTTTGTTCAGGCTATGTAATTAGAACCCATATTCAAATGTTTGCATGTATGCAATATAATTTGTTTTTAGCTTGAGCTTAAAATGTATTTTTGACTTTGTATAGGCCTGGAGGCCTATACAAAACTTAAGCTGAGTGTATAAACAAGCTAGATAATGTTTCCTGTAATTTAGCATGTTTACTCAGTAGTACAACACTGATACATATGATTTTCCTGTTTTCTGTCTTAACAGCAAAATATACTGTTTATTTGTGTTGCTTAGAGTGAAAGTAAGTTCTTGCTCTGGCAGACTGAGCTCACTGGGTTTAATAACGGAGTTATGAAAGTGGAAGGTGTTTAAAATGTGGATGTACTTGATTTGGTTTCTTGGAAACCCTGATAGCCTTAGCTAATAGAATCCACAGAATCACAGAATGGCTCAAGGAGGAAGGGACCACAGTGGGTCATCCAGTCCAGCCTCTGTGATCAAGCAGGGTCATCCTGTAACACATTGCACAGGGTTGTGTCCATGTGGCTTTCAAGTATCTCCAGTGTGGGAGACTCCATAATCTCTCTGGGCAACCTGTTCCAGTACTTGGTCACCCACATGTCCTAGATATGTCACATCTGATGTTCTAGGTATATCTGATTCCTCAAGTAGGGGACCTGTGCTTGAACTGTCCCTGATTACATCAATGTAACCCCTCAAAATTAAAACAACATAACGAGGATCTCTACCAGTTTTTACCTTGTGTTCCAGCTGATGAATGTTCCCATTAATTTAAGTGGCAAATTTCATCTTCCCTTTCAAAAACATGCTTCTGTATATGTTTGGGAAATTTTTTACCTTATGTAGCTTAAATGAGGAATTAGTTTTAGGAAGGGAATTGCTTTAAAGATGGTACAGCATCCTGTGGTTTTGCAGGATGTGCTCTTCCTTTTGAGCCATGCAGTTCTGTAGATGTTTACTTGTTCAGGCTTTCTTGTGAAATTTTCTAACAGTTCTTATTAAATACTGATTATTCACAGGAGTCAGTATGGTGAATATTTTTAATTATTTGCTGGTGTTTTCCTGTATGAGTTACTATTTTCATCTGTTTTAGCCTTTCAATAGCTCCAGGGATGTTATAAAAATAAGGTCTTAATTTTTAAACCTTCAGTTCTGTTAGTAAATATTTTAAAGGTATGAGCAGTCTCACTTGTTGCTGATTGTATTTTTTAAAGGAAAGGTTTTGATTGCTTACTTAGGTGGTCAGTTTGAAAAGTCCTTTTTTAACGTATTAGAGTAGGTACTGTGTAACACAGTGCATTATCAGCAGTCTAGTTACTAAGAATTTATGAAAACCGAGGAAATCATACCCAAAAAGTTGGATGCTTCTAATAACTGTAGACTTAAGATGACTGGGACAATTTATGCTTATTTTGTTACAATATTCGTTCCCCCACTTTAATACTTCAAAACATCAAATTGAAAGCGTTTACCTCTTTACTGTCAGTAAATGAAATGGATTTTTTTGCTTCTTTTCTCTTGATGGTTGTTTTAGATGCCCCTATTTTCCTTTTCATGGCTAAATCTCTTCCTTCAGTGCATCTTCACTATAAGTTACTCAGAGCAGGATTATCTGTTTCTATTCAACTGCAAAGATTAGAAACTTTTTTTGTTTTTAAAGGGTGCCTGATCATCTTCATCTGCAGGCAACTGGCATTGGGGCTCTAAGAAGAAGCTATAAATACTGTAAAATTCAGAGCTTAACAGCTGGGATTTTAAACTTAAAATAAAGGTCTTAAAAACATTGTCTCATCCATGTTAGTAGGATGGTGCTTATCATGCTAACCGGGACAGATTCAGTTTGGAGCCAAGTAACTATTCTAAAATGACAATCCATCGCACAATTTTGGGATTTTACAAATTTTGCATGAATTTACATATTTGGCTACATGTCTGTAGCACTCGCTTCCTACGTACCTTTTTATGGGTTTGGCATTAGCACAAGACTTCAGTAAGTCTAATTTTGCTGTCTTTGTTAGTATGGTAAAGTACTCAATATGTACATTGATATTTCCATTTGAAACCTGATGAAAACTATTTTCTAGATCTGATCCTAAACAATGGGTTTAATCATTTGCCTAAAAAGTATCCGTCCTTTCCTGCTGCTTAGACTCGAAAGTTCTGTTTTAGGCACAGTGGCAGAAATTTGTAGAATTGTGAATATTTTACATTGGTATCCCTAGAGATTTAGTGTATATAGAGGTTAGTGTAGATAGAGCTTCTTGGCCTCTTCCATCCATCTTTCCCTGAGAACACGTGCTGTTTGAAAGAGGAGTTAGAAATCTGGTTGGCCATAAATACTAATTATATTCTTGGTGTGGGTTCTTGCTTTCATAGTCACGATAATTGTTGCCTTGTGCTCAGTGGGCCAGCTCACAGTGGTTATTGTAGAGGGTAATGAATGATGTTTATTTATGCTGTGTGCCTGACCACATCTGGGAGTGAGAACATGCTGGCAGCTAATTGGCCTGGCAAATGATCAGACTGCTACAAAGCAGTAGCTTGTGCTAGGCAGGAAAATGAAATCTCAAGGAACTGTCATCTGTGGCTCTTATTGATGGTTCCTGGCGGAAATGACAGACATTAGCTGTGGATGTGATACTGAGATCTACTCTTACCGTATGCATTTCTTTCAGTGAATGCCTCAGATCAATTTGCTGTTATTAACACCTTGTGAATTAATCTCATCCCCAGGGATTCGTGTTAATTGCTAGTTTGTAGAGTTATGTCCATCTGTGTTTGCTCTCCTTTTTGTCCTGAGACACTTGAATGCTTCACTTTAGAACTGATCATGTTAGTGAATGTTAAGGACAAACAATCCATTCGGGAAGTCTGTGTTGTGTAGCTTGGCATCGAGCAATTTCCTGAAAGTGGTGCTGATGCTGCCTTTAAAGATCTCAGAACTTTGGGTTTCTTTGAGCTTGAAAGAATGAGAATCACCAAAAGTGAGAGAATTGCAATAATTCTTTGTTGAGGGGACAGCAAAGAACACAGTTTGAATTTTTATATGTTACTAATGTGTACTTATCTACCTTCCTCAGAGCCTGAGCCTTGCAGGTAGTCCCTGTCCCCAGCAGACTGCTTTGTGCCTGTGCTGGAACCAGGCAGTTGTCTTCACTCCAAGCTTAGTAGCACTTGTGGGAAGAGTTGAAAAGGCTTTTACTCCTTACAAACCCAGGATACATTTAAGTGGGTCAAAGCAAAAGGAATAGAAGGAGAAATGGCACTGTTTGGATTGGTGACAAACTAACTACTCCAAAAGATTGTGAGGATGTGATTGTCAGCCCGCCAAGACATCCTTCCCTGCTGTTCCCATGGCTGCTTGGAGTTCATGTTATCAAGGAGGAGGAGTAAAGTTCATGTGTCCTGCTAAATCATTTTGAGGGTAGTGAGGTTTGAAAACAGAAAACTTGAGTATTTTTTGAATAGCTGTTAGTGTGTAAAATGACCCGATGAACAGGTCCAAGTAACACAGCAGATCGTGGTTTTAAGTAGCCATGTGATGGGGGATGGCTTTTGAGGGCTTTTGGGCCCTTCTGGTTCTGGCCTTTCTGGTTTGTGGCATGTGACACTGCAAAGTACCACCTGCTAAGCACTGAGGTTACACCACTGATTTCAAAGCTAGGTATAAGTATGTTTCTGGCTCCCCCTCTTGTGTCACTGTATATTACATCTGTGAGTACAAAATAGATTCTGTTAAAAAACCCAATACTGTCATATGTTTTTCGTCTGTCCTTGTATCTGTATGAGTTCTCTGAAATTTATATCTTTCAAAATTTCCATTTTTCTTAAAACAATTTTTATTACTAATATTAATTTATTTTTGGAAGAGCATGTGAATGTTGTTTATTTTACTTTTTCAAGGTGTGTAAAATAGGCAAAACAGGACAGTTGTATTATATTTTTACTGGATGAGCTAAGAAAATGTAAATTAAATAAATGTAAATTAAATAAGCCTTTAGCTTTATTTTTGCCTACTCTGAGCGCTTTCTGATATTGCTTAGGAGACCAGGTGCCTTGCAAGCTTTTTGTAAGCAGTATATAGAAAAAGGGATGCCTTGTTTTGTTATTCCAGAAACAGTAAAAAAAGAAAAAAAAGTGCTTATGCAATCAGGAATTTGATGCTGTAAAAAGAGAAGGGAAAATATGGTAGCTTAAAAGCTTGATATGGGATTACAGTTGTTTTTAGCACTTGATGGTTAAGCGTCTTTTACTGCTGTGTCTCTTAACTCCCGTAACTGATAATTTATCTGCTAATTCAATTGTGTGATGATTGATTGCCATTAACAATTCCTTCAAGAGCACTACAAATTTCATTTTTGTTTCTCTGCTAACTATAGCAGTTTTTATTTCCTATGTTATTTGTGTGTTGTCACCCAGTGATGTATGTGATGAATATATACCAAAAAAGGCGTATACATAGAAAATAGTAAAAAGATGAATTTGCTAGAAAACCTTTTGGAGTTCCCTTGTACATGTAAAAGACTGTGCTGATCCTCTCACTTGCTGTGGAATATTCACCATTATTTTCCTTCTGTAATAAGTAAAAAATGTATGATGAGCAGATTAAGATGAGATGATTTTTCTCTCTAATAGTACTGTTCTATTAATAACTGTAAATCTTGTTTTTTCCCCCTCCTCCCTCACATCCGTAACAGCTAGCCGATGGCGGAACCTCTTCTCTACACCTGTCTCCTTGGCTTTTCCCTATAGTCCTGTTGCAAGACTCACCCCATATACCAATGGCTTTAATAGTCCCAGCTTCTCTAAAACCTCCAGTAAAGCAATACTAACACCCGAACGGACAGGTAATGCTTATCTTTTTATTGATTTACGGTGCTTACAAAAGTGCTTGATTTAATCTAATCCTGCTAGCATTTAACAGCAGTACACTTTTTGGGTGGTTGTATATGAACTCACATCTCGGAGGGAGATTGCTGGGGTTTTTTTAAATGACCTAAAATTTGGCTGTTAACTACAAGTGTTATGCAGCATGTTACGGGAAGGTGATGCTAGTAGATATCACTGATGATTTACCCAGTAGTACAGTTGTGACTGTATCAACTTAAACAATCCTCAGCTTTGTTGCTCATTTCTGCCCCCAGGTGCCCCTTCCTTGTGTCGACGGAAACGTGTGCAGCTGTGTAATGAAATTGCAGCGAGAATTTCTCTATAATAAAAAGAGCTGGGGGAATTAGGCCTGTTTTCAAACTGGTCTCATAGCTAATGTCCAAGATTTATTTTGTTTTCCACTGATTTTCAAGGAACACACAAGTCCTAGGAAAATTGCAAACTTTCAGTGGTCTTTAAATTGCAGGGATTTGCGTTTTCCTTCTTCACTACAGATATCAGGAGTCAGTTTCTATCTGTGACTTCTCTTAAACTGCAGTGGCAGTGGAGAAAATAATCTTCTGAGGGAGAGGCATTAACATTTTACTGCTGGCAGGAGCAGGCATGGGCTGAGGACGTTAGCATCAGTGTCACACCAATCTGTGTGCAGTTTACCTTACAATGCATGAAATCACTGCAGAAAGCCCTGTTGTAAGGATTATGGGCACTGTGGGTGAGATACAGCTCCAGACAGCGCCTGCTGTAGCTGTCTGCATGTGAGTGAAGTGTATTCCCTATTCAGTGGGATGAAGCCTAGTTCCTAAATGAACTCATGCTATTTGAGATACCCTCAGGTACCTACCTTGTCTAGCTTTCCGCTGCTGCTCCAAAAGAGCACAGCTGTTACTACCTCTGCAGAACCTCAGGGACTGCTGTAACTTGCACATTTAAGAAAGCAAGCACATTTACTCCATACAGTCCTTCCAAAGCAAAGTAATCCCCTGCCTGTCCTTTTCTTTTGGAGATATTATTAGAAAATAGCTGAATTTAGGATGAATTTTAGGTGGCTGCTTTCAGCAGTGCTAGAGGATGCAAAAACACCTGTGATGCAAGCACAGCTGGTGAGCCATAGTCACAGCAGTTCTTGCCCTGCAGCCTGTGGGTCTCTGGTGGTCCAGAGGATATTAGAAAATGATTTACTGTTTTATTTGATGGGATTTTTCTTTTAAAGTTGGACAACAGCCAGCTCATACAACTGATTGCAAATTAGTTTATATTTCACTGTGACACACAGGGAAAAAGTAGCATCCAGAGCCTTTCCAAAAGTTACCTGTGTGAAGGAATCAATTCCTTCTCTGTTGCATAATGTTCAATCTTAATTGTTACTGTCATTGATTCATATGACAATTATAAACAGTTTAAATAAAGAACAGTAAAATTTAGCTAAATGGCTCTGATACAGCATCTGAGTAGTGAGCAGAAGTCGGTCACACATATCCACTTGTTTTTCAAAACAGTAGGGAGAACCACCGTCCCATAAGAGAGATGCAAATGCAGGCATGGTTAGACTACACTAACTAATCTGAGCTGTATCAGAACAGTATTGGGTAAATTATTAATTGTCTGGGCTATGCAATGCTATTTTGGGAACAAGCCGAGGAATTCATGGTCCATTCCTACACTTAATACTTCTCATGAATATCAAAGCTCTTTGCTAATTGTTATTGAATTGAACTACACTTCTGAAAGTTTTTATGTGCTATTCAGAAAATGTTTTAAGCTATTGTAATGTAAAGAGCAGATGATTCTGAATGAACGATGGCCGGACATATTTGTAGCCTAAAGTGTATGTTTTCTTACTTAGGGTACATTTCTAGGAGTTCCCCTTTGAGTCCACAGTCATCAATAGACAGTGAACTGAGCACTTCGGAGCTGGAAGATGATTCCATCTCCATGGGATACAAGCTGCAGGACCTCACTGATGTTCAGATCATGGCTCGTCTACAGGAGGAGAGTAGGTGGCGCTTTTTTTGGTTTTCATTATAGTCTGAGGGAGATTTCCCGTAACAGTTAAAACTGCTCCAGTCTGGTGCTCAGTCAAATGGATCTTTTTTAAACGATGTTGTCTCTTGAGTGGCAGGTGGGAAGACTCTTCACCTGCATGGAGAAGGTGTGCATGTTGTTGGGTTCAGGTTAATCTGAACTGGTACTGGCTCTTTCAAAATTTGATGTTTATATTTTTCTGAATATTATTTGAAATAATTTTATTTATGGAGAGGGAAGATGCTAAAGCATTGTTCTCATGCATGCATTTCATGAGAAAGGTAAAAATAAGCAGCTCTCTTGGCTTTCTTTTCCTCCACTTCAATTTTCTTAAATTATCAGATGAGTTTTGAAATTAAATCCCCCTTAAATACTGAACTGGGGCCTTTAAATTTAATATCTTGGTTTAAAACTAGTGATTATGCCCAAATCTGAGCCTAGAGTCTTCTTAAATATAGATTATAGCTTGGCTTAATAGTAATTTTTGTAAAGTTTCTTTATTAATAAATAAAGGGCATTTGACTTAGAGGTCACTGAGACAGTAAGTGGAGTATCTCTCTCGCATCCTGTTAGTGCCAAGTGAGATATCAAGGACGAAGTGATGAGATTAAAAGCAAGAGAACTTCATAGATGGGGCCTGAATGAAAATGCCAAGTAATAAGTGATTATATAAAACAAAAATAACAAAATGTGAAGAAAAAATTAGAGCTGTCATCTGGCTGAAGCCACCAGACAGAGCAGGCAGAGTGCTCACCTGTCAGCAGGAGAACTTGCTGAGTATCTAGTGGCATGCATCATGTTCCACAGAGAAATTAACAAGTGTTCTAATTTTAAAAAGAAAAAAAGGATATGACTGTCAAAGATACAAAGGATTGCATTATTTAAACGACAGCTGTGCTCATCTCTTTTAGAGTGAGGTTTAAAAAATACTTCAGGTCCTTAGCTCTTTAAGGAATCATGGCATTGGCAGACTGGAAAGAAAAATGCTGATTTTTTTTCTAATCATGAGGTGCTATGGTTGGATCTCATCCTTGTAGCAGCAGCTGGTGGAGAATGTTTGAGCACGTGACAGTTGTTGACCATTTAATCCTGTGGAAAGTGGCAGTTCTATATGTGCATGCAGGCACGCTCTCTTCACAGCCACAGATAGAAACTCCCACTCGAGGAGGGGGAGAGGAAGCATGTTAAGAAGTTTCCATTATGAAGCAAAGACATCTGTTCAAGCTGAGGGCTTCTTGTAAGTCTAGGAAGGTTATCTGCAGCTACTGTCAGATAATTACTTGGCTCCTGGAAATAGAATGTTTTTTCCTTGGCTGCAGTGCATCTGGAGAAAGGAGGGATGTGCAAGGGATGTGAATGTTTCCGTCTCACTTGACCTGGAGCAAACAGGCTCTTAGAGGGTAGTGCTAATAGTGAGATGGTTTTCAAATCCTGGCATTCTGAGAAGCGGGTGGTAGGATTGTGTACTTTTGTAAAATACAGTTGTGTTGCCACTAAGCCTTATCCATGAGACTGGATGTTGTCAGGAACCAATTCTTGTTCAGGGAGGTTGGAGAGCCAGAAGATTTAGATGGGTTGTAAGTTTAGGAAATGTCATTGTAAATATTTTTGTTGCGTGAATACAAAAGTTTAATAGCAATAGCCTGGAAAACTAATGTGAGTGTAATTCCTCTAATTAACACTATTTAGAAGTTAAAAACTTAGTACCTATGTAGTCTTTTTATTGGCAGAGAAATAAGTACCTCCTGAGGGTGGTTCATCTTAAGAAAGGCATCTAAGACATCTTTTGGAGACTCCTGTGTTCTTTTTTAGTATTTTATTTAAAAAGATTTTGAGGGAAAGAATTCAAGCTTAGATGTCGGAAAGATAGATGAGATGAATCGTACATCAGATCTTCAGCCTGATTATATTTTAAATCGAATTCTTGCTGTAAAATTCTGTCTACTTACCTGCTTAGTTTTCAAGATTGAAGTGCATATTAAGAGTTAATCACTTAGCAGAAGCTGAATCATCCTCCTCTTGGAATTTACAGGCCTTAGGCAAGATTATGCTTCAACTTCAGCATCTGTGTCAAGGCACACTTCGAGTGTTTCTCTGCATGCGGGAAAAAAGGGAACATGCAGTGACCAGGAATATGATCACTATAGTCTTGAGGATGAGGAAGAGTTTGACCACCTTCCACCTCCGCAGCCACGTCTGACTCGCTGCTCCCCTTTCCAAAGAGGGATTCCTCACTCACAGACTTTCTCCAGTATCCGGGACTGCAGGAGGAGCCCTACTTCCCCACAATTCCCTACAAATACTTATCAGCAGCCCTTCTACTCTCCTCAAGCCCAAACTCCAGAGCAGCAACCAAATAGGATTAATGGAGGTGGGTTGCATGCTTTTCTGAGAAGTGGTCTTTTCTCTGCCAAGTGCCAGTACCATTTTAAAGATGAATTGTACATAAATTGTGACAAATAATTTAAATGATGTGTAAATTATTAAGGTATGTTATTGTTAAGCAGTTTTCTGCAAAATGTAGTCTGTGACCTGGTCATGAAAGCTGTTGCTGTAGTGTGTTTTAAAATACTGCAAAGTTGACCACAAGTGAAGAAAGAAATAGAAAGTAAAGAAGAACATGTTTTAGCAGGCTAATAGTTGGTTAGAAGAACCTCTGGGGCTTTCAAGCTTGATGTACACATGTCCGTTGTGGATGCAGTAAAATACAGATTAGGGTTTTCAGATTTTCATTTTCTTTCTTATTCCTGAATTTGCTGTTAATGCAGCTGTGCTGTGAGGAGTGCTTATGGCACCTTGCTTCTGTTCCAGATCTGATAGGGCTGATTGTTATAGTTGGAGATAATGTCACTCCCAAACTATGCTGAGACATTGCTGCTTTTTCATGCTGCATTTGAGATATGTTCCAGGGTCTGAAAGACTTGTCTCTCAGTGCTTACTCACGGTTTAAATTTCCCTCCATTGTTGCTGTCAACTTCTTTTCTTTCCTCATTATAATCACAATTTTCTTCTTTCTGCTGCATTTTACTTTCCTATGCCTTCATTCTTTCCCCTAAGTTAATTTTAAACTGTCCATTTCCAGCCAGGGTCTTGTTTGTAACATTACAGATTACAGCTTACCCTTGGGCAAGAAAATAAATGTGTTGTTCAAAACAACATATAGTTGCTATTTATGGTGCTACAGGTTTGCGTGTTGCTTTTCTGACGAACAAGACATGACAGGTTGGTGCCCAAACCACTTCTATTCAAAGTAAGCCATGGCATGGAAGTATAATTGACGAGTGGCGATAGAGAAGGAGAGGTGATGTTAACAGAGGGTAAAGCAGCGTGGGTGTCTGTTGGTACAGCATTTGTGCTGTATTAATTTTAATGTTACTTTTCTTGTTGGGGAGGTACAAGAATGGGACAGCATTGCTGGGCTTGCAGAAATGTTGGGAGATAGAAAGGAAGGCTTTGGGGCATTTTTGTTCAGGAGTAAGAGAATGATGTGTTGCTGCCGTGTTTTTATGTGGCTCCCAAATCTGTTTTGAATGATTTTTTTATGTTCCATGTCAGTGGAACTTAAGCATTGGATTTCCTGCATGGAAAGGCATGGAAACCTTTAAGGCACTAAAAACATTAGATTCCTAGTTTATTAACTACAAAGTGTATAAACGTAAAACACCACCAATTATCACCTGGGTGACTTTTTTGAAGAACTTTGAGGATAATGTGTTTGGCATCACCCGGTGTGACTTCAGTTACCTGTTTGCAGGAATGACAAACAGTGCTATAATAGTCAGTACCACGGTCTTTAGAAGGAAATTACCTCCTCAGATTCTACACCTTCAGCCTCTAACGCATGCAACTCTGATCCACGTAAGTGGCAAATACTGGTGGTGAGAAACATTTTACTTTGGTTGTGTCCTTTTGGCAGACAAGGAGGTAAGGAGTTAAGTGTTCACTGTATTGAGTATGTCTGCATAATATTATGACATCTTCTCATTATCATCTTGGCAACAATTTCATTGTCTCTCAAGAATTCTACACATTGAAATGAAGGTAGACTGCAAAATAAGAATTTGTCTGAAGCTCTCTGTGATGAATGATGTGTTCCACACTGTTAGTTTACCAGGGCAATTGAGAAGGAGGGGTGTGGAAGATCGAAGAACTGAACTTTTAGTTTCTGCCTTCAGTATATGTGGAAAGCATGATCCATAATTAATAATTAAGTCACATTTACCAAACGCTGTGCTGCTCTTGGCCGTTCCAGCAGTCTTCCCAAATCTTTATTCCTCTGTCGTCCCCGAAAGAGATCACTTATGTTCTTGTATGTGCAGTCAGGGGTCTGGCCCCTGCTTCCTCTGGTCATTGACAGAACTCTTCGTAAAAGAAGAATAAAGAAGAATGCTGAATTTTGACACTCAGTCTGGGGTAGAAAACCCAGTATTTAGCTTTGAGACAATATTCCCCCATACTAGTCCATGTATTAGCTTAATTAGAAATTTTTGCCTTTAGGCAAATAGTTTGAGGGATGCTGCCCTGCTTGCTTTTGGTGATGTTTGTTTGGTATGGTACTCTAGTTCAGGTACTTAATTACCTGCCTTGTAAAAAATATGCTGAAGATGTGATAAACCTGGAAAGCTTTAATAATAATTCTTCTAGGAGTATAATATTGGTTGCCTGATGGGAAGCACCTACATTTAAATGCTGAGGTGTGGGTGCCCACCTGTGTATGAAGGGGCTAGTTCAGCTGCCCACAAAGAGCTGCATGAGGTACTTCGATGCACCTTGGCTTCACCATCACCCTGTGCAAATGCTGTTTAGATTCCACAAACAACCCAGGATCTCTGAGACGGCATGAGGTACCTTTGCATAGGCACTGACCTGTGCACCAGATGTCTGGTCTCTCACTATAGCCAAAGGTCTGCTTGTTCTCCATCCACAGGGCTGCATTTTAGGTAGCAGATTTCTGTTGCTCTAGTGGTCTTCTGCCTTTTCTGGGGCTGAGAATAGTTTCTCAGGTGTTTTCCAGCTGTGTTTGAAGCTATACTTTTGAGCTCATACGTTGTTCTTGCTAATGTATTGTAGCAAAGTGCTGCTCCTGCTGTAATATTGTCACTCTGCCCTCTTTTAAATTGCTGTACATCTATTTGAAGATAAAATTACATACTTCTGGACCACACCACACCATGTAGCCCCCACTTTCAGGTCCGGGTTCTTTATCTCACCTTATCCCACTCATGTCTAAGTGAATGGTGCCAGTCACATTTGCTGCCAGTCCCCACCAGCTTGCGGTACTGGAAGGCTCCTGGTAAACACTAGCATAAAGTGGCAAGTGTGTGCCAATCTAAATATGTTTAGGTGTGAAATATGTTGCATTGTGTTTAAAGTGTATGTGGGGCCACTTGTAGCATGGGCTGTAGGTGTACCTGTTGTTAGCTTTTAAACAGCATTTTCACAGCCACTGTCTCTAGAGTGTATATGTTATCTCTGCTTTCTAATGGATTTTATTGCCAGTTCTGGCAAAAATAGAGTAATAGATAAGCTTTTTGTGAAATCTGTTTGGTTTTGTTTTCCTTGTTTAATTACATCCTCTTCCTAAATCAGCTGAATTTTCTGTAATGATGAGTGACGTCAGAAGAATAACATTTACGTCAGAAGAATAAACTTTTTAAGGTATTCTGATTTTTAGGGATTTTGTAATTGGTTGATGGGTCAGAAATAGATAAAGAAGATCTGGGAGAGACAGGAGGTGAACAGCTCTTGAGTATCTGTTGTAATTAGCTGAAGTGAGTTTGTCTAGTTAGTGTGTGTTTTATTTATACTTTTATAAAGCTTTTAATATATTTGCAGTGGAAAGATTTATGCTTATGTCTCTCTCACCTTAGTCTAATTTGAAGAAGTTACTAGTTAGCAACTTAAAACGCTGCTAACTATTAATAGCAAGAATACTTTATATATAGTCATTTTCATATAAGAAATACCACCAAAGGTCATAAAACCAAGCTGGTTTCTGCTTTATGTTGTCCATAAACATACATTCTTTTAGTTACTTTGATGCGAAAGTAACTGCTTTCACTTTAACTTTTAAAAAATATATTTTTTTTCTGTTCAGTAATTTTATTAATTTTTAATAGCTGTTAGTATTTGTGCCCTTTATACTTCTGATTTTGTGAAACCACAGGTAGTGGTTAACTATAGTGCTGTGAAATCATCCAGAGTAATCAAAATCCAGGATAGACAAGATACTGAAAATGGGACTGATTTTCTTGTGTTCAGGCCCACTTTCCGTCTCTTGAGATCCGCTTGCTCACAACCTGTTATCCTGGCACCCCTTATTTTATATGCATTTTAAAGTGTGCATTTTGATAATACATGAAAATTGGAAACTTTGTACTTTGGAAAAATTATTCCAGGTAAAGAAGGAGTTTATTATAATACAGTAAGAAGGTGGATGAAAAATATGCGGTTCATGGAGTAGCGATGCATTCAGTCTGATTGATCTTAATGTATATTTTCCATTAGCTTTTCATGTTGATTTTCAAGTTTTTAGCTTGGTTTATACCTTCATAAACAGGCCACAGATACCATTCCCTTGAAAAACTTTGCTTTTATTTTCCGTGAATTACTAGTTATGAGTTACTTTCTTGCCTACACTTCAAAAATATTATGGACATCATTGGCTGTTGCCTCATTTTGAAAGCTGCAAATGTGGTTTCTGTTTGTTGTTTGGGTTTTTTGAGCAAACTCCAGGCAGACATAGAAGAGCAGCATTTCAAGAACCGTACATTGTGTTTAGATATGGGTTCAGCATAGACTTATGAAGTATTTTCTTCTCATAACCTCTCTTGCTTGGTAAGAAAGGAAAAATTCTCTCTAGGAAATTGTTGCAGACTTTATTACAGAAAATGAGGAAAATAATCTTACTTTGCTACCTGTGCATTATATTGAGGATAGTGATCACTGGGGAACTCATAGAAGGCTAATGTAAAAATCTTTAATCGGCTCTAACTGTCTGTGGTGAGAGACGTATTCCTGTGAAGCCAGGACAAGATGAAGTAATAATTCTGAATAAAATGGAGGTATTGACAATATAGAGAATGGCATTACTCACTTACCTGAAGGACTTGCTTTAATCTGTATTTGTGTTTTTACACACTGATTTCTCTGTTGTATCAGCTGATGATTCCAGAGACCTTTGAAAGGACCCTGGTGTATTTGGGATGTCACAAATGTTATAGCAAATATAATGCAGATACTCACTTCAAGTCTTCAGACATGAGGAAGAGAAATTAACCCCATGAAGTGAAGTTGTAATAGAGTCTACAAGTTTGTTAAGGATTTCAGAACACACTCTGAATGTCTACATAATATAGAACATAATATTTGAAATCAAGAAGCACAGGTTTTTTCCCTATGGTTTTACCCCATTTTCTTATGGTCTTACCCTGTATTTGTGCATACAATACAGATAAGGCAGAATTGAATTTGCAGGATTTGTGTGAAGGATTTAAATATGTGTAAGAAGCTACTAACATAGCTCAAGCAGTGATACCGATTTCTCTGAGACATGAATAATTCTGATTCGTTGTGTCACACCTGCGCTTTTGGTGAGGTTTGGGAGTCCTTTTGTTCAAATAAAACATTGACAACGTTTGCAGAGAATAGCAGTGAAGGAATAAATGTGTTCTGAGACACTTCACTGTAGAGTCAACTTAAGACCTCCTTTCGAGGAGAACCTCATTGGATGAGACATTTTGGCAGATAGAAGATGATACTGACCAAGGACTGCTGCAGAAGTGCACATCTGGCAGCCCACCGAGAGTGTACCTCTTCTGTGGTAGCTTTGCTCTGAGGACAAGGTCTGTTTGCATGCTACATGGAATTAATCTTCGGGCAGTGATAGTATTAGGTCAGGGAAAGGAAAAAAAAGAAGCAGTGGAATGGGGACGGCCACCAACAGTGAGGGGATCAGAAGACAGAAGGCAGGTGCTGCCTGTTCTGGTGTCCTGCCAGAAGAAAGCTGGGCCACTGATCCCAAGCTGACTTCAGAGAAGAAATAGCATCAGGGGAAGAACTTCCTGGCAAAAAATCAGAACTGAAACAGCTGGGTGAGAGGCGAACTGCTGTCTTCACTGTAATTTTGTGGAATGTTTGACAAAGAAGGGACACTTTTTCCTACTTTTTGACCCGTTCTAGCAATAGTGAATATGGTCTGTGCTGTGGGGAGGCCTTTTCATGTCCATTTTCAGTTGAGGGCAGAGGATCCTGTATTTCACAATTCCCAGCTTTTCTTGTGCTGTAGAGGCAATGGCCAATTCAGCATGGATGCCACATATGGAGGAAAGTGTAAACATGCAGTAGGCAATTTTTGATGTTTCATTCCACTGCACATCTGTGAAACAGCAGTGTATGCTGCCTAAAGAAAGCTCATGAAATGACAAGCACGTGCGTATGTGCACGAATTATTCTTAGAAGGTGGTAATTACCAGGAACCGATTATTAACTTCCCTTGCGTGACCTGTCCTTGAATTTTCTTCACACTTACAAATACCTCAACAGTTCAATGTCTGTAGGTCAAAGAAGGCTGGGAAAGGTGAAGATACATGTGTTGCTTTATATGGCTGCATTCTACTTAAATGCCGTATTTGTTTCAGCCTAAATTATAGTTGAGATTCCGTAGTGGGTCACAGTAATAACTGTGGATGCTGTTGGAAATCGAGTCCATTCGTTAACTGATGACCACCTTGTCAACTAGACCATGGCACCAAGTGCCACATCCAGTCATTTCTTGAACAGGTGTAGGTCCTTTGAAGTCCCTTACTGGTGTTACTACGCTCATCTTCCTAACAAAACAAACTGCAAGCGATGATTTTTTAAGTTTGCCACTGAACCAGATTAGTGCAGAAGAGGTAGCAGAAACTGTAGCAAATTCCAGCGTTCATCTCAAACAGGACTACTTGAGCAAATTAATTATCAGCTGAGAATACATCTCTGCTCCTTCACTTCTCCTCTCTGTTTTCTCAGCAGTCTTAGGAGAGCTAAGAGGTCTGGAAAGGAAAGCAGCTTGGAAAAATGTTTTTGTTTTCTTCTCATAGATTTCCAGCAAGTTCATATCTAGTCACATCTCAGTGGCCTGAAATAATATTAAAATCACGTAACTCCCACCTTCTGCTTCCATATATTAAGCTCATGAGAGCCAGCGTTTCATTTACAAACAAAACGTCTGTAAGACTATTTCCACTGTTCTTAGGAGGGAAGCAGGTGACAGAACAAACTTCAAGAAGGAGATGAAAGAGGATGCATCATCCAAGGAGATGAAAGCTGCGAAATGCCATCAAGGCGAACATTTCTGGGTTTTCCCAAACACAAAACTGACCTGCTATTTTCATTGCTTTTCAGGGCCATTTATCTCAGCAGACACAAGAACCCATCAAAGAAGTAATGCAGCTGCTTGATGGATGAGAATTTACAGGTGCAGCAGGAATCTGCTGCCTGAGGACTGAATGAATCAGCAGCAGAGCAAACTGCTGGAACAAGAAGGGACTAATGAACAGGAGGCAAAAGATGTGGCCACCCAAGACATGGAGGAAATCCAAGCTACTTCTGTACCTTTTTTCTGCTATTGTAGCTGCATCTACTGGACAGTTCAAGGCACAAATAATGCCTGGGGTGGCTGATGTGGAAGATCATGTAGAGTCCAAAGAATTCTGCTATACAACATGATACTAAAAAAGCTATTTTATGCAGTGCCATCTTCTCTACCACCATCCTGCTGCTCAGACCTTTTTTTCCTAAATTCTGTAATGCTGAATTAGGATTTCAGGACCTAGGACTTTGAAAGGGTAGGCTAGGACTTCAGAATTAACAGTAGCTACAGACATCCCATATTCATGATGTTTTTGCTACTGTTGGCCAAGGATTGCATCACTGGGTGACAATTCCCTCTTCAGTTTGCAAATTTCTTGAATATTTTAGAAATAGATACATACAGTAGCTGTATGGGTGCTATTGTTTGCATCCCCAGGACAGTTTTGGAAGCCTGATAACTGTTTTATCATTGTTACATCACTGATATTAATACTTACTACCTGGCTACACCACAGTGGTAATCCCTTTGCTAATGTTCATGGCTGTACCGTTGATGGTTTCAGTCTGCCACTGTCAGTAATTAGTCACTGAAGCACAATTCTGACTCGTTTGATGAAAGATTGTCCGTACAGTAGTTCTTTATTAGGATTTGACTGAACTCTAGTTTCCAGAGATTCAAACCTTACATTTCCTTTTCCTGCTGGAGATACAGCCTTTCTCTGACACAGGTTGCTGGAGTTATGTAGTCATCACATACATTGAAGTTACTGTTAGTGACTCCTAATAACTTGTATAGATAGAACTGTACTGTCACGTCTTATTAGTTTTCACTTGTTAGCAGCTTTAAGGATTAGAGGAGCTAATGATGGTGCTAAATAGGTTGTATATTTATGTGGACTGATCAAAAGGGATTTCTAAATAAATCTGTTGTATCTGTGAACTGAACTTGCCCTGTATGAGCCAGGAGGTTGACCCATGCCAGCAGTTCCAAGCAGGGTGCTGTGTTGTTCCTATGCATAAAACCAAAACATCAGTCTGGAAATGCCCTGCTCTCTGTGGGAGAGAGCAGTTGTAGCTGCTCTTACAAGACAATCACACCCGTGCTTTCTGTTGCAGTGTAAGAGCTGAGGGCAGGCACCTGCCAGCCACTGGAACCTATGTCAGGAACAGGAGCTGGTGGCCTCTGTTCTGGCCATGCTACCAGGAGGGACATAGCCATCTCGGCAGGGCACAGCATTTGTGCTTCTGAACCTGGTCAAGAGGCAAACCTTGGTGATGTTGTCAATGACAATTTAATAAATACCCATTGTTTTCCCACAGCGGTGCTTTACTGAAGTCTGTCATGTCACAGGGTCCTTCAGTCTGTGCCTTTTTGCCAGTTTCTTCTGATTGTACAAAACTGAGTCATCTCCCTTTGGCCCGACAGCAGAAGAGACTGAAAGAATTTTCTCTTAGACTACCTGATGGTGTTGTGGTTGGGAAGCTACCTTGAGATGTCAGGAAGGTTTCAGTTTCTCTTTTCAAATGAACTGGTGTGAGTGGGGTTGCAGACGTCTTCTGACCTCTTAGACACTTGCCTTAGCTGCTGTACCTCCCCCAAAATTATTTGGGGCATTTGCAGCTTTCTTTTTGTGAAAAGCCCTACAAAGAAGCCTATTCTGAAAATGCCTATCAAATCAGATACCACAAGTGAAGTAGGAGGGAGAAGTACCAGATTTGAAAATTCTTGTATCAACCCAGGGCTCCAAGCAACTGAACAGCATCAAGACTTCGCAGGTTTTGCACGTGGCCACTTGCAGAAACTTAACATGCTAACAAGGTTAGGTTCTGAATGGAGTTATTAAGCATCTTATTGGCACCTGAAAGCAAGACTTCAGTCACTTGGAATGGACTTACCTCACCTGTCTTTAGACATCCACAGAGTAAATAGCTGTGTCTGACTGCCAGTGCAGACTTGCTTTTGTATTCACTGCAAAGAAACAGGCACATTTAGGGCATGGTTTACCTGACTTACTTTACACATCTGTGTGAAACTCATCATTATTTATTGTTTAAATCCTTGCAGTTTCGCAAATGTACTGCCTATTGGTGTCTTTAAAATTGCTTGTGAATAACCATGGTGTTACAGCACTCATAATGGTTCAATTTGAAGGCTGTCAATAACATATTCTTCTGGTAGAGCAAACCTCTCTTTTTGTTGAAATAGTTTGTTATAATTCTGATTTTCTACAGAAATTACTTGGAGGTGGCTTGTGTTTGTTGGAAAATCTGATTTGACAATGGATGTTGTCTTCTTTTGCTCCAGACAAACTCCGCAGAAGCATGCCTAACCTCGCTCGGATGCCGAGTACCCCCACCATTAGCAGTACTGCTGGCTTTGCTGGTTCTCCTGTCACTGTGAGGAATAGTCAGAGCTTTGACTCCAATTTGCATGGAGCCAGTAACGGGATTTCAAGGATGCAGTCGTGCAGTAAGTACCTGTTGTCTTTGGCTGTGCGCAAGGGATCGATAAAGTGGTAGAATTTAGACATGTCTCGGTCACTGATCCTTTGTTCTATGAAAAATTAAAAGGAAACTGTTCTTTTGCACCAGATTTTAATATACCTCAGGATTTTCGCAGTTTCTGTTTTGGAAGGCAAATTCTGCTAGTCTTGTTACTGAGAGTTTCTTCACTTTTTTCCTTTGCCCATTCATCTTGTGCCAGCATTAAAACTGAAATTATAATAAGTAGTAGTAGTATTGTAGAAACACCAAAAATGCAATTAATTCATGTGAGCTCATTTTTTAGTTTTGATACAACAACTGAAAACTGCTTTTTTTGGTAATTTTTACAATGCTGGTTGTACAGTACACTGTATAAACACTATCTTAAAATACATGACCTCTCTCCTGAAGTTGAGCCACTTTCTTCTGAGGAAATGCAGTAAACAGAGGGTTATATTCTCAAGTATAATATACTTGTTGAGTGAGGGAATTAAAATTGCTCTGTAACTTGTTTAATTTAGGTGACTTCTTGATGGGGGGGATGAAGGGAGTATTGGTCTAGTAGATGAATTATTAATGTAGAACATGAGCAAGACATATCAAGATCCAAACCCATCTTCTCTAGCACAGTGGCTGAGGTTCTCTGAGTGGAAATGGGAAAAGTGGATTTCACTAGACACAGGCAGAAGAAAAGAGGAAAAAAGAAAGAATTTCGGAAGAAAGGGTTTAACTTAATGCTCTCCATTTCCTGTGAGACTTTGGAGACAGAAGGTGGCAAAAACTTCTCCTTTGGTGTTTTTCTTTCAAATTTGAGCAGAAGTTACAAATGTCTTCAAAACAATTAAATTGCCTCTTTTCTGGAAAATATTCTTGACTGATGGTTTTATTTTATTGTCTTTTGTGCTGCTTGAATAGGTGAATGGAAATAGTTCAGGTTCCCACATGGATTTTCATGGTCATGCATTGAGAGTTTAATTTTATTTAATATTTTAGAAATAGATATTTCTTTGTGTGTTCATGCTCTTATACATGTGTGTGCATAAAATTCTGTTTTCCTGAAATACTCTTGTAAAAAACCATTTATAATAAGTGGCTGTGCTGGAGTATTTCAGGAGCTATGTTATAAGTGTTTCATAACAATATATTGCCAGTATAGTTTATTTGAGTCACTCTCTTGCAGTTTTTCTTGTGTCTTTAAATGGTTTAAAGATGTCCTTTTTTCAAAGACTTGGAAAAGGATTGCTCTAAATGCAGTGTCTTAGTTTATATGCTTCAGGCTTTTGACAGTTTGCTTGTGATACATGGACTCGGAAAGTGATGCATGCCAAATGTACACCAGAGGGCAGGATTGGGTAGAAAATCTATATATAAAGCTTCTGGAGCTCGTAGCATTGATTTAAAGTTAGAGTTTACATAACATCAGCCTTGGAATATGCTGTAACATTGAAGACCTTTTATAGCCTTTTTATTGTTTTTATGCATAAAGCTTAAATTTTTGTGGTGCTTCATAATGCTTTAATGCAATGTTGCTTGAACAAGATGTGGTTGTTACAAGCCGCCTTACAAAAATCAAAGTCACCTAACAGTGACTAATTTATACCTTCAGCAGTTTCTCCTGTTTAAAGCTCTAAGTGCGTAGGTGGATTTAGTGTGCTTATAATGGCTAATTTAATCTCTGAGAGGAGAAAGAAGGATGAATATGGATTGGGATTTTTTTTCGGGATGGGGGTGGAACAGGATATTTTAGTTCAGTGCAGTGTTACTTGATACAGTATTGGATCCAAGAGGTTTTTCAGCAGTTTGTAATCAGCAAGTAAATTGCATAAAGATGTGTTTATCCTTATACAGATCTGTCTAGAAATGAGCATAACTAACTGGTCTTATTTGTTGCATACTGACCTTGTTACTTCCTTTTCCATAATTCTTCACAGTTCCATCTCCAGGACAGCTTCAACACCGAGTTCACAGTGTGGGACATTTTCCAGTGTCTGTCAGACAGCCTCTCAAAGCTACTGCCTACGTAAGCCCAACCGTACAAGGGAGTAGTAACAATAGCAGTATTCCAGTGTCCAGCAACTCGCAGTTATATTCCAACACTGGGATCCCAATGCCAAACAAGACTGCTGGTCAAGGCATTGTAGGGCGCAGTGCTCTTCCAAGACCATCACTGGCTGTCAATGGGAGTGGCATTCCCAGAAGTAAAATTGCACAGCCAGTTCGAAGGTAAGAGTTAAACGGGCCTCAGTCTCTATATGGATGGCTTAGGCTTAAATTGTGGAATTTTTTTACCTCCTGAATACGAAGCTATAAAACATAAATTTCTGTCTCCCAGTGCTGAGTCACTGAATGGATCAAGATTGCTTGCCAGAAATAGTGATGGACAACGCGTGCTGGTAGCCCCTGGTAAACTGTGATAGTGGATAGTGTGTAATCACATGTAAATAGGAATGGATTTCCACCTGTCAGTAAGAAATCCAAACAGATGGAAACCTCATATCATTAAGTGATGTGTCTTACCTTCTCCCAGACTTTTTCCTACTGCTATTTCAGTGCTCAAATAGAAAGAGCTGCATCCCTGTTGTTGTAAATGGCAGTAGTCTGTAAAACTGCAAGTTGCACCATTACAGCATTGAGAGGAAGGAAATATCCTGGATAGTACTGTCTTGGGTTGAACCAACATCTCTTCAATTCCAACTGGGAGACAATAGGCACACAGGGAATTGTGGAATATCACATAGTTGCAATAAGCTGTACTGTTAAGCAAATGCATTTTTTTTGCATGCAAAAAAATGAGAAGGAGAAATTAATCTTCAAATTAATTATTTTTAGGTCAAGCAATAAAATAAGCTTGATGAAAGAGATTGTGTTTTAATCACCTTATAATAGCTGGGAGTTAAACTCTTAGCTGCATGTTCTATAATTAATAGGAATTAAGTCTTGTCAAGGAAAAACTTCTCTCAACTTGTGTTGACTCCTCCGGCTATTTCTTCCCATAGCACACATCCCTCGTCTTGTGAGGGCCTGCTATGTGACCGCCTCATTTTCTGTTGGATGAACTGTCACTGTTTAGCTCTCATCATTTCTGTACTTTCCACTATATACTGGCTGGATCCAGAATAAGTTCAATTGTTCACATTCTCTCTTTGGTTGAGTTACTTGGGGATTACACTGATGTGACTGACAACAGATTTTGACCAACTGCGGTGAAACTTTGATAAAGAGCCGTCAGGTTTCTTCTTTGATGAAGACTGTACCATGAGATTTCTATTATAACCTTCTTTGCTCTCAGCTGGAACTCTCTCAGTTAGAGTTCTTGATAGTTGAGAGTTTTCTTTCCTTTTTTCTTTTTCCTTTCCTGCACTTCATGTTCTTCTCCAGAGCTCTTAAATCTTTCAAAGCAACATGTGAGGAAGCCTTTCTGGGTTATGAAGACCAGTCCCTTGCTATTTCGTAACTTTTCATACAACAGACAATATTAAAGAAAAGCAAAATTTAAGAGGTTTCAGTGGGAGGGTGAGACACTGTACTCTCAACAGTGTTTTTATTAGAAGCTGATTCAAATCAGTAACAAAGCTATTTATAATCCAGAAAGTCTGGGCTCCTGTCTTCTTCAAATGTGCCTTAGCAGCATCCTGCGCTGCCATAGAGCCAAACCAGTGATAGCTGATGATGGATGGTCTTTGCACTGTGGCAATGAGGAGTTCATAGGACTTGAAAAGCACAGGTAGACTGGACCTCAGCCTACAGTTCTTTAACACCCTTGTTTAATTTTATTGATTCATTTGGAAAAATACAGGTGGTTTCAGTTGATACAGACTTTTCTTGGAAGGAATTCAGTTGTCAGTTTCTTTCACTGTGGTAATTTCTAATGAATGGTATTAGATTATGAATGATTATCAGTTTAAGAGTCTAGCTTCTTTCAAAATTAAATAGTGTTTTTAGTCATGACTTGATTAAAAATAGAACAGGTCTTCTGCTTTTTTAAATAAATCAGATGTTCAGGGAGAAGTGCACACTCAGAGCAAATCTGACTTCCCACCTTTGGCCAGACTGTTAAGTAGCCAAGTTACTAGTATTTTAGATACTTAAAATAGATTCTTAGACACATTTTATTGGGGTTGCATTAGGGAACTTCAGTATTTACTGCATAGGATAGAACACTGGATGAGGGAGTGCTTTTAATAATTTTTAATATAAAATTATAATAGCCAAGATAAATAACTTGGCTAAATTTTAACTCCTTTTGCCCTTATCATCAGAGATTCAAGCGGTGTAAAGAAATTGTGATGGTACAATCCATCTTTTCTTAGCCTTAGAAGTCAGACAGCGCCTTTTTTTTGCTCCCCTTAAGTGGATCCACACAACCCTCAGCCCTTTCCAACTCCACTCTCAGGGCTTCTTGCAGACCCCACCTTTCAGTTCTCTGTGTTTTAACCCTGTGCAGTGTGAGGGGCAGGGGGGCAGCTTCCTTTAGGGCAGGGTGAGCAGGGAGCTGAGTGGGACAGCTGGGCTGCCCCACAGTGCCCAGCCTAGAGCAACCTTGATGGTGGTCAGGGTCAGCCAACACTCCCAGTTTCCTGACAAGTCCACAGTGATGAGACAGGTTCCAGCTGAAGCCAGAAAGTCAGTCAGCAGCTCAGGGTCTGGATCATGCCAGATCCCATGCACAACTGTGGCAGGAATGTAAGCATACCTGTGGAGCCAAGGCTTGCTTGTTCCTGCTGCCTTGCACTGCAGCCAGTCACTGCTATCCAGCTGGTGATGGAAAAGTAGAAATGCACTACAGCCCCTCCAGAACTCTGTTGTCTGAAACAGTGTGATGTCATACCTACAGCTTGTGCTTGTTTGGAATGGTTTTCAATGCTGGCACGTTTTCCTGTCAGTGCCCTGTACGAGAGATTCACCTCTGGATGCATAGCAGTATTCTTAAAATTATTTTCAAGTTAGCTTATGATTCTTTTTTCGTTTTTTGCCCTCTCTGGTTTGGGTTTTTTTTGAACATTATTAAACAAACTTCCTTCTTTTTTTTCTGGAAACGAAAGAAATCAGCAGTCGCAGAAAACAGCAGAGGCAGATTATGTTCCTAGTCGCAAGTAACTCGATTTATATCAAAGATAAGTGATGCTGCACCAAAGTGGAGCTGCGAAAAAGCAGCTTGGCTGAATCTAAGTTTAACCAACTATTTTTACTTACGTGTAGTGTTTTTGCTACTAAAAAACCAGTTGTAGCAGAGAGTTGAAGCTGCTCTGATGACTGACCGGCTGCCTGCTTTACAAGATGCCTCTGCCTTTTTACAGCAAAAAGCATTTAGAAGGGAGAGGAGGGATCGTAACTTAGAGCAAAAGCAGAGTAGTGTGAAAACAAGACTTGAGATCTATATGAAATAGTTTCACAAAATTGAAACACATTTTCTTCAGCAAGTTGTGACAAAATTATGGTTGTGGCAAATTAGAGATAGAGCCTGCTGTGTTACCAGTGAGTTGGCAGTAGATCAAGTCAGATGGTTGTTTTTCCTTTTTTTAGTTTTACTTGAAATGGTTGCCTCAGTAGTACCTGGAGGGTTTGGGCAATGGTCAGGAAGTATTTTAGAAGTCCTCATTGATGAGTGAGAGATGCAGCCCAGATGTGAGGGTGGGGACCCAGAGAATGGTGAGTTCCTGTCAGGAGTGGTAGTGCTGAAATTGTTGGCTCTGGAAACATATCGTCACATGTATTGGAAAGAGGGTCTGGAACAGAACTTGGTGGAGTTCTTCAGCCAATAAAATTCTTCGCTGCTTGCACAGTATTTTTATAAACTGCTGGTTTTTCATGAGCATGCTGAACACAATAGCTTTTTGGAAAGTGTTTCCCATTAGATCTCTGCTGCCTATAGTGACAAAAATGTTTTTACTGTCTTTAGGCCTGAAAAACCAAATCTTGCCATTTAGAGGCATCTCATGCATGGTTACAGTTATTCACTCAGTTCCTTTTTACAAATCTTTCATGCTCTTCTCATTGGAAATGGCCTTAATTTCACCTTAGATCTTTACATGTGCATTAATATGTGGCCAGAAATACACCAGAGTGATGTTTCTGAGCAAGCCCCAAAGCCATTGTCACTGCAGAAGTAAATGATGTCTTTCACCTTGATCTTTCACAGGAAATATGACTTCATTTTCCCTTTTTTTTCCCCCTGACATTTGGTTAATACAGTTTTCTTCAGCCTCCAAAGCCACTGTCGTCACTGAGCACGATACGGGATGGGAACTGGAGAGACGGCTGCTATTGATGAAGGATGCCCCTCAACGGTGGAAAACACATAATGTGGATTTCATTACCCAGCTGGCTGGGTAACAATGATTTGGAAAAGGAGGGTCATACAGTACTATTTTCCCCAGGATCTTGATCTGTAACCATCTACAATGCCGTGTCATTTTTAAAAAATGAACATCTTATCAAATACTAAATATTGCACTTAATCATTTACCTGAACAACTGCATTGTTATCAGACTAACAACGGCAGTGTTGGCATTTGGAACTGAAGAAAGTATTATATGTGTGCAAAATACCAGAATATTTCCTTGGAAGGAACTAGGAGGTTTTCCTTTTGGGCAGCTTTGCCATACTGAAGTTCTGAGATAATTTATTCAGTGTAAAGGCATCACGCATTTTATTTCGAATTTTGGAGTACTTATGTATGTGCTTGAATTTTTTTCTAGTGTTTTCAGTACATTTTATTTTGTATACTTAAGTTCATTTAAACTTGCCTGAACCTTGAACTACAGAGAGATAATTTAACTTTTTCTGTGCCATAAATAATATTTTTGGGGTAATGTACTTTTTTAGCGCTAGGAACATATCTTAGAAAATCTTACCATTGGCAATACCAAGCAGTATATTTATGTTGCAGAAGCACAAAAAAAAAGGTAGCATTCACTGGGAATTGCCATCCAGCTGGGTCAGCATGGTTTTGTTGGTCTATCACCATTTGTTGAATTGTTAATTTATTGTCATAGTGTTTTGTATTTAAAATGGCAGCATAAATCACATTGCACTTACAAAGGTACAATGATCTCTACAACTACTGTTGATTTTCAGTACTTTATTACAAAGAATAAAATTGTAATGTTTTATTAACAGTTGCTTATGGAAAATGAGTTTTAATGCGAATAAATCTTTTTGATAGATCTTTTACAAAATCCAATTGCACTAATCAATGCTTTCTTATAATGGCATATGACTTAATATTTGGTTACAACTGTGTATACTGCTGTTTTGGAATGTTTCAGGAAATAAAGAATCTATTTCAGCAATAATGCTCTTCTTCAGTGTGCAATGTAAACATTATCAGAATTTAGCTACTCACGTGTACTTAGCTCCTGAAGTTTTTACTTGGCTTTTGTACAGATTATGCTGGATTTTGCAAACAGTAACTGAGTTACCTGAAAAAAAATTTTTTTTTAATTGCATTAGAAGGCCATGGTATGCCTAGAAGACAAATACGTATTATTTTTAAATCAATCTTACTATGATCTTAAGAGACTTTTTCAATTTAATGTTTAGAGTGTGCTAGTGCAAATGTGACTTGCAGTGGGAAACAGAGATTCTGTACCTTTCACTATGTCTATGAATTTGCTCCACAGTTGTTTGAGAATCTGCTTTTCTGAAAAGGGCAAGCTAAAATAAAAAGCAAAGGGGAAGTATTTAGTGGTAAGTAAAACTTTCATTACACTGAGATGTGATGTATACTAGTGCAGTAGGATCCCTGCACAGCATAGCATTGTTTAACAGAGATAGACAGTTAATTTTTCACACTGAAGTTTTTTTAATACAGTTAAAATCCTTTTTTTTTCTTTTCCAAAAGAGCTGAGCTGTTGAAGAAGGTATCAAAAACAGTCAAAAAAAGAAATGATCTTTGCACAGGTAAGTATTTAAGCAGGAGTGTGCCAGACTCACACATTGTTTGTTAGCAGCTTTAATTGGAAGAAATTACTTTTAGTTAAAGCAGTCAGTCATTTGTGGACAGTCTCTGAGGTGGGGTTCAGAGGCAGCTTGGGGAAGCTTTGCCTTTTGCCTGTTAAAAGGAGTTCTTCAGCTCTCATAGCTTCTGGTGCTAGGGATCCAGCATGATCTCCTTCATAAAAGATGGATGAAGGCCCATGGCAGTGATTAGTTTCTCATTGATGACAGCCTTTGTCTGAGCTGTCTCTTCAATCTGTTCGCTAGTGCCAGGATTTTACCACTGTTCCTACATTATCTGGGACACCACAGCACCACAATATTTTCAGTGTTTGAAATAGGTTGCAGCTATTGGATTTAATACCGAGTTGTACACAGGAGGGCAGTATATACTTGGAAAATACTTACTTTTTGGTAGCTAAAGCTCTGTTTTCCTCTGAATATTACGAGCTCTTTGAGAAGACGCAGTTGCTTTTCCCGTTTTAATTGCCCTGTTCCCTTGTAATACATCATGTTAGGATTTGGTAACCTTACAGCTTTTCTGTTTTAAGTGTTTTTGTCAAGTATCTGTCACATTGGATGCCATCCAGCTCTAGGAGGAAACCCAACGTGTGAGCAGCTGGATCTAAGAATCAACAGAATCCAACTCGTTTCAACCATGGGCTGTGGTACTACTGGTGTTTGCCTGTAGCTGGTGGAGCTGGGTGTGTCCCCTCCAATTTGCATCAGTGAACCAGGGTACTACTGCACAGTGTCACATACTTCACACCAGTCTCAGTGGGAGCAAGCTGGGTGGAATATGCAGCACAAAATCACTTCTGTCAGGCTCAATTTCGTGAGAGGCAGAATCTCCTCCAGGGCAATGGAAAACAGGTATCTTTAAAAATAAAGACTCCAACTTACTTTCCACAAGGAAAAATTAATTTCTCAGTGTAAGGGAGCATTTGAGAACTCTCTCTTTGGTTAATTTCTTTTAGTCTGTGAATGCAAATCCTACTCCTGCCTCCTTGTTGCTGCATCCCAGAAACAACCTACCTCCTTCAGTCCAAACTGTAATTTTGGGCTCACCTCTTGAGCTGCTGGGTGAACCACGATAACCTTTTTCTCAAGGGTCTTTTCCTTCTCTCTTTAGTCACTGGAGAAAAAACCTCTGAGTTTCCAGTCTTTGAGCCCCATAATCTAGGGCACTGTCTTTGACTTTACCACAAGCTAATACTCTGGGTGAGTCTAAGTCCTGCATTGAAGATACACATTTCTTTTTTTCACCTCTACATATGAAATTCATGCATTGGCCTTGTAGTGGCTTCAGTATGTGAAATCTGTCCAAAATAAAACCAGTAAGATAATTTTTATCTCCTTCTGCTTTGACAATGTCACTGCTTTGACCTCTTCATGTGTATTGCTAGTGATTTTCTCCTCTCTGTTCAAAAGAATTGTTGTGATCTCGTCTTCTACAAAGCCACGGACACTATCCCATCCCCACTGTTAAGTTTCTCACTTGAGTGTTGAAGTGAATTCCCGTATCAAAGTCCATGATACCAGCCTGCATTGTGCCCGCTGCAAGCAAATCACCTGCTACCTCCTTCTGTGTTGTCCCTCACTGTAGGTAATCCCTGGGCATATCCATTTTTTAATTCACCTTGAAATCCTTAGAAGGTTTTTTCTTTGGCATGGTACCACTCAAAGCAAGACAACAGTTAAATTGCCAGTGTCGTCATTTTCTGCTTTTAAGCCCATCCTTTTTAGTTTGATTGGTGATTATTGCTATACCTAAACTTCGAGTTGTTGGGGACATAGACTGCTGTCTTTTTCCTTTGGGTTCTTAAGGCATGAAGCCCAGCAGGATTTCAGGCCCACCAGTTACAACGCCTGTATACTAATACACATACTAAAAATTAGCATTTTCATACTGAAAACACTATTTAAATATCCACAGTGAATAACAGGTGAGGTTTCATAATTAAAAACGTTTGGGGCAGTAGCACACTCTTGAAAGCAGATTTGTGGTGTTTAATCCTCAGGCATGATTTACTAATTCAGAAATTCTGGTTAAAAAGGAAGTGGCTAAGTCCAGGTGACTTTGCCTGTCACTGTTCAGGTGAAAAGGGTATGTTCTGACTAGTCTGATTTAGTTTTCTTTTTCTTGTTTGACCAGCCCATGTGCTCAGCCATCGTTTCCCCTTCATCAGTATTTCTACCTCTTGCACTCCCGAGATTCAAACCTTTCTTGTAATCTCTCTCAGTGATTACACATGCACATGTGGCTCTTGTGGCTCCTGTGGCTCTTGCAGCTGGTTCAGTTCTTGACTATCGACTTGCAGATTCCCACCCTGCTAATATGTTCCTCACTCTCCAGCCTGGGGAGCAGGTCCTCAGTGCATCTTCTGTCTCTGTCGCTGGGCCTTCCTGCTTTTAGCTGCCAAGGTAAGCAGGTATGATGAATCTGAATTAATATCTGTGGAATAGGAGTCACACCTCTGCACTTGGATGTGACCAGGCGACCTGGTTGTTGCAAGGGTAATTCAAGGGATTGTCTGTGACCTAAAGAGGCCCAAGAGATTATGTTTCTACATATGCAGTTCAACAATACTTTATATAAAAGTATCTCATGGAAGGAAGGGAGTGATGAGATAAGCTTCTTCTTGAAACCTCATTCCTTTTTAAAATAAGCCATTTTATATAAGCTATAATTATTTCGGTAACTGAAGCATTATGAATCCCTTACCCATAAACAAACAAACAGAGCCCAAATGATGATTTTGGCATAATCATTAAATGGTTTTGGTTGGAAGGGAGCTTGAAGATCATCTAGTTCTAAGACCCCACACCGCAGGCAGAGACACCTTCCACTAGGCCAGGTATCTCAGAGCCCTGACCTGGCCTTGAATGTTTCCAGGGATGGGGTATCCCCACCTCCTCTGGGAAACCTGTTGCAGTGTCTCACTACCCTCAGAGTGAAGAATTTCTTCCTAACATCTAATCTAAACCTACTCTCTTTTAGTTTGAAGCCATTCCCCCTTGTTCTATCCCTACATGCTCTTGTAAACAGTCTCCAGCTTTCTTGTAGGCTCCCTTCAGGTACTGGAAGGCCGCAATTAGGTTACCCTGAAACTTTCTCTTCTGCAGCCTGAACAATCCCAATTTTCTCAGCCTTTCCTCATGGGAGAGTTTTTCCATCCCTCTAATCATCCTGGTGGCCCTCCTCTGTTCTCCAACAGGTCCATGTCCTTCCTGTGCTGGGGCCCCTGAGCTGGATGCAGCACTGCAGGTGGGATCTCACCAGAGCAGAGCAGAGCAGAGCAGAGGGGTGGAATCCCCTCCCTCACCCTGCTGGCCACGCTGCTTTGGATGCAGCCCAGGACACGTTTGGCTTTCTGGTGTTTGGCCAAAGGTTGGATTCAAACATCCTGGAGGACTTTTCCAACCTTAACGATTCTATGATTGCATGATTCCTGCTTAATTTCTTTAAAGAAGTAAACACATTTCTTAATTCTTGCATTACCTTGAGCAGGTTATGGAATGATAGCAAGCATAAATAGAGACATATAAAAGCATCTGGTAGTCTTGTTTTCCACTTGTTCATGTGAACAATGGACAGATGTTTAGATTTGGCTGTCTGAACCATGGTAAGAAGTTTAGATGGTGAATGGTGGTTGAACTTTAAACTTTATGCAGAGAAATACTTCAAAAGTGAATCTATCTTGACTTTTTAGAAGTAAAGAGAAGCTTGGTATCTAACACAGTCAAAAGGTGTGCACATTCCCAGATGCAGATGTCAAAATTGTATGAAACTACAGTTAGACTGTAGATGATGTTCACAGACTATTAAGTGACTCATACTTGAAAAACTATGGGACAAATACACAAAATGAAGGCAACTCTGTTAGGTGTTCACTGCTTCTCTACCCATTTCAGCCCTCTTTGTAGAGGGGTTGAACATCTGAAAGAGATTGAGCCGTTCAAGCTGTTCTTGCAGCTGGGCAGAAAAAAGCCCTCATGGCTCCTAAGTGTGCAGTAGACTTGGCCATGCCGTGTGGATCTGCAGGAGCCTTGTTGTTTCCCAGGAGCACAGGCACCCACTGCACACCTGGCACCCAGATGTGGCCTTGGCTGCCCACTGCCTTCTGTGAAGGTACCACAGAGGGGACATTCCTTGCTTGCTAAGACTGAATGCTTAAAAGAGTCTCATTACTGGGGCAGAGTCCAACTAGACAATGATACTCAAACATGTTATTTTTGTTCTGTGAGCATAACTAAAAGATAATGTTTTGCCTTTTCAGACATGAGCTTTCTGCTCTGTAGAGTTCTTTCTCTATGCTCATGCTTTAATTGCTGTATTTTTCTATTTTGACTAATTTTTTTTAGTTAGAAGAATTAAAATAATATTTCTTCTGTGTTAAAAAAAAATTGCAATAGTATTTCTTTTTTGTTTCTGTTCACTTCTTGCCCCTCAGATTTCTGTTGTTCCCCTAGAAAAATAAAATATTCCTTTGTCTTTGTGGCCAGACGTATAGCAAGAATGAGCCTGCGGCCAAATTCCCAAACTGAGCTCTAGCAATCCAGCCAACCCTTAATACTTTGCAGTTCTGCACGCAGATGTTACTAAACAAGGTATATTATCTGTATCCAAGACTGAACTTTTCAATTATGGAAGCAGCAGATAACATGATGGGGATGTCAACTACAATACACCTAAACTGAAATTTTTGGACCCATTTTTTTTTTCAATAATAGAAAACAGAAAAGGTACTGATAATGTTTCTTTTGCTTTTCAGCCCTTCCTGCAGGAGGTTATACTAACTTTGTTTTTGGAATCCTTGATACGTGCTTTTTCCTTTCTTATGAATTTCATTGAGCCAATACAAATGTGTTGAATTCAATTTTAGCAAAATGTTTAATGAATACTGACCTCTTTAGGAGACTTACATTGTTTTTAAAACTGAGATATTCCAATGCTAGCATACAGTTTCTTTACATAACGTTGCTAATATCCCATTCAGTTCCTTTAAAATATAAATAATTGACATGAAAGTTCAGGAACTGAGAAGAAAAAAATTATTTAGAATAAGAGATTTTTTTTAAGCCAAAGAAAAGCATAAAAATGTGTTCTGATTTAATCCATGTTTATCTAGGCAGTCACTGACTGCAGTAAATTATGCAGCTCTGAGTAGGTATACACATTCAACAGATTTTTCTATGTACGAGAGAAGGAAAAAAGCATCAGACAAAAAGGCGTAGCTGTATCCATGGCTTGCTCGTCACTGGATCTGAATTCACATTAACCTATTTCTGCCTTATAAAAAGGAACACTTTTAGCACCTGCTATTTTCAATCAATGTGAAACAGCATTGATTATGTAAAATGGGCCCCATCCCACTTAATTTAAAGATGCAGCTACTTGGGTTGGTGCAGCTGGGCTCAACTCTTTTAATTAGGATCTCATCTCGTTGATGTAAGAGCAGTCTGATCCAGAAGCTGTGTGTTAGTGGAGCTTATCTTGCTTCTGAAGACATCTTATTACTTTGGCTCATCCCGTGCAGGTGGAGATCTGTGGTTGAGTGGGTTGGGTGGAGGGACACCATGCATCTGCCTTACCTAGTTCAGTACTATCAGCCTGGTAGCTGATAGCTGATAACAAATCTGTGACTTTGTTATCCAGCCATGTGGTTCATGTGTGAGCTGAGTGATTCTCTTTGATGAGGAGCCAACTGTAATTATGCACACTATGACAACATGGGCGTGTTTTTCTGAAGCACTGAGTACTTGCAGCCCCAACTGCATCCAGTTCAAGTGGTAAGACTTTTAGCACCTCTGAAATTAGACACTAGCAAAAATTATCTTCCTGATACTGTCTTACTAAGGTCCCATTTAAAATGAAGTTTCATTACTGTATTTTCACAGGTCAGTATCTTAAAGTTTACTCAGAAAGCAGTTTATACAATGGCATTGAGTGAAAATGGCTTGGAATAAAATCCACTGTCTGGGCATGGATATTTTGTACTTTTGTGGAATTCCAAACTCACTGCACAGAACATTCTGTTAAAAATAGTGGTTTAGATTGTTTTGCATTGTCGATGATCCATTTTCCAAAGGAAACAGGAAGAAATGTGCTATTTATTTGGCAAGCTGTTCCAGACAGTTGGGATGATCATTTTCCCTGGCACACAATCTCTATACACAGAATTGAGTGTAAATGCCAATATTGATTGAAAAGTATCAGGTATTCATAAAAATCCAAGTTAACTTTATAATGTAGCCCAGCAAAAACTACCCTTAAGGGACATTAACGTAATGGAGGACTCCATTGTGGAAAGCCTTAGCATCATTCCCAAGAGTAGACTGTCTGCCTCCATATAGACTAAACCAACAGTTTGCTCAAGAAATGCATGTCTTGCTTCAAAATATAAATCACAGGTGCATGTGCGGTTTACATAAGCACAAGCGTATTTCCAAGAAAGATAGGGACATGTGGAAATCTTGGATTGTTTCAGCAGTGTTTTGGAACATAAACTGCTGAAAAGAGCCTTGTTTCCTTCTGCATCATTTTGTAGCCTCACTTGATATCCTGTCTACTTTATATCCTCAGCGTGAACAATATATGATAAGATGAAAGGCAGTTTACATAAAAGCAGGCCATCTCCTTGAAGAGAACTTATGAAGTACATCTCCTGTATATTCCTTTAATCCTTTGTGAAGCAGTAAATGGCAGCTTTACCCTCTGTTTTGAAACTTTTCCTTAATTCCACAGAGCGGTTAAGTTTGTTGTGAAATAGTTTGGGTTTTTTTTCCCCTTTCCTCTGGGTGGAAAAAAGATATGGGAAAAACTGTCTCATGGCATGTGTTAGCCTGCGGATAGAATCACAAAGCAGTAGAAATGAATGCATTTTCTTGAAATCTCAGTAGTACCAGAAAACCTGCCTGACATGCTCGCACTTGAGTAATGGGATTAAATGTTTGTGCTCTGGTAGTGTCTGTGGGCTGGAAGCAACTTGGACTTAATGGAATAAAGCCAAAAAGCCTTGTCCAAAGCAGCTGGCAGTCTAAGTGAGGGCATTGCCTAAGCTCTGTGCACCTTGTCATGTGAATAAAGCTCTTCCAGGCGCAAGTGAATTGCAGGACCAATTCCAAAACACGAACAGTCGGGACAGTAAACTGAAAATCAGAAAACCTGGATTGTCTTTCCCAAACATTTTCTTCAAGGCTGATCATTTCTGTGTTCTTTCATAATTGATTTTCTCCTTATACAGTTCTTGTTTTAACAAACTTACCATGTACTCGTAGAGTTACTGTTTAGGTTTTATGGGAACTACGGTGCAATGAATAATTTTTGATTCTATTGAACACAAGTAGCAATGAAGAAAAGCAGTGGAATAACAGAACTGCGTAATTCAAATCTGAAAATAAATTCCTTTACAGATATATGCTGTGTAAATGGGATTATTTTCTGTTATCAACGCATTTAGTCAATGAGCAAAGTCTGGGTAGCAAGTTTAGGAATCTATAAGGAAATAATTATGTACAGCTTGTTAAGTTGTGGTTTTGTTCTGTATGCTGGTGAAGGTTCGTATTTTCATGTCATGCAACAAAATAGGCCTAATACAAGTGAAAGGAAAGGAGAGGAAGAGAATCAGAAATTAAGGTAATTGAAAGAAACAGTACTTGTTTGAAGACAAGGAGACTTCCATAGGAGGTACTGATTTGTCATGTGCACCAACAGTTGAAAAGCCACAACTGGGAGCCACTTTACTGTCCTTATGCTGTTTCCTTTGAGCTGTAAACAGACAGCTCCTTAAAAGATCTCTAGAGAAGTTAAAAGCTCTATTAAGTGCTTCTCATCCTTAATCTCACACATATGCTGAAGGACAATGGGTTTTCCTGGGATGTTGGAGAGACAAGATGGTATAGGTATGACCTGAATTCAGGTAGCAGAAAATGGAGGAAATATGAGTGTCCTCTAGTGTCCAATCTTATATGTGCTGGCCGCAATTCCAGCTGTCAAGACTGAGGAGAAGAAGGAGGGAGAATGGTAGAAAACTGAGACAATTGTGGTTCATCTCTATTTGTTATTATATTACATTATATTGAGGTGGTTCACAAAAGTAATAGTGAGCCAGAGCATCTGGGCTACAACACTTGATGTTCTTCTGATAGTATATACTGGTTTTGCATGCACTGTCCTTTCCATCACAATCCAAACACTTCGGTATTTTGTGAGTTACAATAGCTAAACAAAAATACCGTCCTGTTTTCTGATACTCAGGGCAGTCAGTGTTAGTGCAGAATCAGACCCATTCAGCTGCTGTGCACATGGCGTTGGTCAGGAGGTAATACTGGATCAAGTCAAGAACAGGTCCCTGCCTTGAAGAGTTTAAAAGTCTGAAAAGCAAGGAAAAAAAGTAATATGATACTAAACAAAACAAACAATGTGTGCTTTTATAGAGCAAATCAGATATGGTTTAGATTGTTTGTACTTGAAAGGGAAAGGTCTCTGGCAACTTTCTTTGGCATCCTCATTTTCTGGATTTGCCACAGGAGCTGGTCTTGAAGTATTAGTTCTGAGATCAAGGACTCTGAGCCAGCAACCACACGACTGTGGTCATCCCTGAGCTGTTGTTGACCCCTTAAAGGGGAAAGGAAGAGCAGGAATGATAGCATCTATGAGGACTTGAAAAACAGCAGAGGAAAAAGAACATGGTTCTGTTATTCAATGTTACAAAATCTTGTCACACTCTTTCTTTTCCTAGTGTGTGAGGTTCTGTCCTGCTTGGCCTCTTAACCACTTCTAAGCTGTTCCAACCAGGAAGCTTCTGTTCTTCATCTAAATTTGCATCAGCAGAGGCTGAATGAGCAGAGATTAAGTCTAATCCTGGTGAAAGCCTGTAGAAGAAAAATTTTTCATGAAGGAGTGTAGGGGTAGATCTGACTGTGGAGGTGGGTGCCTACATGGTATAAAATGTGATGTCTACCTTTGGCATTCCTGTCCTAGTTGGTAATCCAAAATACTAAGTAAAAGTAAGGAAGCATCCTAATTGCTAAGGGAAAGAGAAACACCTCAGAGGAGTGCTCTCATTAGGGCTAACTAATAAAAAAATGCTAATTAAATCCTTCCCTTTTTCTAGACTGCAGGTGCTTAAATTAAGTCTTCAACAGAGATGACTCTGCTCACTTGGGATTCACAACCACAAATCCTCTAATGAGGGTTGACACCCACATATGTTCTTTGAAGAGATGTTTATGCTGCTAATTAAAAAGGGGCCATGAGCCAATCCCTGGCCTCAAAGCCAAAAGGCACAAACTGGCTCTTGGCTGCACAGCTGAGGCTTCCTTCCTCTGGAACTAAATTTATCTTGGAGAGGGTTACCTGGAGCAGCCTGAAAGGGAACCAGGTTGTGAACTAACATTTAAATATTGTGCATTATTTGTGGGCCTGCTGCTTAACCCAAATCCTGTGTCTCTTAATTAGCAGTTTTAAGATATGCCTTGTGAGACCTGGACAGAACTACCAGCCTTAAAAGAGAGCCTCCAGGACAACAACCCTCTGTACAGCCATCAATGGCTGCAATGCTTCCTGAAGAAGTGGTAGACCTGGTTTATAGGTTCCAAAGGAGTGCCACTGCCATGAAATTCCCTCAACCTCGCCTGTTAACCTGGACAGAAAAGACTACTGGAAACTTCAGGCCAGAGAGAGAGAGAGAACAACTCTGCATAACTTTGAGTGCTAATAGTTAAGGGAAAGGAAACACCGTGTTGGTTGGGTTTAGTTTGATTGGTTGTTAGTCTCCTGGGACTATTTCTATAGATTAAACAGTTCTTAAGTACAGAAATTACCATGCAGTTTAAATGCCTACAGTTCCTTTTATTGGCTCTATTTCTGGAGAAAAAAAGAAAAAAAGCTTGGAAAAATCCCCAAAGAGGTTACTGTAAAGCAGTCATGACAAATGTAGGTATGAGATGTAGATGCAGGCTGTGTGTATTATCACAGAAAGGATTGTGTTCAGCAGGAGAATCTGAAATGCATCTGTTGTAATATAGCCTTTTTCACTGCTTTTCTCTGGAAGAGGCTGCAGCTGTTAGATGTACTCAGCATTGCAAACCTTTATGCAGATGGTAGTTACTAGCATCAGCAGACAGAACCTGTGGTTTCTGTCTGTTTGAGTTTTTTTCCTGGACATGGCTTACAAAAGTTATAATTATTATTTCAAAATGTGACCAGAAGAGAGAAGATCACAGAGGGGAAAATTATCAGTCTTAAAATCCTAATATTAATTGCCTCACTGTTTTGTAGCTATACTTTAAGCCATATGCCAAACAAACACACTTCTTTTTATTGCCCTGCAGATGTGAACTGGAACATAACAGCCAAGGGCAAATGCATCTATCCACAAATATTTTGCAAATACTTTTATGGAGTACCTCTTTAAAAAGGTTGTGCTCAGTTTTCAGATGCTTTCAGTGTGCACTGGTTTTGAAAAGTTTCCAGAAGAAAATGTCTGCAGTTTGTGTGTCCTGGAAGAAATCAAGGAACGTTTTACTACTTGAAATGATGCAGAGTCACCACCAAATCAAGCCTAATGCAATCAAGCTGTTGCTGAGCATTGGTTTGTCACCCTGCATAATCCCAGTTCTCTCTTTTGACCAGAGCTGTGGGTCAGCCAAAATACCAATTGAATGTTTCAACAGCCAAAAACCAAGAGAGAACTGAAAAGCTTTTCTTTTTGTTCTCCATGGTTCTGACACCACCACAAGCACTGATAGGACACTGGGAAATTTTTTGTTTCTGAAAAGTAGGAGTTTCGCGAGTAGAAGAAAATGGAATTAATGCTGCAACTGAAAATAGTATGGTGCAATGTAATTCCTCTGTTTCTAGGGGTTCCTATTTGAATTAAATAACTTGAAACTGGATCCATATTGCCCACCATCCTAAAGCCTCCAGTGTCTGGGGTGTCTTTCATAACTGGCTTGGTCTCCCCACTGCTGGGTGGGGCTTTACATACTGGGGGGAACATACAGTATCACTGGGGCGACAGTTACAGAGGTGGTTGTGGAAGAGCATCTCTGCCCAGTAAAGTCCTTCAATTCAGCTGATAGAATTCAATAAAGGGTTTAAGGTTATTTAAAGCAGTACTACTCTAGCTTTTTTTTCATTTGGCTTGGCTTAGTGTGCTTTGCTTTTATGACTCTATGTTGATTAAAATCTTTCCTGTTTTCTACACGTTTACCCACTTATCTTACCACTGACCTCTGTGTTTAGCTGAATCTCTGGGAAATTACCTAGGAATGATTTGAAGTGCTCAGGAGAGCACTTCAAGAAAAATACAAGAATTCTTCCCTTATGAAGTTTTCTTTTGCTAATTTCCCTCCTCACTGGCAAAAATGTGTGCCTTGTTTCTCACTTGAGTAATGTAAAAGGCATTGACTATCACTTTTATCATTTAGGAAAAATAGTTCAGGGAGTTTTATGTCTTGTGCTGTAATGAAGACAAGTTAATACAAATCCTCAGGCTTACCAAAAAAGGTAGGAGGCAAAACCTCAGACATTAACTGTAAAATGCCAGTAACTAGAAAGATGAGGAAAGTGAGTGTCCAGCTCAATACATCTGATAGATTTCTTTCAGTAGCAAGAACTGGCAAACTAGGAGAATCGTGAGTTGCTCTGAGTTTGTCATATGGCATGTCCTAACATAATCAAACATTCTTTTCAGTATTAAACTTCCGTACTTCAAACCATTTTATCAGACACATGCAAACTTGATTTGCCAGTAACAAGGGAAACAACCCTAAGGATATGTTTTTGAACATTTATTCAAGATGTATTTTGAGTGCTGTTTCAGCTTTCATTCTCAGGTATTGGCAGAAACATTATTGCTTTTGCTGTAGATGAGCAAGGCTCTTTAACCTCTCCAGATACCAGGGAAATGAACACCGTGAAAATACAGTTGCAAAAAATAGTTTAGAGAGCTTGTACTCTGTGAAATGAACATTAAATAGATATTGTTTCACTGCACACAGGGGACATGGAGTTCTGTTTTGAAGCCTCAGAAACAGCCCTGTCTATCTGATTGTTTTGATAACTGCAGTTGGAAGAAACTGACTGAGAAAGCTCTTAAACAACACTGGTATTGCTCCTATTCAGGAAAGTATGAAAACAGGTGCCTAACATTGATTGCAATGTATATTTAATAAACATTTAATTGCAAACTCTATATGGGCTCTTCTGAATCTGAAGAGTCAAAGCACTCATGCATCAATTTCCAGTTCTCAAATGTTTTTAAAATGCTACTTTTAAACTGAGGCCCGTATATGTTACTGAGCTACAGCCACTAATTTCAGCAGGCTTCAAGGAAGCTGCTGTTCTGAGGTTCTCATTCTGTGTGCCTTGGTTCTAAAATAAAATTTCCTTTTCTAAGATCAAATTGTGGCTCTGCACTGATAGCTCTGTTTTCCATCTTCTTCTGTCCCAGAGAACCAAGTACTCACGCTGTGAGAAAGCCTCAGTGTACTTTATTAACAGTGATTAGTTAAGCTTTTTAGCAGCCATTCAAGGGAGAACAGTGGCAGTTCTCAGCATTTTACAAAAGAGGTCGAAGGTACAGATGGTAATGTCTAAGTCTCATGCAAGTCTTATGACTTTCGGGTTTGTGCCAAGTGCTCTGCCTTCTGGAAAAGCAGCATTCACATCAGAGGTCGCCATCAAACAGTCACAGTGTCTACCTGCGAGCCTCTATGTAAATCAAAACCTATGCTCAAGAAATGTTCAGTCATCTCTGGCATATGTGCTGTACTAGTGTATGGCTTTTTCAGAACTAAAAATAATTGTAGGGCATTTTTCTAGAAGTCCCAAATTTTCTTTTACAGATAGAAGTTTGCTTAATCACATGCTGGCTTCATTTTAAGCTATGAAAATGAATTTTGGAGTGGAAGTGCTACAACAGTGTGTAAAAAAGGATGCCATGGGCAGCAGCTCCTGTGGCTTCTGAGTATGTGAATGTGCATGGCTCCAAATCTTCATTCCACTTGGTGGCAAGAGTGCAGATTTATACTGGCTAGGCCCTCAAAATTGTGTAGACTTGTGAAGATGATGTTTTTTGATGTACAAAGCTTTATTTTGTACAGTATTTGTTGCTAGTTTCATGGTGAGGAGAAAATCCATCCCTGTACATGTACAAGGCAGCACAGCTGGGTCAGTTTTTCTCCTTGTTACAATTACTGAATGCAAAAACCCCTAAATGGGGATATTTGCACAGTTTTCTAAAATACTGGAATATCTTCCCCCTTCCCTGAAGGAAATATAAGTGTATCAAAAGATACATTCTAAAACCCTTTTAAAACCCAGAACTGGAAGCAAAACTTTTTTTAACTTGAATGACAAGAACTTGGTCAAACTTACTAGGGTTTTTTTGGTTGGATTGTGTGTGTGTGTTTTAGTCTTGGGTTTTTTTTTGCTGTTGTGGAGTATAGTAATTAGATTTCAAAATCATTATAGAAAATAAAGGAAAAAAGACAAGGTTGGAAGGGGTTGTGAGCAATCTGGTCTAATGGAAGGTGTCCCTGCTCATGGAAAAGAGGTTGGAAATAAATGATCTTTAAGGTCCCTTCCAACCCAAGCCAGTTTATGTTTCTAAGATATACCACAAAATAATATTTATATACTCTGAATGCATGCACAAGGTCACCTACCATCTTCTTGTTCGTTTTATGGAACCTGTTTCTTTCTAGAAAAATCTTTTGGACCAAAAGAAGATTACTGGTTTTTTGGGAAAAAAAAAGTTGGCATAAATTATTTCTATTAAATATCAGAACTTGTGTATTCCGTAAATCACCATCCCCAATTTTAAGTGGATTTTGAAAGAAACAGCAAGACTTTGCGAGTTATCTTTTCACAGCCCAAGGGGAAAGCTCCCTCCCTTCCTTTCACACCAGCTATTCTTGACTGCTAAATTGTCTTCCTGCTTCCTCCCTCTTAGATTTCATGTTTAAAGCTGCAGAAAGTTAAGATAAACAGAAGTTGTCACACTAACATATGACTCAGTAATACTGCATAGCTTTGTAGTTTGTTTTGTTTTTGTTTGAGTTTTTTGGATTTTTTTTTCGCTAGAACTAGGACTGCTAGTGCTACACAGGGTAATTGTGTTTTTTTAAAAAATGTAAGCAGCTGTCTGTGGATGCTTTAATTAGAATGGATTTCCTCATAAGAGATCTTTATAGTCTCACTCTTAAAGTAGATGGCTGTCATAATTCCCAGTCTGACAAGCTACACATGATTCTCAAGTTTCACTACCTTCCTTATAGCTTACACTTATGTGGTCTTTGAAATGATCCAAAAGCTGTTATATATGTATGTATGCTCCCACAGAAGAGTGAGCAGTGTGCTGCTGGCAAAGTATAAAAGAAAAAAGGCCTAGTTTTATGATCTGTGTCCCAGGATCTCAAATGTCCACTCAGAATAAACAAGAACTTTAAAAGCTTTGTGCATGAAACCCGCTCCCCCCCTCCTCCCAGAGCACTGGTAAACTGCATTGCATCTTGTTTGCCCAGAGGACAGAAGGGAGAGTAAACATTCTCAAGTTTGAAAGTTCTGATGCTGAGATAATAGGGTACTTTACCACCTAACACGTAAAATACATATCTCCTTCCCCTTTGAATAGGTAAATTCCCGGAGTAGGGAAAATAAAAGCTATAGGGTTTGTAGGGTTGTGGTATTCCCCTTACCTCAATGGTTTTGCCATGGTGAAATTTGCCTCAATGTATGTTTGCAGATCTTTCATACTTGGTGAAATAAATCACATTTCCTTTAGGACAGAGAGTATCTTGTCAAACATCTGAGCAGAATGAGCTATATTGACTCAAAATTATGTATACCCAAATGATACCCAAGTGGCGCTAACGAAACACGGTTAGTCCTGAGCAGTAATAGCCAAAGTATACACGGATTTTAAGGCACCTAAGAAATGCCTCTTAATAGTGAGTGCCACTAAGGCACACTCAAAAACCAGAAACACTGTGGTGTGTCATTCCTTAATTCCAGCGTAATGAGTACTCTTATGAAAAAAGAAAAAGGAAAAGGGACTTGCTTTGGTTTTTTTTTCTAGTTTTTGTTTCATCTTTAATAAAGCTTGTCTGCCCTCCTGTTGGCTCATTATTTGGAGGGTTTTTCTTTACTCTATTAAAGGGAACTCATTGTTTAATTCTGAGTGTATCTTTCACATTTACTGGCTATCACAAAAGATTTTTCATTTACTCTAGAATTGTTTTTTTACAAATTCTCTTGCATCTGTACATTTTTGCTTTACTGCAAACCAGTACACTAGTGCATTCAGTGCACTCTCTTCTATTTTTTTGAGACAGTGTTTTGCTTAGAAAATGACTTACTGATTTCTCTTTCCTTCTTAATCCCACTTTTCTTTCCTCTTGTCTTGTGCTACTGACCTAGATTTGCAGCACCTGAGCACTGCTCTTCCAAAGCTGGAGGGAAGTTGTAGCACGGTGCAGGAAGAAGGACTGCAGGTGCCTGTGTCAGGTCTGTGTTCCTCTTTCCCGAATTCTGTCGCTACTTCTACAGTGCAGTGGGGCTCTTCCACTGTCTCTCTGTCCATGGCATCCCTCCTGAACATTAAATAATTGTATCTCTGTGTTCATGCTGCTTCTGCTTATGTTCCTTCCTGACAAGCATTTCTCTGTACTGACTACTGAATTTCAGGTTGAGGAAATCTATGAACATGTGCAATCCTGAATTCAGGTATAGATGGGTGTGTCGCTTGTTGATCAAGGAAGACAACCCAGTCAGATGGAAAAAGTTCTTTAAATTAAAAAGTCATTATTTGCATTGTCTTAGTAAGGATTTTATTTGGTCTCATTTGCCCTTGAAAATGTCTAAAACAATGGTAAATTGTTGTGGAAATGTTTTTGACTTTTGTGCCTCAGGTCTAATCTGAATGTATTCAGCCCACAAAATCAAAGGAGCTACTCTGATTTCAATGGATTGCTTGTGTGCTTAATTTTGGAGCAATGATCTAGCCACAGCAGTGTCCTTTTTTTATTCTCTTGGGCTGTGGCATTGGAAAGCTCTCTCAGTGGGGTTGCACTGAAAAGACCACCTGGGAAACTCAGTTACAGCAAAACGTAGCTGCTCAGTTTGCTGAACAAGGATCCTCTAAAGGAAGACCTAGCACAGTGCTCACAGTTATCTCAGTTCTTTCCAGTTTGGCTAGAAGTGAAGACAAAAATACTCTACAAAAGTGCCCGTTAGTGTCTGGGATGTCTTTTGGATGGCCTGCTGCCTGCTCACAGTGGGCACTTTTCAAAATGCTTGAACTGCTGTACCTGTTCTGGACACAGGGTTTGGACAAGGGAGCTCACTGATGCATCTGTGTCCTGTCTTTGTAATAGAAACATGATCAGGATTTACAGGTCTGCTATAACGTAACAGATGATTTTTTGTTTAGCACAAGCAACACATTCAGCATTTGCAATGCCTTCTACATACACTACTATTTGATGTGAATAGCCTAGAGTTTACAAGAAACACAAGAAGAGGGGAAATTCATTGGTGGAGATAACTTGGTGCTTATTATCATTACTTCCATGTCTTCTAAGGTTTCTTGAGTACTATTTGTTTTCATTAGTTTTAAGTATTTTACATGAAACAGTAGCTAAATTATACAAAAGAATCTCAAAAGCCAACAAAGGCAGCTGGCCAATTTTAAAACACAAAGTGTAGGAAGGAAAACCCTTCCAGCTTTTAGAGGATAGCTTGTCTGTACATGACTGCTAATATAGTGAGCAAACCGCAACAGCACTGAAAAAACTAGACTCTTAGTCTAAATACAGTAAAGGTTTTCATCAGTATTAACCTGTCCAATTCTCCAGACCAGGTGTGAATTGCTTCCTCAGTGCTTTGACCTAAATCTGTCAATATGATCAACTTGCTGGTGGAAATGCAAACCCATTTTAGCAGTTGCCAGCAGTAACGTCTGAATGGCATGATGGCATAATCTGGCCAGTCAGTACGAGATGGAGTTTCCAGCAGCAAATCTGGCTGCATTGAAATGAAATTTGCTAGCTTGAATACAAAAGGGGCCTTTCTCTTTTGTTTGATTTGTATGTTTGCCCACTGTATATGCCTGCTTTTTCGTTGCTTTCATGTATTCACAGTTCAGCACCAGTAAAGGCATAAAACAGTTCAAACAAGTAATGAAACAAGAAAGGCGGTTTGGTTATTTGATTTATTAATCTAAGTGGAGATAAAAACTGTCAAGTGGGGCAACTGATGAGAACAACTCTGTTGTACACACCACTTGCTCCTGCTGGTCCCACTGCCTTTCCCACTCCTTCACTGCCATTACAGGTGCATTGATGTTGCTCTGTCATCTGTTCTTCTTTGTTTCTGAAATAGAAATAGAATATATTTCAGCCCAAAATATAATTTCTAAAGGGATTATGTATTTAAACCAACCTTAGCCATCCCAAAGTTAGGTATCTCCTTCAAGCTATCGCATACTGGATTTCCCCATATTAAACAAAGAAAGATAAGATTTTTTTCGGAGCAATTTTTCTTTCACCAAGACCTTTATTCAGGTTGGCTTCCCCGTGGAAGTGTCAAGAGTCTCTCCATTAAAGCAGAAAGGGCCTAGGCAACTAGATCGCAGTCTGCAAAAAGAGGAATCCTGTCCCCAGTCTAACACAACACCCCTATCATGTCCTAGAGCCTCTGGGATGGTCGCAAAGAATATTACCCATGCTTTCAAGATTCCTGCCAGGGGAACATTAGGATTGATATTAAATGAATTAAGAGACTCTTTGGTTGACAAAGCTAAGATGCATGTCTTCCAAACTCCGCTTCACTTCTCAGTGACAGCTACTGAAGGTGGGTTTACATCTTTAAAATAAGTGATTCGATGTCATTTGATATGTGCTCATGGGCAGCTTCAGAAAGAGTTAAATGGCGCTGAAAGATGAACTTTCTCCGTCTTCTCCGTGCACGTACTCACATATAATGTTTATACCACGTGTATAGCAAACATTTTGTCTGAAGCACCCTGATTGCTAAGTTACTCCAGACATTAAGGCAAGTATGATGAACAGTAAGTGCTCGAGTAACCACTGGAGTTTGTGCAGAAATAAGGTGCTGATAGGCAACCGGGGAGGCACCCATCACACTAATTATGTAGGAGTAAGACATTTGTCCTCAGTTTTTTTTTATTTCATCTCTTTCTTGCTTTCTCTCTGCAAATTATATTTCTTATCCTTAAATGTCAATTTGTCATCCCTTACAGCTGTTCTCATCCACTACACAAGTATGCTTCTCCGTGGTTTCTGCTCACAGATTGTTTACTTCTGATTCCTTGAGTTATAGGAACCACTTGTTTCCCCGGTAGTTAAAGTCATTCACATTTAGTGCATTCCTAAACAGATATAAATGTTGAATAAATCATCTCATGCTGATGTGTTGTGGCTTTGCAAAGTAACAGCTACGTGCAAGAAGCAGTACTGTCTTAACAGATAACAGAGAAGAAAATCAGTTTGTCTGTCTTTTGTCTTTATTACCAAAAAAAAAAAAAAAAAAAAATTTTCTGGAAACTGAGTTTTCCTTTTTACTAGAATCCAGTACAAAAAAGCTACTACCTATTTCAGAATTTTTTTAGAGGGAGAGCCACAACAATAAAGAGGTATAAATTTTGTATTGATGTTAGTAATATCCTAGGAAATTACACAAGATTTAATTTTTTGTTTTTAACTAGAGGGAGTTTTTTCAAGAATTTTAAGATGTTACCTTGAAATTCAAGGCTTGACACTAATCAAACTGGGCAACCCAGCCTGATAGCAGTACATTTACTTTGTTTTTACTATAATATATGCAAAATAAGTAGAGGTACATCCACAAGAGATTCCTGGCATTAACTTCACCATTTTGCTTTATGTTAGAAGTATGATTTGTACTTTTTTTTCTTGGAGGTATTCTCATGAAAGTCAGGCATCTAACCACAGTATCTAAAATATGAATTTCATTTCCTGTTTAGTCAATAGAGGGAAATACTTAGCAGGAAGGTAATTCAATCCTTCTGTAATGCTTACTTCTCTCCATTGACTACAGCATCAAATACTTACACTTTTGTCTCAGTTCCTCACCAAAATATTAATACCTACAGGGGATGAATGCTGGCTCTATTAGTGAACATTCAGGTGTTATGTTAAATGACGCCTTCTGACAAAGTGCTGGATCTAATGCAGACAAAGGATGTCCAGATGAGGAAATGGAAAGTGTAGCAGTTATCATACGCTTTGAAAACTCAGTGAATTCAATGCAACCAATAGCAGGTATGATTTGAGAAAGAGAGAGCTTGCAGAAATACTCTGCATTATCCATAATGTTGCTCCAGAGGAAAGAGCCATTGATTAAAAGACTCTGAGAATCACACAGAATAATTTTTAGGAAGCAGAGAAGCAACATCAAAACAAATTCTCTGTCCTAAAATAGTTCCAAGGTGAGAGGATGACCCTTGAGATTAGACTTGGAGTAATGAAAAACAATAGATTTTTCAGCATGGTAGGGAAGAATGAGGACCGAGTGATTTTTTAGAGCAAAGACAGAGCTGGAATTTTAACTCTTCTGTAGGAGACTGGCTATAGAAAATGGAAACACTTGGCACTTAGGTAAAGCAAATTCAAGACAACTTAGCCTGGAAAAAGCGTCAAGATGCAAAAGAAAGGTCTAACACCAGCTTTCCTGGAGATTAACACAACATGTTAATTATCCAGTGGAAAGTGATTTTTGCTCTGATTTTTTTTATGAAGCTCATCGTCACTGTGAAAACCATGATTTTCCAGTCCACTTACTTTGGTTTTCATGGTGTTTTTCCATGAAGGTGAGGAAGCTTTGAGCTACTTTCACTGTACAAACATACATGATTTTGCTGTCCCTGTTTACCTCTCCTTTCTGATATAACACACCACAAAACCCATCTTAGTAAGAATGAGTTCCTTACATGAAATTGCTTATGACACATCTTGCTGTTTGGTGTTGTGGAGTTTTTATTTTGAGTGTGTTTTAACATTAATTCCCCAGAAAATTAATTTCCTTCTGAAATACGTACTCTTCATTGATAGACTTGAACTTCAGAAACTGCAGTCTGCCCTGGCCCAAGACCAGGTTCTTTGGGGAGAGATTATACCTGGAGAGTACCTGCACCAGTCATGCTGTAAGGCCAAGGAAAACATGAAGGCTAAACAGCAGTACAGGAGCTTTTGTGAGCTGCTAATCAATCATTGCTGAGACATGGAAGCACTAAAATGTAGCTGGAAACTGTAAGCTTGGTATTAAAAAGAGTTTTCTCTCTCCAAGATGAGCCACAGATAGGAAATAACATTGTTACTTTCCTTGTTTTCTCTTCAAGATGATATACTCAATGTATTTTTAAGATAGTTTATCTGTCTCTGGATATGCACAAAGACTGAGCTGAACTTTACCTACTGAACTTCCCTTGAGGATTTTTCAAATGAGAAGAGTTCATTCTCCAGCTGCTGTTAAGTCACCGCCACAGCACACTCAGATCATCCACTGTGGGATTCTTGTGCTCAGCTTTGATTCCGGAGGTACCTGCTATTCTTTCTTTATACTCAGTAGAGAGAAGCAGACATTCATTCATGACAGCTAAAAACTGAAATGTGGGAGCCAGTTCAGTTGTCTAAACATACTTGCCTGCTCCATAAGCTGGCTTGAACCACCCACACAAGACTGGTAGATAAAGTACCAGTGCTTGTGGGAGGCCTGTGCTCTTACCTAATAGAAGGCAGAAGGCCCAGCATGATGCCCTGTTGTAGTTAAGCTGTTGAATCAAGCCCTATATTCTCGAGTTTTCACCACTTAAACCATTTAGGAGTGGGATTTAGTACCAGACAGTAGATGCCTGAATGTTATACTTGCAAATGAACTGCATGTCTAAGTTCCCATTAAAATCAAAGCACATTTAATTACTACTGTCAGTGGTATCTGGAGAGCCAGGATGTAATTTAACAGAAATTTTTCAGAAGAATAGATTTCTGAATATAATGGGCTTTGATCTGACTTGTAGAAGCAAATTCTTCTATTAGCAGGCATATGGTGGCATTTTAGTTGAGATCAGTGGAATTATTTATTAAGAGAACTTTTCCAGTCATTGTACAGTTGCCTTGCATTGTAATTGATCCAGTATCAGTTAGATGAATGTGACTATGTTAAAACTAATAACCGTGACTTGGGCTTTATTTAGCTCATAAACCCTTTTTTTAATGCTCATTTCATTCCTGTTTGCTTGAATTTTAAGTGGTAGGTTTTAATGAGTACATATTTATACATTTTAGAACGTTTATATTAAGTTATGCAGCACCTGCAGCAATTTGGCAGGACAGACATAGTCTGTACATAAATTTATTTTTACTGCTAGTCATACGGTATTCTGTGACATGACAGTACATCTCATACATGCCAAAATGTTGTAGAAAGGTAATGCCTGAAGGTGTGATAAAAATATTATTTAAAAACATCTCTAGATCAGGTTTGTAAGAGACTACTGCATGAGGAAAATAGCACCTGTAAGAAGTGTGACCAACATGGTAGAGTGGTTTGGTGTTTATCTTTAAATGGCTGTGTTCCTATGTCCCAAAGAAAATACAGCTGGATACAAACTGACAGCTGACTGTTCCTGTAACATAATACCTCTAGCAGCTTTGGTCCAGGAATATGCTTTGTCACAGGCTAGAAGTCCTTTGGATGCTCTATAGTTCCTGGAGCATTTTTTAAATCTGCATTAAACCTAAAGACCGTGAGTATAGCTTTGAGGTGACAACTCAGTCATACAGGCTTTGAGGTGACAACTCAGTCCCTTCCTTGCCTTGGCAGAAGAGACAGTGACTCTTAAAGAGAAGTGACTCGCACTGAGACACAGACTCGCTAAACAAACCATCCATCAGAAAGGGGATCTGGAAAGACAAATGCAATGGGGTCCTTCCAAATCACCTCTAGGTGGAGTGGCTGACGGTCTTGAGATCCCTTATCATGAAGCCTTTCCAAAGAGCTGTCAGCACCATTCCTGCTAACAGTTAGACTCAGGAATTTTTGTGTTGGTGTCAGCTTCTGGGAACTACTTGCAGGAGATTCCCTGTGGCTTTGTTGTACTGTGAATGGTGCAGCACACTGCATGCAGAGGAGTAAACTGTGGTGCAAAGCTGGTGTGACAGCCTTAGTTAAAACTCATGTACAAGTATCCCTGTACAGGTAATAGCTTAGAATAACCAAAGCTTTCTGAGGTGCCGTTGTCAAACAGTTAGCAGAGATAACTCTTCTAATCTGTGCTAGCTGAATGACTTCTTGCTGCTGAAAAGAAGAGAGCTGAGGAAGAAACTCAGGCATTATACCCAAGAGGGTCTACATTGTTTAATTCCTAGTTCATTCCCTGTCTTTCTTTTGGACTGCTTCAACCAGCCATCTCTAAGTCATGCTTCTAGATTAGTCCTAAACCAGTTTGAGGTAAGCACGCTGGTGCCAGCCAAAGTGACACGCTTTGTTGAGCAGTTTGTGGTCAACAGGTAATGAGGTAACCTCAGGGTTTGTGGTAATGGAGAGAGATCCTTTTTGATCAGTGACACACTTTCCAAGATGAACTCCTTAGAGGTAAGATTTCATACGCCACAGTTTATTTTCCAAGCTAAAACTTAACAACAGTAGTCTTTGTCTCAGGCCTTACTGGCAGCAGAAAAGGCTGCTAGAAGTTTCTTCACTAAAAGAGATTTGAATATTCACCTAGAAACCTGGGAAAATAAACATATTTTGTCTGGAAAAATACTCCTCCAGATATTTGTGATGAACCAAACAAATTAATAGATTAAACAGTGCTAAACAGTGTGGAAAGGAGGGAAGGAGGAAGGGGAGGAGGGGAAGCAAAGAAGCAGAAACAATGTACATCTTCTTCTCTCAAGTACACAGCTTCTAGTTTGAGTCCAAGAACTTCAGAGCACTGGTTACTTGCTTCTTACTTTTGGCTATATCTCAGTCACTGGTGAACCATCCAGGTTTAAAAGCCAAGGCTCTATTATATCTCCCAGTTTAGGATGAGGGATTAGGAGGCCTTTTACTGGACTTGCAGTTACATAATATTTTTGGGTTTAGTATGAATTTTTAAATAGATATGCAACATGAAATGAACATAAAACATACCTAAGAATATTCCTTTGCTTATTCCTCCAGATTCCTCACTTTCCCCTCTATGCCAGCAAAGAGGCATAATCTAAGAGATCTTCCATGCATGCAGAGCATGATCTTCTTTGCTCAACATCCTGACCAAAACACTTAATATATTAATCCTTAAGATACGTGTATGGGTCTTGCTTCTAAATATTTGCAATGAACCTACTACATAAACTGGTTATCATGCACTGAGGTATTTTTGACTATTTTTTACTATTTTTGACTATTTTTTGACTATTTTTGTCACTGAGGTGACAAGTCTCTCTTGAAATATCATAACTCTTGCTAATTGTAAATTGTAAGTAGTTTATTTAGATAGTATAAAGGACCCGGGGTTTAGTTGTCTTATCTGTTGTAACATGTGCCTAATTATGACTAGGAAAAAAAAAAAAAAGCACTGAATGACTCTTACATCCTCTCCTGAACCTGGAGGCAGCAGCATTTGTCTACTGATGTCATTCTCAGAAGCGTGTGGAACAACAGTATCGCAGTCCATCTCTGTCTAGCCACAGTGTAAGTAGGAAAAGGTGGGAAATTGGGGAAATTTGGTCAATCACCATATGATTAGAGTGCATGGCACGAGGCACTTTTGATTGGACTTTGTGCTCCTCCATCTCCTTTTCGTTCTGATCATTAATTTCCATCACGTGCATATACGGTGCTTTGAGTAAGGTGATTGATCATACTGCATATATCTGTATTCCGCAAAACTCTGACATCGACTTCTATCATCAGCAAAAGTGTTAAGAGTTCTCCCTGTCTACTGAAAAAAATACCTACAGGTGCCAACCTGTATTCAGTTGTTATATCCTGAAATTTAATTGTAGTAAACTTCTTCGCAAGTCACTTGGATTGTGACTAAGGGCACACTAGCAGCAACTTGTCTATACCCAAACTTCACAAAATACTGCTTCTTAGTAAACTTAGTCCAGAAAAAAAAGTACATCTATTTTCTTGGCCAATCTAAACAAATCTAAGCCTATGTTGCTCCAAGGGAGCAATTTTTCCTGTGCCACCAATACGGGCTCTTTTGTTTGATTTGGCTTATTCTTCTGGCATATATAACACATCTTGAAAGTTTGCTCAGTATCTCTGTTCAGCTGAGCCAATATAAAGCATTTCTGGTTCTCTTAGGTTTTCCAGTCCTTAAATGACCTGTATGGTCTTTTATAAAAGCAGGAGTGCAAAAATGTTCCTTTTTCTGTCCAAAATTCCATCTGAGTCTGAAATTCCCTCTTACAGGATTGGCGAGACCACCCTCTGCTAATTGCATTTGTAATTTTTTAAAAGTCTTATCCTCAGCTAGTACTCAGTCTTGCTGTATACTCTGCATAGGCAAGTGATGCTTAAAGACTTCTGTAAAGTTGTATAACTTTCCAAACTGAGAAATATGGACTTCGAATCACTAAGGCTATGTCTAGATGATCAGAGTTTGTGCCAGTTTGGCCAAAATTTAGTAATATAGCCCCTGAGAGAAAACCAGGTTGCAACCACCCTTCCCCCCACAGGGTTCGGGAAAAAAGGAAATTTTTCCTCGAAGGAAAGTGAAAGAGATAAAAACTATTTATTTTAACAAACACACAGGACAAGGATAATGATGCTAAATAATGAATTAAAATCCTCGCTATAGAGAGAAACCTGGGAAGATTTCAGAGTCCTTCTGTAGGTGTGGTCTCTCTCCTCCTCGGAGCTGGTCGGTGAGGGCGTGGGCCCACCCCCGGGCCTCGGGGAGAAAATTCTCCTGATGTGTTCTGATGTTGTTGAAACAGTTCAGAAGAGAAGAAGGGAAAAAAAACCCCACAAAGTCCCAGGAAACAAAATTCAGCTCTCCGTCTCATGCCAAGAGGGGAAAAAAAAAGCTGGCTGAAGAAAAAGCAAGCAGGGTGCTCCCTTCGTGCCTTCTGCAGTCAGACAATAACTGAGGAGTGCAATCTCTGTGTCCTTGAGAAGCTGCTTCGGAAAGTTCGTCTGTTTTTTTTTTTCTCAAGCTCAGTTTAAAGGCACAGAAAGGCACAATACTACTTTTTGGGCATAGGGGATACACATGATGGAGTCACCCCAAGACAGGGTTAGAAGTGCATCTAGGACTGAGATGATGGAGAAGCACAGCCTTCCTAGCTCACCTTGAAAGCTAGGAATGAAGTCTGAGCAGAAGTTGCTCTGCTTAAACAGACTGTCATGTGGACATCTGGGAGTGCATCACTGACAGTAAATTGGATGGAGCTTAAACATCTTCCTTCCTTCACATAGAGGTTTTAAAACCTACAAAAGAAGCAGCAGATCTGAGCCAGCCAAAGAGCAAAGCTGACAGAGCCACTGCAGAAACTGTGGAAGCTGAAAGCATTGTGATGACTTTAAAAGCTTATTTCTGCTGTCTTAACTCCATATAGCCTGTTGTAGATTTGCCATTTGCTCTCACAGATTTACTTCGATCCTTTTGTTTTTCCACCTCCATAATTCTTCTCAGAACTCCACTGAAAAGATTTCAGCAACAAATAAAGCCAATAATAGCAATGCTAACAGAGATAATATTTGCTACTACCACATTGTTTGCTGTGCTCCTATGTTCTTCCTTTCCTCTGCCCTTTGTCTGTCTTGTGTATTTTCTAAGTTCTGTGGTCCTGATATTTTCTCTGATTGTATATTTATAAAATTGTGGTAAATTCCATGTTTCTTAATGGTTCTTAAGGCACAGTATGAGCTTCTATTAGGTCTGCACAGTATATGCATACCAAATATATGCATTTCAAAATCAAACTTTGAGGGAGAAAGTACAGAGTCAGAGATTGTGATGACAAAGGGAAGCAGAATCTTGCTCTGTACTGGATGAGAGAAAATTGTTTTTTTGATATGTGTTCTTGTGTTTGGATACACATGATTACACTATTTGGTCTTGAAAGACAGTCTACAGAACAGAGTTTCATGTGTAAGTCTACAGATATCTGCATTCTCCTTTGAAATTTAGTCCAAGACGTAGACTGTCATTAAAAATTGTGGTCTCATGCTACACATATTTGTCAGAATGTATCTTGTATAGTGAATGTTTTAACACAATGAAAAATGCTGTACATAAAAAGTAATTTGAAAATTAGTCCATGCTATTTATTATATGTATTCTATTTTTCACAAATGTAATGAAGATGGAGAGAAAGATGGTATGTTCAGCCACTGAACAACTTTCAAGCTTTATATTGTCCTATCACAATCACTAGCAATGATTTCATTTGGACTACACATTGGTCTTCTAAACTAGGTGATTATTTTTTCTCCTGCAGTTGAGGTGATGATATTCTAGCATACATGTATGTTAGATTCCCTGAATCAAAGAGTAATTTAAGCTGGAAGAGACCTCCTGATGTTCTTTGATATAACTCTCTGCTTGAGGCAGTGTCAGCTTAGATCAGGTTGCTCACGATCTTGTCCACTTGGGTTTTGAATACCTCCAGTTCTCTGTATGACAGAGAGAGGCACTTAACCTCTTATTTGGACCTGTTAAGTAATTTGTCCATTGGTGTGGCTCCTGATTTCTTATTGGCAGTGTTATGCTTTTGACTGGGAAGAATATTTCAGGTTTGTTCACACTGCCTTTTTTGGAGGAAAGATGCCTAGTAGAGGATGAGCAGACTCTGGCAAGATGGACCCCTCTCATCTCCAGTGCTCTCAGACAAGGCTGTTTTGATGGTGACACAACCCTTTATCTCACTTTCTCAGGAGGGCAGCCACAGACTTTGCTGTTGAGGAACAACAACCGCATTATATTTTAGACTTGGTTTGCTCAAAGCACCTCCAAAACTTGAAGTTAGGAACGGGAACATATTAAGTTCTTTGTGGTGAGCTCATTCATGCCCTGCAGCAGCAACATGACATCATCGGAACCTTTCTGTCACGGACAAGAAGTGGCCCTGGTGAGCTGTCCACCCCAAAATAGTTTGGAGAAAGTTAACTCAGCAGACTCAGAGGAAAGGTAAGGCAAGACCCTTCTCTTGGCCTCTCTACTGTGGGCTCTTGGCCTTTCTGAAGCAGTAAGTGCATCTTCCTCCTGTGCATATAAGACACTAAAGGGACACTTTCCCACAGATTTCCTGGTGCTAAGACCTACAACTGTGTGAATCAGTAGAGGCATCACTCCCTGATCCTGCAGGGCATTGATGATCAGTGAGGAGATTCATGAATGTCATGGCTTGTGCTTGTCCACTTATCCCTGGGGGCCTCATCACCATGGTTACCCCCAGCTGGAGACTATCCTGTGGGATGTCACACAGCTAGGCTCTGGGTAGTCTGGAGATGCTGAGACACAAACCTACGTCTTGGACTCTAGCACCTCTGTATAGGGTGTGGCTTGAGCACGTGGGATCACAGGCATGTTGGACAGCTAATTCTCCATCAAAGATTTTGTGCATGTTTTGGAAACTTTCTTCAAATTCAGCTTCTTTTTTTGCCTTCAGATGATGTTTTCTGAATTCGAAGTGGTGAAACCATGAGTGTTGATCTCCTCTTGGCTCCAGCTGCAGCTTCTTTAAATGCTGTTTGGCACTATTCTGTTCAGCAATGGACACAAACAAGACAAGTGCCTCACAATCTAACACAGGAATGTTTTGTAGCATGTTGCCAAGGTTAAGGCATGTTGTTTTGGTCTATAGCATGAGAATCAGGAAGGGCACACAAGGCCATGAAGCCTTCAGGCTGAAGAAACCAGATCTGCCAGGATTTATTTTTATGTTTTCTATAGGAACAAAACTCTGGCATTTATTGTTTTACAGTTCATGCTTGCACTTTTTTTTTAGGCTCCAACCCTTCCAACACCACCCCAGAAGGAATATTGCATGATAAACAACATGCACATAGCCAGGAAGATTGATAGACTAAGACTGGCATGTGAAACATGGGATATAGCAACGCAAGAGTAAAGATAGGACACTATTTGGAATTCGGCAGTAGCCAGGACTCCTCTATATTCAGTGCTCTTCCAAAAGGACAGAAAACACAAATCCTGTCCCAAAATTATCTGAGAAAAGAACTGAGATAGGGGTATGAAAAGATATGAAAATAAGGTGGAGCTATGACACAATATTATGTAGCATAACAAACATGTAAAATATCTCCCTGATTATGTAAGAGACTGAGGAAAATTTCCTAGTATTGAATCCACTCTATGTACTGCAGAGAACATCCTTTTTTCCAGGCAGTCATGCAGTGGAAGAAGACAAGTGAGCATTTCAAGCTACTATCAGTGCAGAAGCACTGGCCAGTAAATTAAAAATTTTGAGAACTTTTCTGCAGGAGCATGATCTATTATGGCAAAAAAAGCACACTTCAAGTGAAAAAGTAGTAGTGGCAACACATGTCAGTGATAAATACAAGACAGAGAGAATATAGAAAGGCTGAGCTGTGAAGAATCAGGAAAATAAATGTTTGTGTTCATGTTATAAAAAATTTATTTTAAGGGGCTAGGAGAAGACAGGAGAAAACTTACCTGATTGCAAGCGGTTAACTTCAACATTTAATGAATATTAGCCCAGGAAACCCCAGCTCCCTTTACAAGAGCCATTAATAGAGTGAATTGCTGTCAAAATCCAGCATCTAAGACCAAAAAGTGTTAACTTATCTGCTTCAACCAACAAATAAATCAAACTACAAAAAGATTTTACAGCTACTGTTTTTTTGGAATGACTCCCAATATATTAATGGCATGAGTTCTTTCAACTTGAGTCTCTTGGAAAGCCTCCCAATAAAGCTAATGACACAAAGTTCTTTCAACTAGTGTCTTTGGTATGTGTCCCCATAATATTATTGTCATTTCCTCAACTCATTCATCTTTGTAACATCATAGTAATTGCACATTCATTTTCCTATATATTGAACTACCTTTCTTTGTAATAAAGTAACATTTTAGGTAATTAAACAGCATTTTGATTTAAACTGTATTCGATATTAATATATGCAGTGTTGACAGCCAAACATAGAGAACTGAATTAGCAGAACAAAAATTTCATTAAACTGAAAAAACTGAAATTTTCAAACACAGTATGTACCTTAATGAGCAACTCTATTATAGGAATTCAAGTATGCAGAATGTGATGCAAAGACTTCTTTCATAATTTACCCAATTGAGTTGTCAAGCTAATTCACATAACAAAATAGTCTGGCTTTTTTGTGTGGCTATGTGGAAAAGAGTCATGAAAGACAGGATCTCTTTTAACCTTTTTAAAGTCCCTCCCTGAAATGCCTAAGTTGTTATGAGGTGTACTTATTCTTTGATGTACTTTTTCATGCCACAATGAAGTTGAATCTTTTGGTCTCATCCAGACTGAGTAAGTTGTGGTCTACTGAGGACAATGGGAACTTGCCTCTTTATCCTCCCTAAATTACACCTACTGAGAAGAGACTCAGGCTTGTCTATCTGGATCACACTTAGGACTTCAGCGAAACACTACCAACTGACCCAGGCCAGGTTTTTCCTAAACATTTACTTGCTCTCATTGCTCTGCTCTGGTGTAGGGTCCTCCACAGGCCACTGTCCTTTCATGGGCATATCCTCACTGGCACAGGCTTATCCATGGGCTCCAGTCCTCTGGCAAGTAGTGCCTCCTTTGAGTGCATCTCCCCTGATGCTTCTCAAAATGTCCCCTTCTGTGTCTCTCCTTCTGTATCTCCTTGTGTCCCCTCCTGTGCCTTCTCTTGGGTCTCCTCACATGCACTTTGGGCATCTGGCAACTTCTGTCCTTTCCTAAATATGTCTGAGCAGAGGCACTGTGTGTTCCTCTGACCAGCTGAGGTTTTGGCACAGGTTGGGTTGGTTGTTGTGCTGGCTGGAACTGCCTGCGATTGTACAGGACAGTTCACGGCTTTCTCACAGACAAGTCACTCCTGTGGCCTTCTGCTACCCAAACCTTGCTAGTTACTCCCACTACACCTTCCCAGAATGGATTTTGGCCTAGTTTTGCTCTTGCATACACAGACACACACACACAGACACACACACGCACGCACACTCATACATACATACACACCCACTTTTTCTTGGCAAAGCAATTCACTGCTCACACAAATCTCTGACATACCCCTGGGCACTGAGGTCACCCAAAATGCACTGCCTTGGTCCTGCTGGACACACTATTTCTGAGACAGGCCAGGATGTGCCTTCTTGGCCTCCTGGACACACTGCCAGCTGATGATCAGCTGCTGTCAACCGGCATTCCCAAGTCCTTTTCTGCCAGGCACCTTCCTGGCCACTCTGCCTGGAGCTCTGCAAGGGGTTGTTGTGACCCAAGTGAAGGTCCTAGGACCTGGCCTTTTTGAACCCCAAACAACAGGCCTTGGCCTCTCAATCCAGACTGTTCAGATTCCTCTGCAAAGCCTTCCTGCCTTGCAGCAGATGAACATTCCCACCCAACTTGGTGTCATTTGTGAACTTACTGTAAGTGCACTCAATCCTCTCATTCAGATCATTGATAAACATATTGAACAGGACTGGCCCCAAAACTGAACCCTGGGGAACACCACTTGTGACCGACCACCAACTGGATTTAACACCATTCACCACAACCCTTTGAGCTCATCCAGCCACCTAGAATATCCATCTAGGTGATGGTCAAAGGATGAAGGTTCCCTTTTTTTTGCTCACATATTTATAGAAACATTTTTAATTGTTTTTTATGGCAGTAACCGGATTAAATTCTAATTAGGCTTTGGGCTTTAAAATTTTCTGCTTGCATCACCTCACAACATCCTTGTCCAGACTTAGTTGTTTTCAGAAGCTGTATGTAATCCAACAGTATGGACTTCCAAATAAGGTATTTTATTAGTAGGAAGGGTTAGACTGTTTAGAAACATGGAAAATACATGTGGGGCTTTTAACCTTGAGGTCATTGGTTTGAGCTTGGCCAGCCTGATAAGAAACCAAAAACATTAATTCTGTATGTTCTCATGCAACTCTTCCAAACAAGTATTTCCTAAAGTATAAGAGGGAGGTCATTGCTGTTGTTTTTCCTTCTTTTTCCTGCCTCCCCTTCTGAGTTCAAACTTGAACACTGCCTGGTAGGATGATCTGCTTCGGCTTTTTGAAGAAATGCAGCTGCCAGTGTTCTTCTGTAGAAAGTATTTCTCGTTCCCACATACATATTGTATATGAATAGAACTTTATGATTACCCAGTTGACTTCACTGAGACTCTCAAGCGGCCTTTCTGCTAGATATTGTTCACTATGAACACCCTTTTGTCTAGGCTGTATGTTCTGGGTTTATTTCACTTAAATTCAAGTATCTAGTTGAATCACATAATTTAAGGGAGGGTTTCTCTAAGCCCTATCATGTGGAAGAGAGAAAAGCACCAGGTGAGCGTGTCTGAAGTTTTATGTGTTCACCCTTATCTGCAACAGCAAAACATTTGTGCAATTTTGCTTAATACATTTTGAGAACTGGTATAGTTTGGGATTATGCTTAAGTGCAAAAAGGCACACTCAGTGTCAGATTAAAATGTTCACACTGAGATTTGAGATGTATTCAGCTGGAACCAGGTTGAGTTTTAATGCCAAGATTCAAAAGAAAAATTAACGATGTCTGCAACAAATAGCTGACGGCCCTTGGAAACCTCTAATTCTATTAGACTTGCAGCACAGGGTTCCCTAAGAACTGAAAACTCAGGATCCCACGTAACCTCAAAAGTTTCCCAATCTAGACCTGTGGGAACCTGAACTCCTGGAGGCTGATTTACTGTGATCAGGCTGGTTAACACACCTGGGGAGCACTAAGTTCACTTGAAAACACACAAGGTGGTGGCACTGCATGAAGACTATTTGAGGCTGAAGATATCTTTGGGATTTGGGTCCTCTACTCCAGCAACCCTTCTTGGGTTACTGGCACTAATGCCAGCTTCTTATGCTTCTGGTGGCTTCCTCTCCCTTCACTGTGCAATGCAGGGTTAAACACCAGTAGAGGGATGAACTGCAGCTTTCTCATTAGCTACATGCGTATTCAGGCTGTCAGATTTTCTAAGATGACTGTACAGTGAATGGCATTACAGAGGTAACTGTCCTTATATTTTCTGCTGTTACTCTGGATCCTTCATTTTCGACACCTATTGCACTATGGATGTTGCTTTTCATTCACAGTGGGCCATATTCTTTAATAGATACCTACGGGTGTATTTAATGGTTACTGCCACAGTGATTGTTGTATATTCTCCTTGTTTCTAAAATAAATACTGTACACAAGTCCCATTTTAGAAAAACTGTTCTCCCTGCTCCCAAACACCATTTAGACCAGTTAGACCTTCTTCCACCAGAACTCACCACTGCTTTGATCAAGGTCTTGCTTAATTTTGAACCCGTTTTTCCCAGCTGATATCTGCAATACCAGTACTGGGGGTGACCAGCTACTCAAACTGCTTGTGAGCCCTAATCCAAATAAAATGTTTGAGGAGGAGACTGGCAGCAGTATCTAGGTTTTCAGCTCCATTTTTTTCATGGTCAGCAAGCAACACAGACACAGTGCTGATGTGAGCTGATGCTGGTGTTTCTCAGTCTGACTTGTATCTCCGTATCACTCAGTCTCTCTGAAGCAGCTGAGTGTGTCTGCACTACTGTTTTCCTAAGACTGTGTGAAGGCATTAGCTTTATACTCCATAAAAATGCCCACAGTGTTCAGCTGGCCTCCTTTTGTCATTTTAGCAGCTGAGTGGAGGGGAAGCAGAATGAGGAAGAGAATACCTCCCTTAGTGTCCGAGCAGTCAAGTGAATGGGGCATGTGTTACTTGTAACTGCCACCAACAATAGGGTACTGTTGGTGTTACCAGTCTGTGATATTTTTAGAGATCTGAAAATGACATTTTATTTTGGCATAGCAGCAGAAATTTATCCTTTGAATTGCTTTCAATGTACTTTCCCACATCGCAAATATTGCTGATACAAAGAGGGAATGATCAGCTTCTTGTGGGATTTGCAACCATTAATAGAGAATTCACATAAATTTTCTTGTGAGATTTCCAGCATTGGTGGTGCCCTGTATGCAGCTGTGGGAAAGATGGGGTGGGCTTGAACTGGACGTGGGAGAATGGCATCAAAAGCTCTGTCTCTGCAGCAGCCTTAGGCTATTTTATAACCCTGTTACAGCACTGCTTTAGATGATTGTAACATGTGTCTGTACCTGTCATGGCTTGATCACAGACAGTGAAGATTTTGAGCTGTATTTTAACCCTGATCACAGTAGTGAGCAGTAACTGCATTCTATAGCATTACTTCCATGTGCGTAAGCATTCAACTTTACATCTGTATAGGTGGCATCGAAAGTTGTTTACCCTGATTGCTGGTTATACTTGAGATGATCTCAAATGTATAATGTTTCAAATGCTCTTTTTGTAATCTTTTTTTGTAGAGTCTTCTTCCCCTCCATCCCCACACCGAAGTATGGTGTTGAGTATACAACAGGTAAACCATTGCCAAATTGCATTTTTCAGCTGGAACTGGCTGCCAACACTCATTTTTCAGAACTGTAAGCTGTACCTCTCAGTCACAAAATAATCTTCACATGCACGTAAGGACATAGGAATGGTTCAGACAAAGAGACTGTCTAGCACAGTACCCTGCCCTATGTCCAGACAGTGTCCATGTCTGGACATGAAAGGAAGGAAAAATTGGGCAAAATTTTGTCAATTTCTAATATCCCTTCTATGATGAAGGCATCAAAGCTGTACACAATATTTATTCAAGGTGTGAATGAATGACAGATACAAACAATGACATAAAGATCTTCCTGTTCTGTTTGGTTATCTCTTCCTAATGTTTCCTAATATTCTACTTGGTTTTTGAACACTGAGTTGGTGCTTTCACAGCGCTATCTAGCCTAAGCCTTTCTGCAGAATCTTTCTGCAGAATACATCAGCCCATTTAATACGTAACCACCCATTTTACACGTGATATCAGGTCTGTTTTTCCAAATGGTTTTCCCCATGACTTCACATTTATCGGCACTGAATTCCACCTACCATTTTACTGCTCAGTCTCATAGGGTGCTGCTCTTTCCTTACACTACCTCAAACGACTTAATATCATCCACAGGCTTCACCATGGCACTGCTGGCTCTCTTTCCCAGTCTCTTTACAAAACATCCTGCATGGCACACACATGACCAAATCTGTGCTGGCTCTGAGACTGTTACACTCGTTGAACTGAGGAGGTTGCTCAAATCTATCCAATAGCTGGAAGAACTTTACCTGTAGGGAGGGAATGTCCTCTAATTACTTGTCCCCTGTGAACTAAACCAGCAGACCTGCACTGCACTCTTCCTGATATGGAAGATTTAGAGGCTCTAAGAAAAAGATAGGTTAGATACCTTTTCCTGGATAAGCTGCACATAAGCAATCTTATCTTTAAACTTCAGCATTCAGATACTCTTAAAATATCCTAGGCTGAGACCTCTCAACTGTCAAGAAGTTTTTTAGTACCGTTTTTTAGTATATCAGCATGATGTGTGTAGCCCTGGCTTGACAGTTTTTGTTGTGAAATTCTTTTTCATATTTGTATGTCTTTGGTTTTCATCATCCCCTTTATGAAATTCTGAACCAACAGAAATTTTCACAGAAACCTAAATGACTCATTGGGCCACGATGGAAAAATCTCCAACTTCCTACCCTAAGCAGCAGTGCTGGAGAGTTGTGTATGATTCATACTGGACATGGTCCCAAATTCATCGAAAATATGGCTAGAATTGTGAAAGTGGCAAGTCACTGTGGGGGCCCGGACCCTGCCAAATGCTGAACTGAGGAAGCTGCGGCTCAGCTAGTGTTGAGTCAGCTCGACTTTGCTGTCATCAGTAGAGCATTCCTATTTTACATCAGCTGACAGCCCCATCACAGCTATCAGTTTGCAGACCCAAATGCGATGGGATTAGAAGCAATCACCGTAAATTACTGCTTTGTGCAGAACAATCAGTGGGCTCAGCAACGGATGTGCATAGGTAGCACGGAAAGAATTAGGCAGCAGAGACAAAAAAGTAAAAACAATGGCAAAACAATGATGATATCAAATTATCTAGATAATATATCTTACTGAGGTTTACTTTCCTTTGTCGAAGAGTAGTCGGTTTTACAAAAATGCTGCCTGGCATGCAGGAATATTCACCATCTCGTTAGCTGATTTGGTTCTTCGCAGGGAGAGATTATTCTGTCTGCCTTGTTTGAATTCATTTTCTATTCAGTATGGAAACAGTCACCCTGGATCTGGGTTAATCCATCTTCTGGTGGACATCGTGAAATCTGAATGAACCGAAAAAGAACAAATTGCAGCGGGCATGTAACAAGCCCCTCTTCTTTCTGTTAAACCTCTGTTAATAACGTGTGAAGGAGTGACAACAAAGAGCTTCTGTCCTCTTTAGAAAAGACCCTTAAGGGCAGACGCAGGCTGTAAGAAACTATTCTTTTGCTAATGATAGCTGAATTACTGAGAATGCTCAGTGTTAAAAACCCACGAAAAGGATCTTGTACATGGAAAGGAAGTATTTCCTTGGATGACTTTCTAATGACTGTCAAACGTTTGCAGCCATCACACAAAAGGAAGCATTGTGAAGACAAGGCACAAGCAACCTACTGCTACCCCTGTGGTTACATCTGCCAGTATTGTGAGCTGTAAGCACTCGAGCAGTCCCACAAATTCAAAATTGAGTCCTGATTCTGAATTTTCTTTACTTCATTCTTTCTACTTGTTTCTCTTCCTTTTTTCTCTTCCCCTCAAGGGTAGCTTGGTTGATAATGATTTTACTAGAAAGGTCTTAGAGCCTTCCAACCACACACAACTCTTTCTGAGTTATATAAAAGACTTTTTCATGCGAAGTTATTCACTTGTTCAATACCCGTAGATTTCTATGGCACCATAACTCTCTCCTCAGCTCAAAACATACCCATTATTAGATGTGCTATATGCAAAACTTAGTGACTTGAAGAATATTCTTGCTCATAGCTATACATCTTGTATGTGACTCAAAGTTAATAACTTTCCCTGTGTTTTAATGTGTATTTCAGTGTCTACCTTACAAGGGGAAATTTAGTCCTAATCACATATTTTTTGTACTTGCAGAAAATCCACCCAAAAAATGACCTCCCTGTATTCAATTTTAACTAGTATTTTGTGTTTTGTCTTTTTTTCCCTGAAATACAAGGCAGAAAAAGAACAAAAGAATTCATGGTTCAATAATTGCATCGTGTATAACAAAGGAACCTCATCACAATGTCCACAACTGAACTCTCATAATAGAATTTTTTTATAGCAGTCATATTTTGGCAATAACACAGAGAATTAACAGCTGAATTGGGAGGAGGAAAGATCATTCATGCAGCTCATGTTGCATGCTAGATTCAAACAGGTGTTACACACTTTTTTTCAGCACAGTGATAGCATCAAGGGACAGATTTTTGGGGTTGAACTTCTGTAACAACAAAATACTTAGAAATGAGGCTATATTTCTTATATTGGTGTAAATAATGAAAGCTATGTGTACATTAAGTTTCCTTTTTGTTTGGTTACTTTTTTGCCCTTAGTATAACTTTATTAGTAAAGCTCTGTGGGCAAGATTTTAGGTATGGATATGGTATACGATGGAAAGTTTTTCTGTCAGTACGATGTCTCAGCTGAGCTGGGGGAAAAATAATCACACACCCTAAACTCATTTATCTGTCCACACAATATGCAGCTCTAATCTTGGCTTAGCAAGCATCATTAAAGTAGGTGTGGTGGACACACTGGTGGAAAAACACCTTCAGTATTTTGTTTTGCTGAAATAGCTCTGCTAGCAGAGCAAATTCACAGAACCTCTTCAGTGGAGAGAAACAGGTTTATAGTGCAGCTAATTATGAAGCATTCACTGCAGGAAAAGTGAATACAGACTGTCGGGATCCGGGGGGTGTTCTGGTGGGGTGCTACGACCTCCCAAACCAACTTTAACAGAAAGTCGCTCGGCAGCCACTGCATTCACACAGACACACACACATGCTCCGGATAGCTTCTTCGACAGGTTGACGGCAAGGAGGCAGGAAGGGTCTTTGTGTGGAATTCCACGGCACAGGTTTATTTGAGCCCCATGTGTGAAGGGGACCAGGAACCAAACACGTTGGGAGATGATGGTTTCCAGGTTAAATATGAGGGCAGGGAAACCAGCAGGGGCAGGGGCGGTGCATAGGTGGGACTAGGGTACGGGAGCCAATGGGAAAATCTGAGTGAGTGGCAGGGAACAAGGTCCAATGGGAGAGTGGGGAAGGGAGAACTTTCCAAAGGAGCAGGTAAAGTATAAGGGGGCAGGGAGACCACCTGGGGAAGCAGAACTGGGATACATTTCCATAACAGAACAGAGCAGTTTGGGGGAGGCCTTTTTAGTCACTTTAACCTGAGGAGCTCTCTTGGGGTCTGTCCCTTTCACTGGCTCCCGCAATAGACTATATTACTATTCAAGGATATGTGCCTTGAAAAGCAATGTGCCTAAAAACACTAAAGAATTTCAGTGAACAAATTATCTATGTGCTTCTCACATCCTCCTGCGATTAAAAGGGTAAACGCAAGCCTTGAATGTATGGACTGCAAGTTATTAGGGAGGATTTCCATCAAATACTAAAGAAATGATGAAGTTCTACCAGAGCTAGAATAATACATTTAGTAGTAAGGATAATTAATGATAGCACTAACCTAACAAGACATGTGATGATATCTCTGTAATTCAAAATATGTATATAAAACCAGTTGTTTTTAGGTAAAATATGTATTTGAGTTTAAAGAAAAAATTACTTTTCAAAACCAGCATGTTATGCTCCTTGCATCTAGCCTTAGAAATGGAACTGACCACCATCACAGTAGAGGTGGATTACCTACTTTCCAGGCTTAAAGGGTACCTCTCACAGGTTTAAAAAAATCCCCTGTAAGGGGTGAGATATATCTGCCTTAGTTATAGATGCCTAAACATGAGATATCCAAGTTATCCATTCAACCAGTATGATCAATGGCAAGAAATAAGCATCAGAAGAAAGTTGTTCGTCTCAGCTGAAAACATATATGCGAGACAGATCAGATAAATTGCCTTCTGGAGGTGACTCTTGTACTGCGCAGAGGGAACTTGAAGCAGTAGCTTCCAATATTTAGGCAAGTTTATTAATGCAGACAAATCCCTTCAGAGGCGTAGATTTGGCAAAGGGAAGGGCTCCAAGACTTTTTTCTTTAGCTTTTCTTAAAGTATACAAGATACCCTACTCTCAATAGGAAAGAGACACAAAGGTATATTTTTTCACAGTAAGTCTCACAGATTGCTGTCATTCACCTCCCACTGCAGCAACATCTACATCACGAACCCACATTCATAATTTTCTGTCTGTGAATGACACAAAGGACAGAGACACTGAGGATTAAAGGCTTGATTTAAATCCCATTAAAATGGGAGAGACTTGCATTGACTTTAATGGGATTTAGATTGAATGCAGAGGAGGCTGAATGCTGAACTGCTGTCAGGTTTGAAGTACGGGGAGCATTAAAGGGCAAACTAATAATGCTTCTGTTAAATGTTAAGTACCCATTCTTCAGAGAGACTTGCCAAACTGGTCATTCAGTCTCTTTCAGGATGACTCAAGTGACTCAGTAAGTGATAAACAAAATTATTAATGTAATTGCTACTTGTCGTCATGTCTTCCAATCTTTCTTACATTCCAATAAAGTAAAGTAGTGTTTAAGACACGGTGTGTTTACTAGATACTACTAACAATTTATTTTATATGATAGTTTTTGCCATCTGATACTGTCAAGGAATCTGTCTTCTCCTGATGCATTATTTGATCCATTTACAGGCCAGTGAGGATGTGTAGGGCTACATTAAGCCTACCAGTTGTGGTACCTGTGACTTCTGTGGACTGTAAGCCCTTCTATACCTGGAAAGTCCTTAGATACCTGCACAAAATGAAGATAAAGCCCTCTGCCCTTGATAGGTGCCCATGCTCCACTGAGCACTTGGACAACACTTAGGTTCACTTTGCCATGTGAACGGAGGCAGGACATGGAACTCATGAAATAGGAAATAGGAGCTTTGTTTTTTGATTCCTTCTTTTTACAAAGAGCTTTGAATACTTAGATGCTATTTTATATAATCTCTGCCAAAGTAAAGATGCAGGGAGGGTCCTCACTTGCTGTTAAAGCCGAATCTCTGTGCAGGGATGAAGGTATGAGACAACGGCCACAAACTCAAACATCAGGAAACACTATTCTTGTTGTGAGGAAGACTGAGCACTGGAACAGGTTTCCCACAGTGGTTGTAGTGTCTCCCCACTGGAAAAGCTGTCTGGACATGGTCCTGGGCAACCAGCTGTAGGTGGTCTTGCTTGACAGGGGTGGTGGACCAGATGGCCTCCAGGGTCCTTTCCGACCTTAACCATTCTGTGATTCTGTGATGAATGGCAGTGTCTGTGAGGTAATGAGGGTGTCAAGCAGGTCCCTGCTTCTGAATCCTTGGGAGAAGAGAAATTTGTGGAAGGGCATCCTGGCTTCAGCTCAGTTCTGATGGGACTGCTCAACCACGTTTTATTAATAACGGGATTACACCAGGGCTTGATGTAAGCACCACAACACAAACTTGTCTGGGGAGCATTTGTATCCCTGATCTAGGGAATGTCCTAGGAATGTGAGTGTTCCTTGTGTCCTGGGTATGGGGTGAGGGATGCATCCACAGCTTTGAGCAAACTGTTCCAGTGCCTCACCAGTCTCAGAGTAAACCCAATATCTAATCCCAATCTACCCTCTCTCAGTTTGAAATGTGAAACTAAAGATGAAACATGCTGCAAACGGGACATGTTCTCAGTGAACCTCCTGTGCAGCTGACCTCTAGTCGTGCTGCAAACAAATCCAGGTTATGTAGACAGGAGATCAGGATATTATTCAGGATTTCCACACTGAATCTTAGATGAATATTCAAAATTCTCTTAAATCTACCATAATTGAGTTTCCAGGCAGAAAATGAAGCCATGTGGAAGCAACATGGCCATTGATAACTATGTGTGTTTTCAGCAATTCTGAGGAACAGTAAAGATCCTGCACAATTCTCCTGGACTAGGCAAAAGCTGTGTGTAATGTACAGCCTGGGAAGTAATGACCCTCTGCCATGGAGTATGCCTGCATGCCTGCTTGCCTGTGGTCTGCTCTCTGTGACCTTGGTGAAAGACCAGATGCCAACACAGAGCATTGCTGGTTTTACCAGCACGGTGATAAGAGTGTGGTTTCCCTTGGTTGCTGAGGCTGGATTTTCCCAGAAGTTTTGTGTGATGTTCTGCAGAAATGGGCACACATATGGATGGACTGCATTTGGAATTTGGGACTGAAAACACCCATTATATCCTACTCTCAAATTAAGTTAATTAATCTACTTGAAAGAGCCCAAAGAACCTGTATGCCAAGAAGTCATAATGTTCTCCACTGTTCTTTAAAATTTAAAACATTAAATAAATTTATTAAAAGAAAAAGAACCCATATGTGCAGTTCTAGGTTTGAAATTTAAGACATGTTTTATTGTTTGGTTTGCTTTAGAGATAATATATGGTACTGGAAATTAAACTGAATTTAAATATTTTCGTAGATGCCCAAAATATTACACACACAACCTCACCTCTGAAACACTTTAGAAAATCTTTAAGTGCAGAAAAAAAAATTACATAAGTACATTGACAGAAATACCAGATTTGCAAAGCAATCTATCACATGACATTCAGGTAGACTCCATCTTATATACAGTTTGTTTTAAGAAAAGAAAAAGACTTTTTCCATCAGCAAGTTTAGGTTTGTGTGTATCTGTGCCAGTGTTAACACTGATGTATCTTTGCTATCTATGCCACCCTAAAAAATCTGAATTTAGAACTAATTCCTAGCCTGTCTCACAAGTTGCAGCTTAATGGGTTTCTTCTCTTTTCATAGATAACAAGAAATACAAATAGCAATCCAAAATAATTTGATTTCTGAATTAAATACTTCTGCTGATTGACTTGCAGTGACCTTATGATCTTTGTTCTAAATAGAGACTTGAATAGATCCTATCTAGTCTCAGACAGCAAATCCAGCTTTTCTGTGATGACTTTTGAAATGTGTTGATGAGGCATTCTTTCTGGTGAAGAAAGACAGATTTCTTTGGGGTTTTTTTCTTTACATTCAGGGCTTTGCATAATTTAGCAAGAAAAGAAAATCATGAATGCACTCAGTGCTCGAGCTAGCTAGTGACTGTTTTGCCTCAAATGCAGACATTGGAGTAGGAATGAGAAGCCCACATTTGTGAGTGAGTGGCCTAATTGCAGGAGAAGAGTAATCAGCTTTCTCCTGTTTTCTAGACTAATCAATCTTGGCTGCACTTTTGATTTATGTATAGTAGCACAGATGAACATCAGGGATAGATAAGCCTTGCTTCTTGACATAAGCAGCCTGCAGCCTGATGTCTGGTACACGTTTTGGAGGTGAGAAAAGGCAAACTGACATTTGAAAACAGCGTTGTCATCCCCTGCTCTTTAGAAGGTGTCTCTTGAGTGGCTCTATAAAGGGTTGGGAAGAAGTAAGACAGGGAATAACTTTTTTTTTTGAATAGTAAATGCCATTTTTTTTGCGTAGCAAATACTCTGTTTCTGAATTTTAGAAGGAAGGTGGTCATGACTGGTGTATTCTTCATGGAGTTTATGCCTCAGAAGTGTGTTATGTGTGCACAGAGTCTACCTGCCAGACTGGGTTTCTTGGAAAACAGGCATAATTTAAAATCCCAGTTATGTATAAACATGAGATGTATGCTGAGCTGCTCAGCTGTGCCAAAACTGTGGCAATCTTGTGCCTGCTTAGATGCAGACTGTCACAGGAGGTTGACTGGTGTGGATGTGGAACTGTATCCAAGACGTTGCTGCGCACGTAGAGCTGTTAGTTGGGTCAGTAACTGCAGGGAGGAGGGTGGCTGGGGAGGGCATCTGTGGGAGATGACCCAGAGACCTCAGGGCGGTGTCTCACCACGCATTACACTGAGCACATCAGCTACGGCACACAAGAAGACACTGGGGAGAGCAGGCAGGATATCTCCAGCTGTTCTAGTCACTGGTGTTTAGGCAATTGAAAACCTCCACTCAGGCCTTAGCATAGCTGATACCATTACCTGCTCTTTGGTTCCTGGTTCCTAGCATACCTCAACGTACCGAGTACTATGGATACAAAACCATGGATCTAGGTTTGGCCCTTAGTCTTTGGTCTTGTAAGATATTTTCACAGCTTCTTAAAACAAATGGCTTAAACCACCATGGTTTTAGTCCAATTATTCCCATGTCTAAAATGAGTTATGTTCTGAGGGCTTCCTGCAACAATACATAGGCCTAGTCTGACTTGTTCTTCCTCTTTCAATTTTTCTTTTAAGTATCCTAAATGATGGTTGTCACTAGAACCAGGAATCCAGACACACTGACATCAAAAGCAATTGTAATATGTATGTGGCAACAAGGGTGGGGGAAAGAGTGGAAGGAAGAGGAGCACTTTGAAGATGTCATGATAACTCAGGCATGTTTAGATTCAGTAAGTAGGTGTGCCTTTTTCTGTATCCTGCCCATCTGCAGAGTAGGATGTTTGAAGAGAGGGAAAAATGAAATGTTATTTCCAGTAAAGGGGAGGAGACTTAACAGTGGCAAAATCATTATGAGAAAACAAGCAGTGGAGGGAACATTAGAATTTTTAGCCAGGAAATAATTGGGAAAAATAATGTATGTATTTGCAATAAAGATGAAAATTGCTGCCTTTTTTGTTTTACAGAGCACTGATGTTTATAATTTATTTGTGACTGAATTTTATAAAACTATTGCAATAAATTAAGTCTGGAACTGAATAATATTTTCCCCTATTAGTTTTGTGATTTGCCAGCAACATGATTGAAATTACCTGTAAATTCAGCCTATATTTGCAAATATCAAAATTTGGTTGGTTGTTGTTTAATTGGAAACATAGATCAGGACTCTGTTTGTCTCTTGAGATTTTGGCAGAGGTATTTCATGGGACCCATGTGCTGAGGTGGCCTCCGGTGTATCCCACAACCAGGGGACCAGTCATTAAACCTCCCCCAACTTTTGTCTGCCGTGCTTCATAGTCCTGACGAACCGAGAGCCGTGACAGAGGTTCACCAGCAAGGGTTTAGTAAAGGCCCTGCATCGTGTCTGCTAAGAGTATGGGAGAAAACATTTCCCAAGTGGATATCAACCACAAAATTGGCAGCTGTGATCAGTAGGACACACCACTCAGTGAAGCACTTTTAGCAACAGGGCAATGGCACATTAAAGGCCAGGAGCTGTGATTTTGCACAGTGACAAGGCCCATGTGTAACTGTGGAGAGTTTCTTCCAGCTCGACTATTCTTCAACCTTTCCAAGCCTGCTGGCAAGGTGAGGACAACCAGAAATCACCACAAGCTCTGCTGGAGTGCTTGTGCACTTGGCTCCAGGAGTATGGATATCCAGTAGGACTGCAAGGAGGGGATACAACTTGTTCAAGAGCAGTTAGTAACTACAAGAGTAGCTTTTATTTTGCACATGTTTTCAGGGCTTTATCCATTAAAAAAAAAATCAAAAAGTGCTTCTACTTTTTTTATTTTCCTGAAAGTTAAGAATTTATCCCGTAATCCAGATCATGAAGCTGCAGCTTCAACACATTACTCTTGTCTGAGATGATCTTGACTCTTGCCACTCATTTGGCTGAAACTCCATGTTTGGAATATTATCAGAGCTTGCCAGAACCTTTCATTCTCACATGTGAAGAGTTGAAGTATTTAAGAGGCAATGAAACAGTGTTAGCAAAAGACATTGAGAGAAAGTATCAAAATACCCCAGGTATCTAGAGGTATATAAAGTATTTAAAATATCAAAATTAATTTAAAATTATTTGTTCAACAATTGCACATATATATATATATGAATATAAAGTTGTGTGCTGGGGTGGGGGTTTCTGCCACGTAACTTGAAAAACATTCTCTTTGGTTGGTGCCAGATCACCTTTCCTAATTTTGCTCTAAGTATTGCCCATTTGAGCCTGGGCTGAAGACATAGATTCATCAAGTTTCAGTGGTGTTTCCCTCCAGCTATGTGTTACCCCCTCTATGCTATTTACTATATCCAGCCTTAAAGCAATTTGTGAGCACTTCTTAACTCATTTCAGGAAAAACTGATCAGATTCATTTCTTTAGTTTAAGCAGTTTACCTGGTTTGCTTTGTCTGAAGTGGATTAGGAAACCCTAATATAAACTGTTCTTCCAGCAGAATTGTAGAAATGCTGAAACCTTTGGCAGTGACTTCCGTAGCAAGACCTCACTCAAAGGAGCAGGGCAGGGCAGTGATCTCCAGGGACAGCTCCTCAAAGCACAAGAGGACCATCCGGATGTGCAGGAAACAGCAGGTGTGGCAGGTGGCCAACTTGGCTGAACAGGGAACTCCTGGCTGAGCTCAAACACAAAATGGAAATACATAGAAAATGGAAGTGGGGATCAACTTAGGACTATGGAAATTGTAGCTTGAGCTTAGAAGAGTGAAGTCATTAAAACCCAAATCTGGCTGGAGTTTAAACTGATGAGTGATAGGAAAGGCAATCAGAGGGACTTCTATAAATAAATTGAGAGAAGAAGGAAAACCAACAAAAATACTGATCTGCGGCTGAATAGGATGGATGACTTAATGATGAAGTCTGAGTGACTTGGTTATTACTGGCAAGGTCTGCTTTCCAGCTTCCCAAATCTCTGTGGCAGAGTCCGGGGGGAGAGAAATGTTACCTGTAGTAGGGTGTGTTGGAATTAGAGACCACTTAAACAAATTGGACATACGCATTCTGTCCATGCGGCTGGACAGAATGCATCAAAGATTGCTGAGGGAGCTGGTTTATGGCACTGAGATGCTCTTCAGCATGGTCTTTGAAAAGTGGTAGAGAGTGCAGGAGGTTCCTGAAGATGTGACAAAGACAAATGTCATGTACACCTTCAGAAAGTGCAAGGAAGAGGATCTGGCAGACTACAGGCCAGTCAGTCTCATTTCAGTCTGTGGGGAAGTTATAGAGCAAATCCTCCTGGAGGCCATTTCCAGGTACATGGAGGAAAAGTATGTGGTTTACCAAGGGTAAGTCATGCCTAACCGAGTCTGATTGCCTTCTCTAATAAAATGACTGGGTATGCGGACAAAGGGAAAGCAGTGGATGTCCACAAATCCTGAAAAAAAGTGGAAGGGGTCTCTGGAGGTACTGGCATGTAGACAAGAGGCTTATAAAAAGATAAAAGAAAATACATCACATAACTTTTCTAAAACATACTGCTTTTTATTTTTTAAATACACAAAATTATTTGACAGATTTAATCTATGAGAAAGCATGAAGGGTTTTAGTCTGCTAAATTTATTATTTAGTGATGAGTAAGTGCTTATGTTTCAGTTTATTCTTCATTTTCTTATCAGCTGATTGCCAAATCACCATATCAGACAGTAACAGTTTTCACTGGAGGTATTCTGTTCTAAGGATCTCAGAGTTTCTGTATAGGCACATCCTTTTTTTAAAGTAAAACATTTCAGGTTTAACAAAAGCTGTGGTTTTAGGTTAGGGGAGTTTATTTCCACCTGGCCTCTGTCCCCATGCTGCTCTGCCATGAAGCTGGTGCTGAGAAAGCACGTTGGCATATAAGGCTAACGGGAAGAACACCAGAAACACCAGAGCCACACGTATTTAGAACAACTGGGGTTTGTAACCGTTGAATTCATGTTTGCAGACGTGCTACAGGAACTGTTCGTGCTGGCAGCCTAGATGTGTGCAGCCAAGAAAAAGAATGGAATGATACTCTGCCCTTTCCTGGGATCATACAACAGAGTAAGTTGTAGCCTTCATATTTGTGTCCAAAGATGCACACTAAAGCTTCTACTTACCACAACCAGAGAAAAAACAAACCAAATACTGCATGAGGGATTTTTTTCTTTTTGTTTTGTTGCTTCCTCTCATTGCCTGAAAGTAGGCAATAAATATAAAAAAATATAAAACACATTTTAAGCATGCACAAATAATACATATTATTAAAAGACTACCAAGGACTGCAACTAACTTTAAATAGAATTTTTTTTTTCATATCTGACACTTGTCTTTTGTATGCTGCTATGAAGATGTAGCTGTTGAGTGCTATGTGAGTTTAATTCTTCAGTGCTAGCAAAGCTTTCCTATATGTCTTTTGTCTGCTAACATCAGGGTGGTGTCACTGCTGTCTGGTGATGGGGATGCTTTCACTGCTTTCTGTACAAGGTAATGGTAACTAGATCGTTCTGAGATTGTTTTCTCTCATTAAACCTGTGCTAGTCCATTGCCAGATAGCTGAAGTGGCAGGATGCCTGATTCATCTGAGAGTGCCAGCCTTTGCTATTCAGTCTGCATCTCTTAGTTGTATGCACAGTACTGATTCTTATCACTCAATATGATACACATATCCAGTTAGAAGAAAAATTATGAAAAGAAATATGAATCACTAGGACTTGCTTCAAAATATATTACTAGAGGTTGAAAAAGCTGCAGTATTCCAAAGAAAACAGTGTTGTGTCTAAGAAAAGAAGCAGTTTTGATGTACAAGAAATCAGAGCAGAATAAATAATAAAAAAGAAGACATATTTATGAGTGATATCAGAGATATATTTATGAGTGGTGTCAGTGAACAGCATAGAAGCCAGCAAATAAAGAAAATTCATGAAAAAAGATTATGGAATGGAAGAGTAGGGTAACCATCTGGGTTAAAGATAAAGTATTTTCTGAGCAGATCCAAACAAAACCAATGCTAACAATAATAAAGGCAGGATGACCCTAATAGAATTGCAATGATTGACATAGAGAAGGCAGAAGCATTCCATAAGTTCTTCAGTTCTTTATTATGGACTGGGGAGAAAAATGAATCATGTCTTCCTGTTGGATGATGCTGGTCTAATATCCTCCAGTGGTACTAAGCATAGCTAGCAGGTGCAAGACATCACATGATTTTAAGTTAGCAGTTCCAATAATCTTTCAACCAAACCCTTGTCAAGATTGATGTTGAGATTAGTGTGAAGAACCTCTGGTTGCTTTTCAAGAAGCCTTGGAATTTCCAGAGGACTGCAGAGAAGTTAACACTGTGCCATTATTTTAAAACAGGAAATGGATAAAAGCCCAGACCTGAATAATGCAGGTCTGACAGTCAGAGCACAGTGTTAGGACAAATAATGGATCAGTATACATACACAGATTAAAAATATTAAGATATGTTAATATAATTAATTTCAGTCAAAAAAACTGAGAGAAATATATCTTGGCAAAGTTACTGAATATTTTTTGGTGAAGATCCAAGTTTGGTTGGAGAACTGAGAAACTTCTGGTAGACTTTTGACTTAGTACTGTGTGAGATTATCATTAATACACCACAGAAAAACAGGTCAATGTAGCACACATGACACTGATGCAAAACTCTTTATCTCCAAACTTAATTGTAAATATGAGTGTATCTGTGTCTTGTTTGATTAACTGTGTTTTCCATGAGATGCCAGGGAGAGAATTTTCACTCTATGTCATTGAGCATTTTTACCAATAACTGGGCAAAAAGACATCACATTTCGTCTGACAAAATTTGGTGATGACACAAGATAACAGGAGTGAAAAATTAAGAAGAGAGCGATCAGCAACAAAGAGTGTCCAAAGACACTGTCTAAGCAAGAACAGGAGAAAAAAAAAAAGACATTTCTGTACAGCCAAATAGAGGATCTATCGTGCAGGAATAGAAATGTAAGCCATAAAAACAAGAGATAGGATTTTGCTGTGAAATAAAGATTCTGAAGAGGACATGTTATTGAGACCACATGGGAAAAAAAGGCAAATACTAATCTTAGGTACATCCACTGGACAGAAGTAGAAGGTTACAGCATTGCCACTTTTGGCAGAGAAGCAATTGCTACTGGAATAGAGTGTCCAGTTCTAGTGCTCAGAATTCATGATGGATGTGAATAATTTGGAGAAGGGTCAACGAAAAGCCATGGGAATATTAAGGACCTGGAAATTCTCCAGCAGTGCAATCTACTCAGCTTATCAATGTGATGACTTAAGGATAACTGGTCACAGTACACAAAACAGGACAAATAGCAAAGAGCTGTTCAGTCCAGCAGTCTGAGGTCTGACAATCTCCTCTGTCAAAAAGGTGAAGCTAAAAACTCAAACACAAAATAAGGCACTTTTTTTCTTAACAATCCGTTAAATTAATGGCTATATTCACTCACTGAAGTAGTGTGGCATCACTGGTAGTTTTTAAATCCAGATTGGGCCTGTCTCTAAAGGCAAGTTTACTTATCCTGAAGCAGAAATAACCCTGTGAGACTCTGTGGACTCAGATGGGATCAGACTGGATATTTGAGCCCTTCTGCTCTTTATCTATGCCTGCATGGATATGTGCTCTGAGAGCGCTGGTTATCTGTATCTACACGGCATGACTCAGGGATGATGCTACCTTAGATCTGATAAGCAGTACAGCAGTGTTATTCTGGTAATGAGCTCTGGCTAATTAACCGTGTCATGCACAAGGGCCAGTCAATCATCTGTGGCAATGTGACTATGCTGCTTCTCTTTGTGGAAAGGCTCTACACAGTCCAGGGTTGTGCAGCTGTTTGATGTGTGTACAGTTCAATATAGACCCTAAGAAAGTTTGTTTTCATGTACTAAAAAAAATGGTCACAATAAAGTGCTCCTCTCTTTAATGAAGGTAAAGTCATTACTGTAACTTGTATTGTGGTATTTTAAACTATTTTATGTATCTGGACACCAGATATAGCTGAGACATTACAGGGTGTCTGGTTCCCTCTGCGTATTAGCCACATTATGACACATTATTCCTGGTTTTCTTAGCTGTTTTTTGGCTCTGATGTTCCTACATCATTTAATGAGAAACACTGAACAGAGGATTTATTGTGAAATTATTCATACTGAGAAGAGGAAATAGATGATGAGAAAATGAATAACTCTTCAGTGAAAAACTGTGAAATGACAAAAATCTAATGGAGACATTTTCACAGTTGTTTGTAACTGTTTATCGTATCAGTCAGTAGGTGAGTCATTGCACCAGAACCTCTCTTACTCTTTATTTACTCCAGATAAATATTTGCAACATGCAAGTAATTATTTGTATTACTGGGTCTTATCCCTGGAATTTTCCAGAGACGTTCTCTGATTCCATGATACCTGTGTGGGCTAGGGGTGTATATTACGTACTCTGCCTTTAACAAGGGTTTCCTACGTTTTATGGTCAGTTGGAACTTTACAACATCGTTCTAAAAAGGCTTCCCTAAACCACCAATGTCAATACACAAACATATGATAAATACTCAAAATTAAAATTACAGCATTCTCACTACATGCAAGCACAGAAACACTTTAATAATCTAGAAAATAAATGGGAATTGCACAAAAAAATAGGTGAGAAGGCTGAGGATGGGTGTAAAAACAGTGAACGCATATGTAGGTTAAGTCATGGTAGACTAAGGGAGTAATCTGTATTTAAATTTTAGATGCCCCCTAAATTCTTTTTCCCAAAGTAAATGCTTCTGTCTCTTGTCTAAAGCAGTTTGTAAATGAACCTCTCAATGCTCTTTATTTTCTGGGATTTGGTTTGGTCCTTAAGGCAATTTCAGTAGTTTCAAAGCAGGTTAGTTTTGGAAGAAACAAAATCTATCTTCATTCCAAGTGTCCTCCAACGTCTGATGGGGATATTAGTGTGTGAACCTATGGAGTCCATGTCATGCCCAATGCATATCTGACAGACATGTGGCAATACAAGGCTGCTGAGAAATCCTGTGTCATCCCAGAGTGGGTTTTGTGCTATATTAAGGGTCATGTGCTGTGACTGTGCTTTTTAAAACCTGAGGATCATGAGGTACAGAATATAATCTACAGAGCACCTAGCTGCACCAGAAAGTGTTCCCTCTGCCTCTATCTTTTTTCTGTCTTTGTTCTTTTGCCTTTGTCTTTTTTTGTTTCACTCACGGAGTGAGCTGCTCATGTGGCAGCCCTGAAAACAGATTTTTGAGTTCCCTTCCCTTCCCTTTGATTTTAATATCTTTCAAATATTGTGCAGTAGTTTGTCAGTATCTATCATGTGCCTATTACAGCAAAATGTCACAATCTTAAGTACTTACACTGCAGTTGCAGCTGCAAATCTATAATCTTGTTTTACCCAGAAGTGTGGTGTTGTTTTTTAATGGGGTGCATATTTTCAGGAGTAATGTAAAAGTATATTGATATGAATGAGGTGAAGGAACTGACGAGCCTTGTCAAGTAAGGGAGCATTGAAGAGAAAATTCCTAATTGAAGTGGACAGTGTGTTCCCTCCTCCTGTTTAATTGCTATTAAGGAATGCATCTGCTTATCTTCATTAACTGTACTTGACATCTGTACATATGTGATGTGTGCTTCACAACTTCCTTCCTGCTTTTCAAGAAGTGCAACAAAATCAAAGGTTTCTGAACAACGGAATTACTACTTCAACGTCACTTGAAATGCATACAATTGTTTATGGGACAAAATGGAGGAGAGTGTATACATTATCACTAGTGTCACCTTACCAATAAGACATGCCTTTGCTTCTCACCCTCCGAAAGATGCACTAGGTTCATCTTATTTAATCAAGTTATAGAAAAAAACTATTCAGGAAAAGAAATGCTTGAGAGATTAGGGATTTATACTTCCTATACAATGAAATAATAATGCAGTGAGAGGCACCATCATAACTTAATCCCTCTTGAAAGATATAAAAGCGTAGACAAAGCCCAGATAGTCTACAGAAAGAAGACAAACAGGCTTTGAATATTTAAACTAAAAAGTAAACATACTTGCCTCGTATTGTTAGCACTATACCTGATATGCATTTGCCCACACTAAACTAAACTAAACTAAACTAAACTAAACTAAACTAATTTTCTAAGAAGGTTCAACACATCTCTGTCTGGCAAACATACATTGATTTCAGCTGTGCAGCTATCTCACAATGAAGTCAGTTTTGGTGTGTTATAAGAGAAGCTTTCCAAAATAACCACTGAATACCAGCAGGTATTTATACACATCAGTGATATCCTCCCGAGCCCTCTTTTCTCCAGGGTATGGGGTCCCATTTCTCTCAATCTCTCCTTATCTGTCAAATCCTCCAAAAGTGCATTTAAGTAATTAGATACCTTAAAGCAAATATTGCCAGTTCTTTGTTGATTCTTCCAAACAAGTATATTGGAGAGGCACTGGAAAGGGACATTTATTTACAAGGGCATATAGTGATAGAAGCAGGGGGTACAGCCTTAAACTGAAACTACGGGGTTAGACGGGGTATTAGGAAGAAATTCTTTATGGTGAGGGTGGTGAGGCACTGGAACAGTTTGCTGAGAGAAGTTGTGGATGCCCCATCCCTCAAAGTGTTCCAGGCCAGGTTGGATGGAGCTTTGAGCAACTTGGTCTAGTGGAAGGTGCTTCTGCCTAGTGCTGTTTCCTTCCAGCCCAAACCAGTCTATGAAATTTCTGAATATAAGCAAGCGACTCTTTTTTTTTTTTAATATAGGCAATAAATGATGATGAACTTGTTATACTTGTATTGTCTAATGGTTCAAACACTTAGTCTTGCCTTTCTAAGTAGCTAACCCTCACTTAGGATCCACCTGCATGACAGGAGACTGACACTAGCTCAGTCTAGCCAAGATTTGAGTTGAATAGAAGTTAGTCTGTTTTGCTCTGGAAGCAGTGCAACTACTTCAGCCTAAGCTTGGAGAACACTGGTCTCTGCAGCTCATGGCTTTCTACACTCAACCTTGTAGACATCCTTAATGCCTATTCAAATATTTGCGCACTATTTAACAAATTCCAGATCATAATAAATCTCTCCAACTATACAAATCAATGATACACAAAGATTTAAAAGCCTTTTAAAACGTGTTTATAAAACTTAACAAAGTCAGTAAAAAAGGGCTGATTTATAGCCACTTAACCTTGAGTCGACATATGCTTAAAGAAACTCTAAGACACTGATTTTACATTTAAATTTCACTTTTCATTCTGAAACACTCCCAAATACTCTACAAACTGACAGATTTGGGAGGCTCTCACTTTCTAGCATGGAAATGCGGCCACCTCCAGGACAACACAGAGCAGATGTCTCCATACAGAGTGTGAAAGTGAAGAGTGGGGCAGGATGCTCTACTAACTGATGCTGCAACTGGCAGGAAGTGAGAGGAACAGAGGAAACAGATTGTAATTATTTAATTTGGAATTTGGCCAAGAGACCATGGCTGGCATTCCTGCTCTTTTGTAAGTGCCATGAAATGTCATTCTCCTGCAGGTTTTGCAGCTCATTGGGAAGACTGGAGTAAGGATGGTCAGACTTTGAAGAGCTGGAAAATTTGGTTACTTCTAGCTGAAAGCCGTAAGTTCTTCAGTTCAGGCAAAAGCACAGTAGAAGTCTCAGCAAATCACACATGCTATATATTTCTTGTATTTTTACTCCCAACTATACCTTCTCTAGTTTTTTCAGCGTCTTTTATATTGTGACCAATATCCTGACTTATGTAAGATATGTATATTTGGGTAGGTATTTACACACACACAGAAGTAAAAATGCATATATGCATAGATATGTCTACAGAGAAACTTAAAGGCATTTGACTTGCATATCATTAGAATATAAATGTATTCTTTTTCAGTCAGATAAAAAAAATTTGTTGAATTCTTGCATAAATCGAGTGCATATGTAAACAAATATTAAATGGCCTCACCTATTTGTGACATATTGTTCTTCCTCTGAAGACATTTGTAAGTGATGTATCTCAACTTCTGTATGAACACTTCTATAAATACTAAATAATGATTTGTAAATACTAAGAAGCTTGCCATATTCTTTGTCTATTTGTTCTTTAACATGAAATTTGAGCACACAAATTTAATAAGAGAATTTTAGTAGTTAGTTTGACAGGAAGTGTCTTCGTAACCTACGTGGACGTCCTTGAAGCAGAGCATTAATGTCATGGGTCATTTCAAAATCTTTTTCCATCTCCTATAAAAATATAAAGTTCAAACTTTTTTGAAAAGTATATTTTCTGTTGTCATTAAATGGCCATAAAAGTTACAACATTCACTGCTATGAATTATTTAAATTATAAATTATTAAAAAGACAAAATTTTTAAAATATTCCTAACCAATTCTCTTTGGAATTTATGAATACCACATAATAAATGTTTATATATATTTTCATTACACGTCACAGTTTAGCCATTCAATGTGAGTAGTGCATGATTTGTCAGCATTTCAAACTTTTATTATAATAAGCCGATATCCACATCAGAAAATTATAAAAATATTTCCATCAGTGCTCAGCGGTCTTTATTATTCATGCTAATGAACATAGAAGTTTAAAAATGCAATAGACTAGTGCAGTGGTTAGGCAGACATTCATCGTTTGCAAGAGTGGCACACATAACTTACATTACTCATATTATGGCATGAACTAACGCAAAATTGTCTCCAAATATACGAAAACCCTCTTAAAATTCAAACTAAGAGATTAAAGTGATAGGATGCATTAAAAGTGGTGTGTCTGTTTTTTTTAAAGACAGTGAGCTACATTTTGTTCAGACTGATATGGTTTTTTTATAATTCTTTATTTCATTGAAAACTTTTTCAGATAAAACTAATGAAAAGCATTCTGTATACCACACAAATTATATTACATAATATGAAATATACTTCATTTGTATATTTACAGGTATAAATATATAAATACATATGTATTCTTATCTATGTACTCATGTAAATACACATCAAAAGTGTATGCACCTGGTTATTGCACGTGTTGAGTATTTGACTACAGCAGATGTGAACCTTTCATGCTATATCTATGCTAGTTCCTTGAGACCAGTGGGGCCAAATTTGTAGGATGTGGTACCTGCTGTAGGTGAATTCCAGGAAGAAGCTTCCCATATCTTTGGCAAGAACCAGTCTAGTCCTGTGAACACCCATTAGCAATTATAGTGCTTGTTCCAGTTTAGTTTAATTAAAAACCAACCAACCAAACAAAAAACAAAACCAAAAAACAAGTTTGCTTGAAATCTGCCATTTCACTTGCAGCAAATTTTAGTTTGATAAACTAAAATTTATCAAATCCACCAGTTTTGGTTTTGTTAATTTGGCATGTTTCTCTCTGGCTCCTGCAAAGGCTGCATGTGTTGAACCCATTTATCTGGAGAAGACGTGAGCTTCCTTGGGATTTGTCATTATTCTTTTTCCTGATAGCCTCAAATGAGAGCCATTGTCTGACTCCCTTGGTTTCACCACTGATCTGTTTCTTCAGGGTAATCCAGCTTGTGAGTTACTTGTGAGTTTAGGAAATGAAGATCATGAAAAGGTAAAAGGGCAACAAATGCTTCCCCTCATCCTGCTCACTCAAGAGCAAAACAAATTGAAGCAGCTTCTGGAGGATGTGGTTTGTGAAGAAGGTCTGGTTACCCTAACTCCTTATCAGTGTGTCCTTTCAGGTTTAACTGGGTTTCAGGATTTGACTCCCACTTTTTTCCAAAGCCCTCCTCTAGGGTGGCTACAGAGGATGCAAAGTTTTATAGCTACACTGAAGTTGAACATATCTGCTGATGGGTATCATATAGATATCGATGTGTCTGGCTACTTGCCGCATTGTACTTTAAAATTCCTTCCAGATACTACTTCTCACAATCAAGACATCCTTGGTTTGTCACGATCTCATGAAGGTTTACCTGATCACTAAGGTAAAATAGTAATTTCTGAAGGTTTTACTTTTCATTACAGTAGGTTTTTCTTACTGATAGTAAGAAAAAGGGGTGGGGGGTGTAGTGCCTTTTCACTGGTGAGGCTGAGCTTTGGGATCTCCTACGTAGTTAAATGGCAGTATGTAGGAAGACCGATGACCAAAGAGATGTCAGGATTTTATTTAATGACAGCACTTTAAAGTCCTTTTGTCTTAAAGGACCAACCTGTCTTGGTCTTCTGAAGTGCTCAGCAACTTGTCTTAGAGACTTGAACCCAAGAGCACAGCATGTACATGGAGAACTCCGTTGCCTTTTTGAGCAGAGTACAAGAACGTAGTGGTCAGAGCAGCAGGCTGCAGGAGAGTGCAATAAAATGTGAACCACGCTGTGGACCAGACCCTGCCACAGGTTACCAGTTGGACCATCCTGCTCCACCAGCACCAGAGGGCCATATCTGCCCTGCTCAAGAGTGGTCAGAGTAAGTCAGTGTTTGAAGAATGTAAGATACATGTACAAGCACGTTGCTGGGAAAGCTCTAGCATGTTTAGAAAACTGACAACAAGCTGCAGTTCTGGCCTACCTGTAGAAGGCTGTAGGATCTTAAAAGAAATACGCAAGAAGTGCTTCTTCATAACGAGTGGTTGGTGACGATCTTGGACCATAGCACAAGATAAAGGGAAAGGAAGTGAAGAGGCCATGAGAGATACTGAGTAGAACATTTACTTACAAGGGATCTCATTGCTACAGGTGCTTCTGTTCCAGGCACAGGCAACTTGAAACTAGGTGCTAAAGGTCCTGGGACTATGAAAAAAGACAAATCTACGTGGATGCAACAGGCCACCAAGTAAACAGAAGGAAACTTAAGTATTTGAAACAAAACCAGCAGTAGCATCAAACACACTTTGGGATGTACAGATACCACAAGCAAATAAAGTTATAAATTTGACCAGTTAAGACATATTTAGTCTGATACAGTTTTCCACTGCTTCAAGAAAGGTAAATTAAAATATGCACAAAACTACACTGTCAGCATACAAAGCGATGATGGTTTTCATGTGGCATATTCCAGCACTGAGTGCATACACTTCTAAATTAATGAACTAAAAGCTTCTTGCCTTGTATTTGTGATGTCCCAAACACAAGAGAATTTGTGACTATATAAGGGTGTGTAGAGAAGAGATTGCGACTGACATTCTGAGCAAAAACAAGCAGAGCAAAGATAGGCATGATTGTTCCAATAAACATCAGACAATTTTGCAATGCATATGCAAGTCTGAACTCTCTCCAATTTTCAAATAGCTATATAAAACCATCCCACCCAAAAGCTTTGATATTTAGATTAGGATTGCTTGCTTCTTCTTACATCATTGTCACTGTTTAACAATTAAATGGGACCCCCTAGGAGAAAAAAGGTCAGACATCTCTTTGTAATGAATCAAAATTACATATTACAATATTACAAATATTTTATTGGTAATTTAGAATGTTTACACTGCTTGAACCACAGAAGTTGCTATTTTAAGTGATCACAGAAAATGAAATATAGAATTATTTTACACAGCTATACAAAACAATTTTAAAAAATCCTTAAAACATTATTTTAGTACATACAACATTCTCTTGCTAAGCCAGCTGTGTCTCGACCAAGAGCTGTTTGGGACACTGAAATGTCACAGCTCACAGCAGATGCTCCACAAGCATCAACTTTTGCATTAGATTCTCTGAGGTGTAGTACCAATGTTTCAGTTCAGTTTAGGCAGAATTCAGAGCAGCTGGGAAACTAAAATCTAACTGCTGTCTGAAGGTCAAAACATGGAGTTGTGATGTAGTTTCTTACAAGTTGTTTTTTTCACCTTGAGCCATTCTGTGTGAACTCTTCAGACCACTGGGACAGATGACTCTTACTGTCACACCACTCTGGGCAAGGACTCCTATAAAGATGCCTGTGTCTCTATGCAATTGTTCTGCTACCTGTGACCCCATTTGAGGATTAGAGAGCCTTAGACTGGATGCTTTATCCCACAAGCTGATTTTACCCTCTTTTCCTATATTTTCTAATCAGCTCCTTAAAAAAAATGTATTTAGCTTTTCGTTGTTGTTGTTCAAAGTAGCAAATGTCAGATAGTTTTTTAAAGAGCTATGTTCGGCCCTAATTCTGCTCGAACTGAATTGCATGGTTAAACGTTTACTGATTTCAGTGAATGGAGGAAAAGACCTGTACTGAGGATTTCAGAAAACACCTGTGTGGAGTATTAAGAGCTTTAATCTTAGAACTGTATAAGAACAGAAGTTTTGACATTTTTTATTATAGGAAATGAAAGCTTCAGTAAAAATACTGCTTTGAATAATACTGAGAAAATGACAGAGTGTACTCATATTTATATATGAACCCAAAAATGGGACACTATATATGGTCTTTATTTGAAAACCTAAATATCTGCCTTAGCAGGACTTAACAAAGAACTAGTCCAGGAAAAAATGAAAAGTATGCTACACAGTTGCCAATACAACAGCTATATTTTCAATAAAAATAACAATAATATACATGTACAATATTGTAACGATATAACTTGATGAAAATAACACTGATCAGTATCAAATCTAGGATTTCACTGATTATCCATCCTTAACAGATGAAACGCATTTCACAGAAATAGATGCAGGTAGGGTGACACGAAGTGATAGTCATGGCTTACTGTGAGAAAGTTACCATGAAAATCAAAGTAAAAATGTAAAGAAGGAAACCTAAAATAGATTTATATTTATAAAAGTTCAGCATTATAGCAGCTGAGTGGATGTGCTGCAGCAAGACGGTAACAGCAACCTTATGGTACACAACACACACGCTCGCACACACACTCACACACAAACACATACGTGCCCATTCTCAAATGCACGTGCAGAGGTCCTCCTCAGCTTGATTATACGAGCATTCACTTACCAGCTTTTGATGGGGGCAACACCAGGAATGGGGCTCACCACCCTGTTTTTAGCTGTCTGCAAGGTAGCTGTAGCTACCCAAAGTCAGAAATCCATCTAAGGTAACATTAGCTGAACATTTTAATGGAAGCTGTTTTCATCCAGAGCACATTTAAGGCACTTTAGTAAAAAATTGGAAGTTAATCAAGACTGGAAAAAAAAAGGTAAAAATCCTTACATGTGAGATCTGGAAATTTAAAATAAAAAAATTCCTGAGTTTTGATAAATAATTTTATTATAATAAAATACCAAGCCTATTGAAAACATGGCTTTTATAAAAGCATGTTTGTGAATATGACAATTTTTCTTGAAAAACTCATGCCTTAGTGCATGAAATATGTTAATAAGTGTTTGGGGACATCTGTAACAAATTAATAGGAAATGAAAAGTCGAAGAATGACCTGTCATGTATATACAAAATATGCATTGCTCCTGGCAACACACATCATGTTTACTACAGGCATCTTTATGTTTTTCTGTTCTTACAGGGTCCTGCCCATATCTTAATACTTTACAATTAATTACATTTCACTAAACTATTTACAGAAGCAGAAACTAATCACATGTCTTCTTACACCCATAAATACTGAACTACAGAAGTAGAATATATTTTAAACAATATGAAGATGAGTATGCTACATAGGACTGTTCTCTAGAAGTACAGTTCATGAATTATTTTCTTTATGAAGATTTAAATCAAAGTGAAGACAGAAGTTCAAATTCTCTCTTTTTACCTTGGCTACATGTTTTTTCCACCCGTTATTTCTAAAAAATTTTGCCCCAGGATGGTATTTGGAATAGCAAGAACAGCTGGAAATCGTCACAAAAGTATCTCCAACAAAGAACCATCAAGCTCTGGAATGCCCACATTTACACAGGATACAATCCATTTGTTTTCAGCTAAAAATAGCTGAAATAATAGCCGTTGTCTGTATGTTTCTAGTAGTATTAATTTATTGCTTTTGGTGTGTTTTTCTCTCCTTTGCTATCAGTAAACACAAATACACCCAAAGTGCTGCCAAATGCACTGAAGACGCACAGTGGCTACAGAATGGAATTTATAGAGCCCTCGGGAGGTTCCTTCTAACAATAATAGGTAAAAACAATCATCAAAGTAAAATGCACTTTTGACTTTACTGCATCCTTTAATATTTTCAGTAGCTACCTCTATGATATACCTGATGAAAATCCTATTTTTTAACATTTAGACTTCTATTACAAAGTATTTCATGTTTTATTTTAAAAAAACTCACAATAGTGATGGTGGTTAATTGGCTTTATAAAAGATAATACACTGAGTTATATATAATAATGGCTTTGATCCAATTAACTTTATATTATGCTGCTTAATAATTACTGTGACTTCAGTTCCTACAACTGTTACAGAGAATACAAACGATGGCTTAACGTCCAGGAAGTGGGGATCATTTGGAAGTGCTGATTCAGAAGTATTCAAGTGCTAACAATGACTTGTTCTTTCTATGCTTTTCTTCATGTTCCATAAATGATGATTTCATAAATGTCCTTGATTTGCAACATGACACAGTTTTAGGGAAATTTTTTTTAATGTTCTTTTTTTTTTGTGCAAATACAAAACTAGATTTTTCTGGGTGTTACCATCTTGTTAAAAGTAATTGCCACTTTTACTTAAGAAGGCACCAGCATTAATGTAAAAGAATATACCTTTTACACTCGTTTTATGAAGAGCTGTACTTGTTACTGGAGCGGAAATTATCATATCCGTGATCATTAGCTTTGAACTTTAAACAGGACTGCCTTTCCTCCAGGGACAACAGATCTTTGGATTGGCACCAGCAACACAAGCATGACTGTTAAAATAAAAGAAATAAACATTTTACATCACTTTGTTTTTGCACATGTGGCAAAATGCACTGAAAAGCTGCCCTTCCTCAGGGGTACAGTAGGAAATGGCAAATGTGCAAGCTGCTGTTTTGGGATTACAGCATAAAGCAAAGAAATGGGGTTCAACTACGAGTTGCTCAAATGGCCCCATTAGCAACCTTACTGCTGGAGTGCAGTAAGAGTTATACTGAGTAGTTATATATAGTAACAGCCACACACACACCCCTTCAAATCTGATCTGCAATTCTAAATGCATCTGAAAATAAAATTAGGACTCCTTGTTGTCCTTTCTCTGATAATCTTTCTCGGGGAAAAAATGTATTCACATCTGTGCTTTCTAAGCAAGATGCTGCTATTTAGCTCATTGTTCTGAGGTGGAAAAAAGAGAAGTAAGTAGAAGAAGGGTGAAAACCTACATACAATTCATACATTCACTAGCTGTACTGCAGACCTTTTTCTCATGCTCCTGTCTGGCCTTCGGGTGCTGGAAGTCCCTTCCTCATACCCACTTACTTCCATGCTCAGGATGCTGGAGATCTCTTACGTGCTCTCAGCTCCAGTGACTCTTTCAGGGAGCCAGCAGCAGAGACAGGGAAGACAAGACCAACACTAAAACCTCTGCAACCTGTGCTGTCACAATTATGTGGGAAATACATTAACACTACTAGATGTAGAGCTGACTGGCTTCTGACTGAAAGATGTTTTCCTCTTGCTAGCAAGGAATTTAAACAGCCAGACAATAACCCTAGCTGTGGCCAGTGGTTAAATGCTTGGCAAGAAAAGAAAAATCTAAGAATTTGCCATAGGCAATGTAAGGACTCCGATACATTGTCTGAAGATAGTAAGGGTTCACAAAAAATGCCCAAATCGTGGTATTTTCCAAGTAGATGTGAAGGCTGAAGGACTGACGGGCTGCAAACCATATGCAATCCAGAGCCTGAAATCCTGTGTGGAGAATTAGTGCCCAGCTCTGCTCACTCAGACCAAGCCAGAACTGTGACCAGGTCTGTCTCATAAAACATTGGCGCTGGAAAGGGACAAGTGCAGATTTACACCCTCTGCCTTACATGACTGATTGAAGTGCTCAATCAGGATGAGAGAGCCCAGGGTCAGCACCCTCCCTGTCAGGATGCAGAGGATATGGCTACGTGAATCTCTGCAGCACAGGCCGAGTCTGCTTCGTCAGTGCTCTGGAAGTAGCTGGGTGCCAGCTTCAGTCAGGAAGTGATGTAGTACTGATTAGCGTGGTCCCCAGAGGGTTTATCGTACACTCTGCTCTTTTGCTTTCTCTTTTTGTTCCCATCAAAGCTTAATTCCTTCCTACGGAGCTTCAGCAGGAGAGGGAGAGAACATTTGCCATAATCCAATTAAAATTTAAAGTAAAATTTAATGACCATTTAAAACACTTTGTGCATGTTAAGGAATTAATTCTACTGCTGACATCATCTTTTAACCAGAGCAGCAGCTCCCAGCAGCCACTTACCTTAAAGCAGTTTTGGAATCTTTTGCTCACCAAATACAGAGCTATTGGATTGATGCAGGAATTCAGTGAAGCCATGTTAATACCGATGTAGTCCATCACAAGAAAAAAACTGTGGGAATTAAAGCGAGACACTTCTCATTTGCTTTGAAAAGCCTTAGCAAAGGTTTACAGCTATGAAAATTGGACTCAGCTTCACTCAAACAAGACTAGCTATTAAATGTAATGGTAATGGGGCTTAAACCAACAGGATTAACTCATGGACGTAACAGCTATACTCGACAATAATGTCTGAATCAGAAGACTCTTCTTGTGAAACTAATTTCAGAAGACCCAACCATCTTAAGTTTTGGAAGAAGATGTTCACAAGAGTTTTTTTGCACAAATTGAATCCGAGCTGTTCTGTTGAAGGGGAAAATAGGGACAGAAATCCCCCTTCTATTCTCATAGCACCACATGCTAACAGTCCCAAAGAGGATCAAGAGGAAGATGGGGAAAAGAGAGGGAATTCCTTGCAAGTTGCTGTCTCTGCTATTGGAGTGAAACCAGAGGGTCCCAGATGAAACGGCAGGGACAACTCCAGACATACAGAGTAAGCTAGTTCAATAGGAAATTTAAATATGCTTATGGAGAATGCCCACAATGTACAGGCATTTTATTTTTGCATTCTCACCTTAAAAGTTCACATCTGTTGGGGTCCTTCTGATCATAAATAGTGAGTTTCAAGATTCTGCTTAAGTGAAGTGGGAGCCAACACAAGGCAAAAACAAGTACCAGACAGAACACAGTTTTGGCCACCTCACGTCTCTGAGAAAGAAAATTGGACAGAACAGTGTTACAGTTCCACTCTCTCTCTCTCTGGATTGTTGTTGTCTTCTAATATCCAAATGTTCAATAAACACAACAAAAAAGCCTATCAAAATAGGAGTTATGAAAACATCAAATTGCTTATTTTCCTGGAATACGTACTTAATCTTTTCCATTGTTTTAGATGTCTCGCACTGATTCAGTAATACTCATTTCAAGAAGTATGAGTAATAATATGAAAAACATTAATTTAAGCAATAATTTAAATTAAAATTAAGAATGTAATTGTCTCCCCTATCACTTTAAAATACCAGCTTATGTTCAATTGCATTTCCTTGTGCTTTGATCTCAGGTCTTATTTTAAATGCCCCAAGAGATTCCAATTATGGCTCTAACCAAGTAAGAGGAAAGGAGGACAAACTTACATTATAGAACAAACACAGTTTAATTCTAGTGACGTCTGATGTTTGTGTCTGGTGCACTAGTAACTTGGAACCTATGCTGGAATACGTTTTGTTCTGTTAACATATACTGCTAACCTCACTAGGGTTCAGCAAGAACTTGTTTCAAAATAATTAACAGTTTTTGTAACACCACCTTCTAGACTAGAGCATGACTTCAGTTTGCATTACAAAATAGCCAACTCTCATTGTAAAGAAGAAATAAACCCTATAAAATGCAAAAAATTAAAACCAAACAAGAAAGAAACAATTTTGTGATTTTCAGTTAAAATCTTAGGTTTCTGATATATACATACGTATATGAGTTCAGCAGCATCACTGCTAGAAAAGCTGTCTTTGCTTTTAATCCTGAAGTCATACAAGAACAGAATGATGTGGCAGGAAAATCAGTAAAGTTATTAGTTATCCTGTCTACAGTTAGAGAGTGGACAGGCATAAATTTTTACCTGTTTTAAGTGGTCATTTAAAGCAATCTGCATCCCACTTTTCTTTCGTAACATCTCACAAGTCATGAGAGTATAGAAAAATGCTGTGATAGCCAGTGGCAAACAGAAGTAAAAGCTGAACAGCCACCAGTCTTTAGCTTGCTTGTAAAACTGTAAAGAAAAAAGCAAAGCAAAAACATAGTTAGGAGTTAAATGCTGAGCATTTCGCTGTGTGCTGTAACTGATTGGTCAGTCTGTCCTGAAAAGCATCTCTGTAAGGTGTACATTACAGATGAAAAAACAGGACAAGACAGCAATATGTTCAAAGCCCACAAAAAGTCAAAGATTTCGGAATCCTCTTCTTTGAACCAATATGCTTCAGAAATGTCAGTACTTCATTTGAACATTATATTCACCTACAAGTCACATACACCTGTGCACATTACAATCCACACAACACTGTGAAGATCCAAGGAACTCTTCCAAGAGATTTTATAAATGTTAGTGACTTACCATCATAAAGGATGTTTTCTGCGTGGGGTGAAGCAAGCAGATTCTAAGATACCTTCCTCTGTACTCCATCGTAATCATGTCAAATGCAATAGCTTCTGGAACAGCCAGTATCACTGATATGACCCAGATCAGGACAATTTCCACAGCAGTCCACTTCGGCACTCCAATTCCTTTAATGCGACTCCAAGAAGCAACTGCTCGGTACCTGAAGCAACAGCACACATTTACAAATTAAAAATACGAGAAAACCCACCAGGTTTAACTGTCTTGAATTCATTTCTTTTCATTGTATCAGCTGAGTGGAAAGGTGAATTTGAGCCAATGCCCATATAGAAAAGAAATTAGAGACTTCAATGAAAAATGGGTCTCACCTATCTATACTGAGGGCACACAAACTCAGCACTGTGATGCCCACTGACGCCTTTTGAATGAAGGGCACTAATTTGCACATTTCGACACCAAAGGGCCAGTCCTCTGCAAGTAGCTGTGAAAAGAAAACAACAGTTATTAAAAAGAAATCATTCCCAATGCTGAAACATGGAGTTCTGTCTTGACTCTTTTCCTTTTTCACCAGGTCTTGTCCTATGAAGAGAGGCTGGATGGGGTTTGTTCAGACTGGAGGAGAGAAAGCTCTGGGGAGACTTTGTAGCAACTTTTCAGTACCTAAAGGGGGCATAAAAGAAGGCTGGAGAAGGACTTTTTACAAGGGCATTTAGTGATAAAACAAGGCGGAATGGCTTTAAACTGAGATATTGTGAATGCCCCATCTCTGGAAGTGTTCCAGGCCAGGTTGGACAGGGCATTGAACAACCAGGTCCACTGAAAGGTGTCCCTGCCCATGTCTTGGCGGTTGGAACTAGACGATCTCTAAAGTTCAAGTCAAACCATTTTACGATTCTATGCAAAACTTAGTCAAGAAGAACCTTTTTACAAGAGAGTCCCTGAGGTGTGTGTCCTAAAAACTAGACAGTAGCTTTTTAGTCACTCCCTGGTGGGACAAGGGTATCAATTAAGTCTTCTTACATGTTCCAAACAACGCACCCTTGACCAGAAATACAGAAAATTACTTGACGCTGATCAGAACAGGGACAAAGCCAGTAGGGGCATATCTGGAGTGGGGTTTATTTGAAGTTTGGTGTCTAGGCTCCATCAGCTGACAAGTCAGGCAACACTGGAGAGAAATGTATCCTCCACAGCTTTTAGCTGACCATCTGATAACGAATGAAAGGACCCGCTGAACACTCACGGAGCATAGGCAGATAGCTTGATCTAAATGTTTTGCAGCAGGTAAAGACAGACCAGATGAATCCCTCACTAAAGGTCTTTATTGACCAGTCTTCCAACACTCTGTATAATAATACCAAAAGGACTATCTGCACGTTCAGCATACCAGTAAGCGCTAAGGAATAGAGAAAACAGCAAAATGAATTTCAGGTTGGCTCAGTTACAATTTGAATCATATGCTTTGACAGAAATATTGTCACATCCCCAGCTGCACATTCTATCTGCTTTAGGAGAAAAGATTTACTGGACACAGAAAGCACCTTCCTCACAGCTGATTCCATGAGCAGACAAATGTCTGTAGCCTCACTTTAGCAACATTTAACCTTTGAACTCTGCTGTGAGCTTCTTTAATGGTTAAATACATCACAGCAGCAGCCAAATCTTCCAGTTTTCATTAAAACAACATTCTCCACAACAAAGGTTGTGCCAAGAAATAGACGCAATTGTTATATAGAAGAGTAAACTTTTGGAGTTTCTGTAATTAGTTAGATTATCTAAGCCCATCTCTGTTTTTCATAACTTTCTTCAAATGAGATCTTTTGGATCTGTTGCAGATAGAGAGCTACAAAATGGAAAACGAAGAATGAGGACTACCCAAAAGAGACTGGAAAATCTTTCCCTTGGCTCAGGTCTCTTCAAACAACACATTTAACAGCATTGTAAGAACAGAAGAAATAACTCATCATACTGTGTGGATGTTCCTGGGAACCAGAAAGGCTACGAAGTCTCTAAGGAGGGTTCTGCACAGGCTGGGTTGATGGGCCATGGCCAAGGGTAGGATGTTCAACAAGACTTGGGTCACAACAGCCCCATGCAGCACTACAGGCAGGAAGAGTGGCTGGGAAGTGGCTGGAAAGATCTGTCAGAAAAGGACCTGGGTGAACATGAGCCATCAGTGTACCCAGCTGGCTGAGAAGGCCAGTGGTATCCTGGCCTGTATCAGAAGGGCCAGGGCAGTGATTGCCCCTCTGTATTTGGCACTGGTGAGGCCACACCTCAAGTGCTGTGTCCAGTTCTGGGCCCCTCACTACAAGAAAGACGTTGAGGTGCTGAAGTCTGTTCAGAGAAGGGCAACGAAGCTGGTGAGGGGTCTGGAGAATAAGTTGTATGAGGAGCAGCTGAGGGAGCTGGGACTGTTTAGTCTGGAGAAAAAGAGACCGTGCTGTTCTTTACAACTGCCTGAAAGCAGGCTGCAATAAAGTGGGGGTTGGCCTCTTCTCCAAGNGGGCCAGGGCAGTGATTGCCCCTCTGTATTTGGCACTGGTGAGGCCACACCTCAAGTGCTGTGTCCAGTTCTGGGCCCCTCACTACAAGAAAGACGTTGAGGTGCTGAAGTCTGTTCAGAGAAGGGCAACGAAGCTGGTGAGGGGTCTGGAGAATAAGTTGTATGAGGAGCAGCTGAGGGAGCTGGGACTGTTTAGTCTGGAGAAAAAGAGACCGTGCTGTTCTTTACAACTGCCTGAAAGCAGGCTGCAATAAAGTGGGGGTTGGCCTCTTCTCCAAGTAAGAAGCAACAGGACAAGGGAAAATGGCCTCAAGTTGCACCAGGGAAGGTTTACATTGGGTATTAGGAAAAATTTCACTGAAAGGGCTGCTCAGGGAAGCTTTCAAAAAAGATTTACATGTGGTTCTTGGGGACATGGTTTAAGGACGAACACAGTGGGGCAAGGTTGATGGTTGGACTTGATGATCTTAGAGATCTTTGCAACCTTAACGATTTCATGATTCCATAATTGATGGGAATTGAGATATAATATCTCAATTATCTCCCTCCATAATTGAGAGTTGCCTGCTCACATTGGTTTGGTTCAGCAAAGTCCTTATGCAAACATACACATCCATCTAAGGGTAAACACTTAACATGGTCCATGAGAGTTTTTTGAAGAGTCCTGATATAATTTAAATATGATTTTATTTGAACACAAAGGAAGTTAAGAATATTTCATGACCATGGACTTCTGGTAACTCTATGAAGTGCCTGCCAGTATTTTCAGATACCAGAATACCTCCAAATACCTGCTTTAGCCCTGTGCTGTAACAGGATCTTTAAAAGAACAGCAGTAGACAAACTGCAACACGGCCCAGCTTTCTATTTCTTCAATGATCTTCTTAAGTAAGACAATAAATATAATGCCTCTGCAGAAATGAAGCAGAGAAATAAATTCTAAGGATTTATGCTTCTCGAGAATTTTATGGAAAGTAACAAAGCAGAGGAAGTAGAGATGAGGTTGTAATAACCATACAGTATCTTTTGCTTATGTGATGTGGGAAAATAACACCATCTGTAATTAAAGTATTTTCAGTAAAGCCTCTACCTGAGACTTCTTCTAAATTGCTGTAAGAGGGTGACAGTAACAATCTACTATGAAAACTGTAATGTGAATAATTACATGTGTTCTAATTGTACACTCTACAGAACTGAATGACACCTGGACTAATTTATATCAATCAGGCAGTGAATCTCCAGCCTTGCACATCTCTTTGCTATAGAATCAAGGACTGGGTAGCAAGTACATTGTATACTTATTTATGGTGCTTACTGTACATTGTACATCTGTGTATATTAGACCAGAGAAAACTCATTAAAAAAGCACTTTGAAGTAAAATAGTCTTTTCTGTGTAACTGAAAGGCAGAACTTTGGTCAAATCTCTACTGGCAGATTCTGTTGAAAACTTTTATTTACATCTAGCTGGTGTGAGTACAAGACACTCTCTCTCTCTCTTCCCTAAAATCACAACGGTTCAGCCACATGTTGTAGATTTTGCTGAACTAATACTTATCTCTCAGGTGCAGACGGTCACACCTGTGCTCCAAGCTGACTGGATTTGAGCCAGCTCCAGGTTGGGATTATAGAGGCATGGCACACGACTGAATGCAGTCTACTGAGAGAAAGGGTACATTAGCTTCAGTTTATCAAAACATAAAAACATTACTTACATTCAGCCAGCTTATATCAGGGCAGAATGGACATGCAGCTGTCTGCACCGGATTGCAAGAACATGTGCTTTATGTCTTGCAGCTGATGTGTTGTGAAATTTGAGCATTTTAATGCATGAGTCACAAGTTTCTCTATCATGGTATTGCAAATGGCTGGTGATATTCTTTACACCAAAAATACGCTTTTTTCAAAAGCTTGAAAACATTAAGAAAGTAAGAGGGGGAAAAAAGAGTGTTTTGATTGCTGAACGGTTTCCTTGATGTTTCTGTTTGTTCTCTGTATTGCCATCCTTTTCAAATAAGGCCTTAAAGTACAGTGAAGATCCAATGTAAAGTATTTGTGAGCATCACCTCTGTGGACAGGAGCAATGATAATTCTTAGTGAAGTACAGATGTAGCCTATTGCAATTTTGTATGAGTAAAATGATTCTCTTATGATTCATAATAGGGTAGCTGTAAAAAGATTGTCATTTTGCAAATAACAAATGACTTGGAGCCACGAGAGGAGATACTGCCAAGTGGCAGCAAAGAGAAAAATACTGTTGTGTTTTCATAAGTAAGATGCCAAGAGTAGTCTACCACTGGCTGTATTCCGAATGACCTTTCCAATGTTTTATAGTCACTTATTTTACACAGGCAAAGTTTTAATTGCTGACCAGCAGAGATGTGTTTAAGATGAAACAGAACAAATAGAAAGGGAAGACATTGCAGAATGAAAAGAAATCATACTTGAAAGAACCAATACATCTGATGCACTCCTTGCCAACACTTTCTCAGGCCAGACAGATCCGAGCCTAAATTGATGTGCAAGCTGCCGAGCTATGAAAGTAGCCCCAAGAGATGCTGTGACTCACACAGACACACCTGCGAATCACAATTCCCACTCTGCTTCCTCTTAGTTGTGCAAGAACTGGAAGATGTTCTCTATCTGCTGCTGGAACGAGCCAGGCTGCGAGCACGACGTGCTGCTCTAGGGCTCAGCTGCTGTGGTCCCCAGCCAGAAGGCTGATACCTGGCTCCAACCACCGCTGCTGCCGGGCTGAGTCAGGCAGGAAGAAGCAGCAAAGCATGCAAATATTCCCATCAGTGTTCCAGTCCCGAGCAGTGAATGCACATGGGAAACGCAGAGCAGGAATTCGTGCTTCCACCAAGCTGTGCGTTCACAGCAAGTCTCGTTCACAGGACACTGGACTTGATTTTCACCATTATAAACGGCAGGTACAAGAGATAGCAGACATGCTGCTCTACACCTAATTCACACACAACAGTTTTTCAACATATCTCTGAAACGACTGGTAGATTTTCACCTGATTTTTTTTTTGACATGGGGAGGTCATGCAGATATTTTATAGGAGCAAGCATTTTTCAAAACAGAAAATTTACCCAGGAAATTAAGGTTACAGTCAGGGATAAGTCAGACAACATTACAAACTTATTAATATTTAGAATAATTATGTCAGGGTGAGGATCTCCCCTCTAGACAAGATAATATATTTCCTGCTTTCAAGCTTAGCTAGAGATGCTTTACTATCTATCCATAAGCAGTGTGAAATCTTAAAATGAGCCATGCAATTACTTTATTTTCTTGTGTCTTTATTATAACTCCTGCTTAGAAACTTAATTTAAAAATAATTAAGATAAAGTAATTTTATAGAGTCATCTTGAAAATGACAGAAACCTCATAATGTGCCGTCAAAGCAAAAAATTTCTGCAATTTCACAACCCCAGCGAAAGGACTGCATCAAAAGTAACCACTTAGAAAGCCATGCTTTCTAAGATTGGGATGCATAAACACAGGGTAGGAAAAGAAGCCAAATCAGGTGAAAACTTGCTCTGAAATTTGTCACATGCATCTTTTAAGTGAATGTATACACAACAAATGTATATATAATGAAAAAACCTACTCTAAATTTACAAATCTATACTAGCATCATCTAACTTACTTCAGTTTGAAGATCCACCATGAAAACTGTGTATGTGTACTTTTAACAGCATTCAGACATTTCCACTATTCCATATACTTGACTTCAGAGTAGACTGTTCCCGTGTAAATACAGAACAAAGTTACCCGTCCCCACCATTGCCTGCAGAGTCCAGACAGGTTCCTCCACTGGACCTGATTCAGACCTTTCTTAAGTGCCTATAAACTGCACTTGTTCACCATAAAGTGTTCTTAAGCAAGACAGACTTCTATCTTAATATAGTCAGAGATCAATAAACTTTGAGTAAGAAATTCTGCGACGAACTTTGCGAGATCTCCAGTAAGTGGTTCAGATGTTGAAAGAAAGGAAATAACACATTTCTCCCAATAAAAAGTCTATTATTTAACATCAGAAGAACCAGTGACCAAGAATTCTAATATGGAATAGTGAGACTCCTTTCTAAAGACAAGCACCTTGATTTAGACAGTTAGAAAGAGGTTGGCTTTATCACGATGCATGGCCTACAGGTACTTGCATTACAAGAGTTAGTAAGTTCATCACAAATAAATTTCCACAGAAATCTTTTTCAGAGAATAACTGGATTAAAAAAGGAGCCAGTTTGTGTCTGCATGGTATGTAGAGTCCCTAATCTGGTCTTTCTTGTATTTCCAGTGCTTGATAATGCCATATTATGTTAACCATAATTTTTATGTAATCCCTAAATTACATTAATGAAAATAAATCAGTGCCTACAAAGCTGACTCTGGCCCTTGATTACTGGTTTGGGTAAAGACCAGATTTTTTCCTTCCCTGGAAATTTTTTTTCTCTTCTCTTCCATTGTTCTCTGAGAAAAAAGAACCTATGACAATATTGCCAGGTAGATATTCTTCCTCAGACATTTGTTGGTAGTCAGATTTCGGAACGCCACATAATAATGTGCAGAGCCTAGATTGCTTCCCTTGTTAAAACTCCACTGGGACATGACAATAAATTGGATTTAATATACAGGAATAAATATCACAAAACAAGAGAGAGAGATGTTGTTTGTGTATCAGAAGAGAAAGCATGTTAGTGTGTGACTTGATTATGGCTTTTTAAGCCTATGAGAGGCAAAGCTAGTGCAAGTTTGGAATTTCCAGTTCTGATGTTTTTGTGTCTTACACGCAGGACTTAACAACTTTATTTACTTGGGAAAGTCAGCATAAGCTGTCCAGAACTGCAGACCTGTATTGTCAGATGTACAAGCTGCCACTGTCTTGCCTTCCAAAACTGAAGTGCAGACAAGGACATAAAAAGCTCACTGAGCACCTACTCTATCCTTCTGCTCCTTAATTGCTGTTTGTGGCCTCAAATTAACAAAGACATGCTTACTTAGTCAGTTTAGTGGAGCAGCATAGGATCACCTGCACATCCAATTAGCAGCAATTTTGCAAAGTATCTACACTGCCAAAACATTACATACTGCAGAATGATTGTCTCAGACTTTCCTCTGCTTCCCATTCTGCAGCTCGGAGATTCAGGCAAGGCCAGACCATTTACCAGGACCCAGAATGCCAAAAAGGTCTGCCAGGTTCTACGTGCTGGAACTGAATGCCCCTCAAGCCCTTATTTCATACCCAGTTTCCTGACTGTGTGAGGGATTCTGATACTTTCCATTTTCTACTGAATGTATTGCATGATATTCAAATTTAGGAAGTGCAATGGACTAATCAGCATCTTATGCACTGGACTGCATCTGCCTCCCTATCTAGATAACACCTGTTTTTCTTTAGATGCCCTTGATTTAGAAGATGTCAATTTTCATTTGTGCACTTTTTCAGCTACTTATGTATTCACTTAAATAGTCACAGGGGACATCTTTTGCAGTTATCCCTTTTAATACCTAATAAAAATCTCCTTCTAGTGCAGCTTTTGAATTGTCTCCTACGAGTCTGTCTGGAAAGCATTCACAGACACTTCCACACTTTCTAGGGCAAGTGTTGTGGAAAGAACTGCTGGCATTTTATTAACATGAGAAATTCTCTCACTCTTTTTCATGCAGCTGCCTTACTGAGGATCTGGTAGCAAATTCTGAATCTGGATCTGTTTCATCCTGTCTTAAATTGTTTCAAACTGCAAGTTACAATTGCTAAGTACACTTGATTTACTGAGGGAGCCTTTGCTTCTCCTACTACTGAGTGACCAAAGCCAATTTTTTATTGCGTTGTATGTATTCTCCATGTTGCTCTGGAATGAAATGGGATGTAGAGTTGATAAAAAGTTATCATCAACTCAAACTGCCCTCAAAATTTTGATTAAGTAAACACAGTATCTAATAGGTGCTTTTTTTGTTTGTTTGGTTGGTTGTTTTTTAACTTGCATTTATTCAAAAGTTCTGTCTTAAAATAGCAAATATTTCACTCATTATTATAAGGGATAATATGAAGTGATTATGAGCTCTTCAATCAGATGAGTGGCAATGTGGGAGATTTAGCACCTGAGAGCTATTGCACAGCTCCTGACATTATCAATAGCACAATAAAAATCCCAGACTTGCAGCTGGTGTAACATTTATTGGTTAGCAATCTGACCCTTTATTCCTCCTGCTCCAACCTACTCATAATAATATACTTGATGACATTCAATCAAGATAAGAACTGAGGTATATTACTGCATCTTAACATTAATTTAATTTTGAAATAGTATCACTGACATTGCAGTCTTCTACTGAGCAGCTGTTATTGATTTAGTCTTTTTGATTTTTCTGAGAACAGATGAAAAAAATCTTTTTGTTCAATATATTTTTTACAGAAACACATTTTTAAAGTAGTTATTTTGTTTTCTAAATTTCACCTTCATTCAAAAGAGCACACTCCTCTCTCAAGTATTAAGAGAGTGTATAGTATAAAAACCACTGAAAGTTCAAATCTAAGAACTCTCATGGAATCCAAATTAACTGGATCATGAATTTAACACAGTGATGACATTCCCTGCTTTGTAATACTTAAATACTTTAGAAGGATAAAGAGAGGATTCTGTCATTTCAGCAGCTTCTGGGAGCAATTATTATGGATTCAAAATCTGTCCCTTCAGTGTGGCTTTCTAAAAGTACAAGTAACAACCCCTAGTTTACAATCATGCATACAAAGTGAAGAGAAGGTGATAGATGAAGACTCTTCTATTCACTTTATGAAGTCACTGATGGGTGCTCAGGGATCCAGACTGTAAACTTTCAAAGCAGAAGGAGCTCTGTTATTTCTAGTACACCTCCAAAGAGTGCTAGATTACAACTAGAGGCTGGATTCAACTGCCAACTAATTCCTAAGGACAAATGGATGGCACAAGCTGGGCAGAGAAGACAGGGGTTGTACTCCCTCCATGGCAAGTCTTATCAAGTCAAAACACAGACGACTGAAGATGCAAGAGCAGCAGGTGTGGCTCATTCCCTCCCGGCCACCCCTGCTGCAACACTGGCAAAGGGAGGGAAAGAGTTCACAGCTCGGGAAAGCATCGTGCCTCCCAACCAAGAGATGTATAAAACCACTCAGCTGAACGATCTTGGTTCCTCCTGGAAAAGCCCCCGTGCCAAAAGTGACTGTACAGACCCACGTGAAGTATCATGACCAAGCCTGCCGCAGCTGAGCACAAAGGACCAAGCGGTACCCACAGGAGAGGGTCTTCTGTATCTCCTCTCCGTTCCTCGACCTAACCCACTGAACATTTATCTACTGCATTTACTTCCTTTATCCCTGCGACAGCCCCTGTTTCCAGGTGATTCTCAGAGCTTGGCCACCCCCATTCTGCCCCATTCCCAGCTTGGAAGGCTGAGAGGGATGGGACTGAGGACAGAGAGCGTGACATCTGCGACGGCATCTGACCAAAATACCACCTTCCGGCAGGGTTTTGGCGTGAGGTGAAGTCCACGGGTGTCTCCCAACCAGGCAGGGACGCGTCTCCCCGCGGCGGGGACGGGCATCTGCCGGGGCTGGCAAGGAGCACCGAGGGGTGACCGCCGCACCCCCGCGCCCGCTCCCGAATCCATCCCCGGCCCCTCCTCACCTTGTAGACGTTGATGGGGATGTCGATGATGATGTGGAGCAGGTCGCCCAAAGCCAAGCTGGCGATGAGAATGTTGGGGCCGTTCCTCATGCACTTGTTCTTGTAGATGATGCGCAGCAGCGTGGAGTTGCCGATGATGCCCAGGACGAAGACCAAGCAGGACACGACCGTGTTGATGTACTTGAAAGTCTCCTTGATCTCCGTCTGCCCCGTGCACATGGGGGGCGAGGCCGGGCGCGGCCGCCCGCCGGCCGCCCCCGCGCCCTTGGGCAGCG
>VZTD01006069.1:740842-752825 GCA_013397725.1 Rhagologus leucostigma
CTTGCGGCAGAGCCCGGTGTCCGTCAGCCGCGCACCACACCCCGTGGCTCAAGTCGAGCCGGCGGCGCAGGCCCCCCCTTTTCTAAAACATTCAACCGCATCTGGCCCATCAGTCACAGCCAGACCCCACCCGCGTCCTCCTCCCCCAGCGCAGCCCGGCCCAGCCCCCCGCCCGCCGGCCCCGCGGAGCCTCCCATCACCGCTGTCAGGAGTGCCCCTCGGTACCGACTAGGCGATGTGCCCTGCGACCTCCCCCTTGTCTTGTACCAGGCTGACTTGGCAGCCTAAAGAAGCAATTTTGCGGGCTTTGAAAGAATTTTTCAGGAGGATTGTTACAAGAGGTATGGTCACTGCTGGAGGACAATCGGGAGGAGGAGGGCACTTCCCCGCTGTCCTGTCCGAGGCTCACTCGCAGTGGCTGGGTACGGGGTTCTCCCCACTGCAGAGACGCCCTTGCACAGCCCCAGGGGCTCACACGCTGGAGAAGCTGCCTGTGCAACGTCTACGAGTTTAGTGCCACGTTTTAAAGCGCTTCACAAAACCTTTCTTACATCAGAGATAGTATTTTGACTGCTCTGAAGCTGCAGTTCGCTTATCTGGTTGGTTGCCGTTTTGGGCAGCGTTAGCAAGGCGTCTGATCTCAGTGAACTCGTTCCAGTCGTTGCACCCTTCAGTGAAGCATAAGGAAAAAAGGAAAGAGATTTGTACAGGATTTTGTGGCGACTAAGAACAGCCTCTGCAGGTTGGAGACAACTCCATGTCTAACTAAAGAGAGTTGAATTTAAAGCTGTTTTTCAGCATCTCTATGTACATCTCTCTGATGTTTTTTCCCTTAAATCATGCTGGATGCTAATCTTGAATATATACATGCTTTGTTACAGAAGCAACCTGCTCACCTACGTTACTGACATACCCATACGGGAAAACACTGAAAACCATATGCTTTTTTTCAAAAATTGGTGATCTGATTTATCTCATCTTTCCAGCATCTCCTGCTAACATACCCTTGTGCTACTGTAGCAGGCAGCCTTTTCTTGTCCTCATTTACCTTCCTTTGCACATCTCCATATTTGTTTAAAAGATTGCTGTATTAAACACCTTTCCCATTTAATCATTCTTGATCATTTTCCTAATTTATGTCACAGTGATTTTTCTTCCCATTTTAAATTACAGTACTTGTGGAATAAAGCCATTAAAGTCACTTCTAAACTGTACAAGGATACCTGGAGGCTGATGGCACTCCAGCTGGAATACTGATCTTTCCAAGTTCAGGCTTTTCAAGACTATGTTTTGCAGCATGATTCCTTTTTAAACACCATGGCTGATTCCTCTCCCAAAGATAAAAGTATGAACATTGAATTAAATATTATATTCTGAGCCTTGGGGATTTAAACAGTCTTTTCGGTTTTCACGTTTGCATTTTCTCAATTTCCAATTCAGCAATCTAAGTGAACAATGTTTTGCTAAATGCAATATTGATTTAGAAACTCTTGCCAATTAACACAGCATTAACTTTAATCTCAAAATGCTTTTCTAATTGCAAGGTTCAAGCTCAGTTTCAAAGGCTTCTATGCTGATCCTGACGATCAAGAAATATATCGCAACTACATTGAGATACGTTTGCTAACATTTTTATTATCTCAGCTTCGTAAGACATGTTTGCTACTGGTGGCAGCTCCATTGCTGCCACTTACTTCAGCTCCAGAAGTTTTAGGAACAGCAATTTAGTTTCTGAAATGTTTAATGTTAGTATATACAAACTTAGTATATACAGAACTTTGGGCAGATGCTGGTACCTCAAGCACATTTTTCTTTAATATTGCGCAAAATGAGTCTGTGTGACAAAGCATCTAAGCTGCTTCTGGCTGCAACTAGCTAAATTTATCACCCTTTTTTGTTTCTAGTATTTTTTCAGATATTTGAGGAATTAAACCCCAGCATATGCTGTGGTATAAGTCTGCTTTAATTAATGAAAATTAAAGGAAAAAACACAGTTTCACATAAATTTATGTGAGGATTAAGATAATACTGTATTAAATACCAAGACCATATCAGATATCTTGGCAAATTAACTGTAATTTGAATGAAGATCAACTAACAAGGTTAATCTAGATTGCAACAAGAGAAAGACATCTGTAAATATAATAAACTTGTGCCCTTTAAGTGGCCTCTGCTAATTATGCTGTGAAAGAAATTCCTTACTGAACTGTATGGAATACATTATATAAGATTATGCAAGCTGCTGCTAATGTAGCTGGCTATATTTTTTTCTCTGGGAAGCAGAAGTACTCCTTGTCCTATGGAAAGTTCACTTTTGTACAAAGCAGGGAAAGCTGGACCCTGTTCTAAAAGATCCTCTAAACTGTCTGTTACTCATTTTATTGTATTCTGCACTTCCACTGCATTTCATCTCACCAGCTATTAACAATTATATGACTTGTAGCCAGTCACTCTTTTAATTATGTCAGATGCAACATTTCCATTAATGACTGATAATGTTCTGACTTTTTTTTTTTTCCCTAATTTGGAATGTCATATACAAAGTAAAAAGACTGGATAACTTGTAATCATCACCAGGATGATTTTTAACAACAGAAAAACTTTAAATATTATTATGTTATATGTAATATAAATCATGAGAAGTGGTCACAATTATGGCATCAAAAAGTCCTTTAATTAAAGTCCTCATGAAAAACACTGCAGGATAGTATATTTTAATTCATGTAATACTTATTGAATCAATGAGAATTTTGTTATGAGTGTGCAAGTACTTTTGCAAATTCCATTAATTTTCTGTTTATGTTATTCAGCAACTAAAGCAGCCTCAGAAGTCTGCCCCATCAGGCCTGCTTTTCTTCTTACTGAGTCTGGTGGAAATTTGCCCACTAACTGGGGCAAGTCTAGGATGAATAGAAAGAATAGCTGTCTCAGTGTGAGTGACTCATTAGATGCATGAGTTGAATTAAAGTCAGAAAATAGTCTTCTGTGTTACAGAAGCTACCATAGAAACATTACCAATGGCAATTTTGAAAGCATCAATGTACTTTGAGAAATTGAGATATTAGGATATTGAAGTTTTGTAACTGCACATGTTCATATACTGGACAGATGATAAAGAAGAATGACATTATCTGTCTCATTTTTTTTCTTAGTCTGAATTTACGCAAAAATACGGAATTCTTTTTAGTATGCTTTGTCTCTTTTTTTACAAAGCTAAGCAACTTCCAGAAATAATAGTTTTGGCTGTCAACTGCAGTGTACTGACATTATACCAAATTCTTGAAACAATGAAACAAAATTTATTTTATCATAAACACTTATAATAAAACCCTACCAGTAGACAGCACAAATGAAACATGAAGTTTGGATGCAGATACCTGTTTTAATGTAGATTACATTGTATATGATTGCAAGATGCAAAACAATGAAAGACAATCAAATTTGTACTAAGAAGAAAGCATTTGTTTGTCTCTTATAGTCTTTTTTTTATAAGAGTTTGAGGATTTTTATATGGAATTAAGTTCAAGCCTTTGAGTCAGACTGGTTGATAACTGAATTTTTTTTCCCATCTAACTCTAAGATTAAAACCAATGTGCCACTTAGTAAGATTTATTCCCCTCATCCTTCCTATTCAGCTGCAGCAAAGGAAATCACAAGGTAAATTACAGTTCTGAAACTGATATAGCAGCATGTAATTAAACTGAGGTATAAAACACACTGAATCACTGTCTATTAAGGGAAAAGTTACTGAAATGGATTTGGGGAAGTAGCTGGAGATTTGAAAGAATAATGTTTCTGAATTCTATGGAAATGATTAAAACTGTTTTGTTGGGTATTTTTCCCCATGATACTTCAATAGAATAAAAGTGAGCAAGTTTACTTTTAAATACCAGCTGTAATAGAAGTTTAGATCAGAATCTTCCAGGAAGCCTAGATAAGATCAGTTGGTAAAAAAAAAAGTACATGTTTCAGCTGCTGTGCTGTGTAATGTATGCATTTATACAAGGGAGGTGATAACTGACCATACATTGTTTATGTTGTTACACAGAGATCACTCCAGGCGAGTTTTTCAAGTCTGGATTAAAATCATTTCCAGACAAAATGTCTGACGTCAACAAGAGGTGCAGTGATTCACTCATCCATGCTTTTCTGCAAATGTGGCCATGTAGTACAAACACTGCATTCATCTGGATAGAGCAAATCTGCCACAACATTCTGGCTTTAAAATGTACTGATAAGCTGCACACCAATAAAATCATTCAGCTAAGAATCATCAGAATAAGGAAATCCATGCTGTGAAGTAAAAGAGAGATTTTAAGTGCCAGAGAGCTGGCTGTCCACAGGCTTCTTGTTTGCTTCACGCTTGGCTCCACACAGGATGGTTCCACCTAGCTACAAAATCAAATCTATTACTGTGGGGCCAGGCCTAAGTGGTGATGAAAGCCGGTTCTTGCCATAAGGCACTAGGGTTCCTCCTGGGCAGTAATGTGGCTGCACTTCCTAACAACTGAAATAGTCGCTGGGATCCTCTGCTTGCATTGGAGAGGGAGACACTTCTAAGGCGAGAGTTGTACCCTTGAGGGGACTTAAGGGTCTTTTCCAACCTAAGCGATTCCGTGATTCTGTGACTTTTACCAAAGTGCTCTGAAAGACTCAGGGGAATAAGCAAGAGATAGTGTTTAGATGCCATATACCCAAGAGGTAAGAGTACTGTTTATGCGATTGACTGGAAGCTACTCAAATGCTCAGAGATCTTGGAAAGTCTTTCTACAATTTATGTCATGACCTTGGGCTCTAAGATTTTCTCTGGTAAGACTTTAAAAGATCTCACCTGTGTAAGTAGGTCCTTACTGATCAGACCTTTAAAGAAGCTCTTCACTTTTATTTCAAACAAATTTCTTCACTTTTATTTCAAAAAAATGTTGGATTGAGAATGAAAACAGTGCTTGGCCATTTTCTCAGTTTTGGATGTTGGCCATGGAAATATCTTTGTTGCTCATCAGCTCTGAATTCAGAGAACATCAGAGCACCGTCTTCTTCAGGTCAGCAAAGACTGATGTTGGCTATTAACTTTTAGGAAGTTCCTAACACTACTGCTTCCACTGGACACCGCAGTTTTGGTAGGAGGTATTTGAGAGGCCAAGATCTAATAAATTGAAACCACACTCTTTCAAATCAGTGCAGCTGCTTGATGAGATGGCTACATTAACTACATTTTTCAAAGTGTTGCTGAAGGATTTGTATTCTACATAGACGTTCTGTAGTTACTATAGATGCATGTCCTCTCAGAACATTAACAAACACAGCCCTTAATATGTTGAAAACAGGCATGTATTATTGTTACCTTGTGCATTTCGCAACAAAATCTAGCCTCTACCATTTTAAAATGTTGTAATGGAGTAATGTCTTCTCCTTTTATATGGTAAAGGCTCAAACTGTTAATATCAGTTTTTACACACATCTATATTTAGTGCTAGAAGATTGTATGCTGTCAGCCAAGGCAAAACAGGAATTCTGTCTCCAGATCCTATTTTATTTATAGAAGGTGGCCTCTGGAAGAAGCCTCAACATCTGATTTTTTTATTGATGGTACCGAGATGTTCCTGGGTTCAAAAACTTTCCTCCATTACAATATTTTAACAGACTGAGGAATCTGGGCTTAAAGGCCGAAGTGGGTCCCTTTGTTCAGCTGCATGGTCACTATTAAAATAGTCCTTTAACACAACCCCTACAGGTATTGACCAGCAACCTCAAAGTCCTCCATAAAAGACAGACCATTCTGTTGCTGCACAATGGACTCTTTTCTTAGTTTGCTGTCCTTTTTCCTCCCAAGTACATTGTACTTGTTTTGTTTTTCTGGAATCCATTTTGGTTTCCAAATACTGGGATTTTGTGTGATATTTTTTCCTGCTGTTTTTGGTCCTTTGGTTGAGTAGGTTTGGTAGCCACAGATACTATCACCAGAATCACATAAGGGTTGAGGTTGGAAAGGACTTGTGGAGGTCATAATTTTTGTGTCTCTTTGCTGCTGTCTCTCCAACCACTCTATATCTCTTTTGGACTGAGGAGCCCAGAACTCTGGTACCCAGCTGGCACAAACATGAATTTGGTGACTGAATCCACTTGCAGCCATTAACAGAACATTGCCTCACTTGTTTCTGAGTTAACAGATCTACAACAAGGTTCTGTAGATGCTCTAGTAGCCCGGTCACATATTTGCTCATAGATCAAGCACCATTCTCTGAAGTGGACTTCTTTGCTCCTAACAGCAATCTATTTTTTATCTCCAGGAAATGGAGTATTCTTGTTTCAAGAGGAACTCTCCAAAGCTACTTCCTGCTCAAAAATACATTTTGATTTCTCCTGGGAAAAGTTCTCCCTAACCTGTTTTTAGCTCTCTCTCATCCTTGACCTTTAGGTACCATTTTGTTGCGACCTCCCCTTCATGACCCTTCTTTCTCCATTTTGCTAGAGAAGCATACCTGTATCTCTTTCTCTTAAGCTTCCAGGCCAGTGAAATCATATTCTCCTCAATATCAGTCAGAAATTAACTCCTTAAACTCATTCCATTACTTTTTTAAGCTGGACAGTTTCTGCTACAGCCATTCTTTTTTTTTTTTTCAAGTAAAATACCTTATTATGGCACAATTTCAGTGCACACTTCATTTTCCCCTAGTTATCATGAGGTAAAAATGTAGTCTTCAAGGTCCTGCTCTATCTCTATTCCATTGTTTACTCTTCTCTGCAGCTACTTTCTTCACTTTTCCCTGATCTTTTTGTTATTGTGTCTTGGTTGCTTTCTTTTTTTAAAATGATTTTATTTTTATCACCCTGTCACTGAAATCCTGCTGCTGGCATATCTCTTCCTGTTATACCTGATATACTTTCTGAAGCCTTGACCACGTCTATTGAAATCTTCCCATAGAAGAACTTGAACTTTACTGGAAGACACAGCCACAGAATACCCTTTCTTCTCAAGGCAATCCTCTGGTTTCTTCTCCAACTCTCCTGCTTCAAAGCTTCTGAATATGACATGAATGTATTACCCCCAGAGACCTTAATATTCACAGATTCTCAGCCAAACAGCATGACTCAGATATCTGTTTTGACAAAACTGATATTCAAACATTGCTGCTATCATGTCCTCTACCTTCATAGGTGAAATTTGTTGACATTTCTTCTACTGTTTCATTTCTTACCTCTGGGAATGTGATCTTGCTCCCTTACTCTTTGCAGAAGCTGATACCTCCTCTCCTTCATAATGGCAGTATTTTCCTACAGGTGTATTTATAGCCTTTTTACTGTAGCAGAATAAGGATTCGGATTCTGCAGTAAGTGGGCAGAATAAAGTGTGTTTGATTCTGTGCTGAAATTTCAACTTCAGGTTTCAGAGAGACTATTCTAACAGATGAGGAGTTCTTAGAAAGCCTATTCCAAACTTAGCTGCAGTCCACATGAATCTATCTCGCTAAAGGCTCTTTGTAAGAAGGGAATAAATTCCCCAGGGTTTTTCACCTGCAGATAATGATAATGTCCTTAAAATAAATAAATATTCAGCATCTTGAAAATGACGAGTAGATGTTGTGGTTTCCAAGATTCTTCTGCATCATTCTCACCATTCCAGGTTTGTAGTGTTCATTTCTCTTTCTTCACCATGCCAGTCTCCTGGTGACCTACTAATCCAACTCTAGCACACCTTTGTCTTCCTGTGCTCATTAATCTACACAACAGATCAAATCATTTGGAGATTTACTCCCATGCCCTGTGTTCCTCTTTTCTGGTGTGGCTGACATTCGTATGCAATTGTCTTTCAGAACAGGACCACGTAAAATGTGCAAAGTAACTGAACAGAAATTCACACTACTGTATTACCTCGTGTTAGCTGAACTGTGCATTCAGTTTGTGCTAGCAAATGCAGGTCTGGGCACTTTCTGGAAAAGCTTTAACCTGCTAGAAACTCAGTCTATGTCTATTTCTATTTATTTTTTTTTTTGGTTTCTAGTCAGGACTGAAATTGTGCAGTAACTGTCTTGCGCTTGGTTCTTCATCACTTCTTTTTCTGGCTAGCAGTTGAAGAAGACTATTAAATGACAATGAAGAAAAGCAAGTGCAAATGTTGCATCTTCCAAAAGAGTCATTCTGATTTGGGAAAAACGTCAAAGAGGATTTCAATATATCTAAGACATTTCCCCTATTTATGCTCATAGTCAGCGGAATGAGCTAGCTCCTATTATGTTAAAAATAAAGTATGAAAGCTGTATTTTTAGGTTAAATATAAAAGAATGATAACCCATTAGCCCATGTTCTCATACAGATTCCTTGCCTACCTACTCTAATGACGTGAATGAGTATCATTGCTTCATCTATTTTTAAACACAGAATGCTCTTGCAAACAAGACACTTTATTTTAGTGTGAATTTCCTGGTTAAATACAAGTTACATCCCTCAGATATGATTCCTGTGCATTTAGATTGATGCAAACTTTCCTTTGAATCACTTGACTGAAAGCATTTGTTTCATAACTGTGTTATGCCAGTAGTCCAGATGCAAAGAGCAAAAAGCCATGAGAATTAGGGCAAAGATAAGATGCCATAACATTTAAGAATGCAACTGTAATTCTTCTCTGTTGTATAATAGCTTTTGTAGTAACATCCAATTTGCCAAAAGTATCTCATCAGTACAAATGTAAAAATGTTAAAATTATTTCCTACTAAATTTGAACCCTTTTTATGGACTGATAATACATAGGCAGATTTACTGCTGCTTATTGATGGCATAAGGCAGTTGGGGTTAGTTAACACTGTTATGCTTCAGACCAATAATGAGCCTGCCAATGTATCTCTGTGCTTGCCCTCACTATTAATAAAAGATATGCTCCACTCCCTTTCTCATCATTCCTTTTGCAGCTGCTATTTTAAGCAACCGCTTTTCCCCTTTTAATATTTTAAACCCCAGCAGGCTCAATAGGTGAAATATGAAACTGGTATATACCTTTCTTGCATGTGGAATAAAAGGGAAGGGAACAGCTAGAGAATGAGATTCCTTCCCTAATTTGTCACGTTAGCTGTAATAATCAGTGGTTCCTACCACATATCAGCAACTGAGTGACCGCAGAATCACAGAATATGCTGAGTTGGAAGGGACCCACAAGGATCATTGAGTCCAACTCCTGGTCCTGCACAGGACCATCCCCAAGAGTCACACCATGTGCCCGAGAGCATTGTCCAAATGCTTCTTTGAACTCAGACTGGCTTGGTGCTGTGACCACTTCCCTGGGAAGCCTGTTCCAGTGCCCAAACACCCTCTGGGTGAAGAAACTTTTCCTAATACCCAACCTGAACCTCCCTTGACACAACTTCAAGCCGTTCCCTCGAATCCTGATGAATATGTTCCTAAGAATGTACACTGACCATCATTTCTGAGGGCTTCATGTCCCACTTACTGCCTCCACCTCGGCAGGTGACTTGCTTCATGAGCATGCCAGCCTATTGAACACCATGAACAGTAATAGACCTAATTATTGTGCAAGAGCAAGTTCTGGGAAACAGGAAAGTGTAATTCCGTATATTTCTAATTAGCTGATGGATAGTGAGTTAAATTCACCACTCTTGAGAGAACCCCCACATAGCACTGTGGTTATGCCTGAGCCAGCTAGAGCTGGCCTTGATAATGCCCGCTTGGTGTGCTATGGATGGGATAATGCATGACAGAGACTGTTCCAGTAAAGAATCTGGACACAGACACTTTTTTTTTCGGTGTATATAGGATGGGATGGGTTGTGGGGAAGAGGGTTTAGATGTGTGCGAGTAAGTTACAGCATGCCACTGAACCCTGGGTTCCTGGCTAATCCTATTTACTGATACAGACATATCCTGCAAGTTCTAGGGAAGCCTGGAAGACAGTTACAGTGGACCTTGGAATTCCCTTCTGCTGGCAAGGAATGACACACAGTTAGTGATTCACTGCCCCAAATGTAAGCAAAGCTCTCACAGAGTCAGAGCTGGATCCACCTGTAATGCAGCTAGCAGAGAAGATGAGCAGCTGATGGAAAAGGGTCATCTGGCAAAACAATGGGGCATTTCAGTCTGAACGGTAAGGGAATTGCAGCTGTGGAACAGGGAAAAAGAAGCCTTCCCTTTCTAAAGATAGGTGGAGACCTAAGTAGCCTAATGAGTCTCTGCAGTTTGGCCATAGTATGTCTGAAGAGTACTGTGTTAATTCTCAAAGAGTAGGAGGCAAATAAAGACCATCATCAATGACTAGACAATGACAGATGTTTTCTGGATAAATGAAGCTCTTTTTTTTCTGATCTCCTTGTTTATCCACAAAAAGTGTGCTGAAGGCTGTACTCTGCATTAAAGTAATTTCCAAGCTAGATATCTGCAAGGTAGATGCTAAACCTGAAGCAACTTTTATAAGATTTCTTTGCATGAATAAAATCAGTTGTCTCTGAAGGTGATTAATTGCATCCGGACGTTAGGGTATAAGATTGGTCAGAGGATTTGACTTCTGGGTAATCTATTATTCTCTCCCCTTTGGGTCTGGTGAGAGTACAGTGACTAACTCAGATTTAATTTTCAATATTTCAGCTGTTTAAAACTAGATGGGGTGAAGCTTAGTGTCTGAGTTTTAGCTCAAAGAAGGTTTAGGATAGGATAAATAGGTTAAAAATAAAAGCTGATTCTCACATCTGTTTATCGAGTTTATTGGGATTCCTTAAATTTGTCTGTGTCTTGTCACATAAATTTTAGATACACTCAAGGACAAATGATGTCATATTGTCTCTCTTATAATTTATTCCTTATCTTAACATCTGTTTCCTAACCAATTATTTCTCCATGTGTAACGTTATTCACCGCTTAAGCTACCAGTAAATTTGGATCGCTTTTTCTAAACAATGGCTGGGTGAATGTTCCATACAGTTTCCATTTCTAAAATCACAGAGTAACATGTATTTTGATTCAAATGGGTTAATATTAATGATCAGGATGAAACACTTCCTTGATCTCTATTTTTGTCTTAGGGAATTAGCAATAAGCTCAGACCAAAACAAACTTTTCCTTGGCATTGATTCAGATGTTTTGAACATAATCCTTCTCTTTGGGAAATCAATAATAGCACTCCCATTGGTCTTCTGGAGGGACAGACAGGGTCATTCATAATAAATATATTTGGTGAATTCAATTATATTAAAGTTAAAAACAGTGATACCAAAATAAATAAATTCACATCAGTCATTTATTTTTCTGGAAAAAATCCAGGTGTAATAAATATGTCACAAGCAAAGGACACAGGATGCTCTGCATTACTGAAGAGACTTTGACACCGTAACTTTTTTGTACTTAAAAATAAAACCCAATGTTTTCTGATAAATGGAAATTTTTTTGTATGAATCATCAAAATGATTAAATCTATTGAGACTATCTGAAAATCTAAAGACAATTTCTGTGCAAAAAGTAGGTTGACTGAATTTGATGGCCTAGGCTTTGTTGACTATGCACAAATAGCACTTGAATACAAATTTTGACCTGAGAATTTCATATTCTCATACAAGTTGTTTGATAAATGTCAGTGTCAAAATTTGAATTGGTTTAGTTCCAACTAATGTATGAACTTAAATGAGTTATTTTTGTTTGGAGTTTATTTTTCCCTGAACCCATATATTTGATGGGAAAAGATCAACATATGCAGACTGTGATTTGGACCATATGAAACCTGAAGGACCTGTATCTCCTTTTGGCAAAAAAGGAAACTTAGAGCAATAATGCATTTTATTTAGATGTCTCTTTCATCATATGTCACTGGAAAACTAAGAAGTGTGAAAATGTGAGCTTATGCAGTCTTCTGCCTCTGCCAATATTTTTGCTACAGTATGCGCTGACCTGGTTTAACTAGGAAGAGTTACCTACGTAGGCCACACCAGTGAAGTTAAATGGGTATAATTTGTCTGAGACAAATAATTTATTCCCTTCCCTTCCCTTCC
>VZTD01006070.1:0-161696 GCA_013397725.1 Rhagologus leucostigma
AGCTCTCCATCTCACACCAAGAGAGAAATAAAGCCAGCTGGCTGAAGGAAAGCAAGCAGGGTGCTCCCTCCGTGCTACCCGCAGCCAGACAACACTGAGGAGTGTAATCTCTGTGTCCTTGAGAAGCTGCTTTGGAAAGTTAGTTTGGTTTTGTTTTTCCCCTCAAGCTCAGTTTAAAGGCACAGAAAAGGCACAATATTACTTTTTGGGCATAGAGCATGATAGGGGATACACATGATAGAGTCACCCCAAGACACAGAGCCCTCACAACCAGCGGGGGAGTCAGAGCCTGAAATGTTCTCACGAGTGAAGGTGAGAAACCAGCACATGGCAAACAGCTGCCACTGCTTCTCCAGTCGCTCCAGCAAGTGTAGCTCAACAGGTGAACAAACAGGTACTCCCAACATCTCCTTTGTACTTTGGACAGGACAGACCGACTGGGAGGAACTGGAATCCAAGGGCAGATCTAGACACGATCTAGACATGGGACTCCCACTTGCCACTCTGTCCATCTTTTCCTCTAGCTTAGCCCTGGGCTGGGAAACAAGAGACAACAAGCATTTAAAAAAACATCCTTGGGGTGTCTTGAGAACACCCAGGCCTGGGAGAAAGCCCTTCCCATCAGCCTCTTAGCCTTCTCCCACTCTGAGAAACTGTGGAAATGCACATCCAGACCCGAGCCAGACAGCCTGGGATGCCTTCTGCACACCAAACACCACAGCCCTGAGCACCAGGAGCCTCAAGATGCTGTGGCTGCAATTCCCAGCCCCAGTGAACCCTAGGGAGTTAAACCCAGCAGACAGGAAAAGAGGAACACTGTGTCCTGACCCCACAGCACAGGCAGGACCAGGGGCACTCTGGCACAGGCCAGTAGAGTCAGAAGCTGTTGGCTTTGACTGCTCAAACACCAAAGCTTTTGGCATTGCTAGGGTGACTTCAATGGTTTTTCCTGTCCTAAAAGAGAGAAGAAAATGAAAATTAAGTCCACTATGCTGCAGTAAGGGTTCCAGGGTTGCTGCGTTGTGCTGCTATTGGGGGGAAAATGGTGGTGTTTCAGGTGGTGTTTAGAGTTAGGGCTGGTGTAAGGGTTGGTGCACCTTTTCTCTGTACCCTTAATAGCCACTGTGTACTTTCTGCCCTGTGAGGGGTGCTGTTTAGGATGAGGTGGGGGGGGGTGAGGGGTGGTGCCACTGTACCCTAACCTGTACCCTGTACCTGTAACCTCCACTTCGTGCTCTCCATCCCTCAAGCACCTGCTTTGCCCCTCAGCCCATAATGTCCGTGTGTCGGCCTCAAGACCCCCATGTTGTCCCTCACGCCCCCCTGCTGTGCCTCTCAGCCCTCAGCCTCTATACGTCACCCTCACGCCCCCGCGCATTGCCCCTCAGCCCCCAGACTCTGTGTGACAGCCTCGAGCCTGTCACGTGCCTCCTGCTTGCCCCTCAGCCCCCAAGTTCTACATGGCACCCTCACACCACCCCCCTTGGCCCCTCAACCTCTATGTGACACTCTTTGGCCCACAGCTGTTGTCTGTACCTTTTTTGTTTGGGTGTTGTCCTGCTGTGAGGGCTGTGGTGTCCCCCCAGTGTTACGGTCGCTGCTGCTGCTCTAAGGGCTAAAACAGCATCATTTGCAGCAGTGCTGGGGCGTGAGGGGTGGCGCGAGGCGGGGGGCAGTGGCGCGAGGGGCAGCGTGGCCAGTGCTGGGCAAGGGCCATGGTGGTGAGTGGAGGCAAGGTGGGAGGAGGGGTGGTGTAAGATGTTGCTGGTGGTGTTTGGACGGTCGGGACGGATGGAGACAAGAGATCTCTGAAGTCCGGTTTTAGAGCATGAGGTTTATTACGAAGGGCGTGGGTACACAGGGCCTGCTTAGAGCTGCCAGCCGCAGCTCGGAGCAGGCCAGAAAAGTAAAGGAGTGCAAGAGAGAGAGAGAGCTGAAGAAGAAGGGTGAGAAGGTTGATGAAGAAAGTGTGTAAGCTTAAGAAGAGATGATGATAGAAGTCCTTTACAATACAATAAATCATCTTCTGTGTTGAATATTCTAATTTTCATCAACCAACCTAGTACAAGATACAAATCCTATAGCATTTACATACAGCGTATAAGAATCATTGCATTACNGAGAAATTAGAAATAAAGTGGGAAAGAAGCAGAAATAGGAAAACAGAAAAATAAAGTGAGAAACAAACAGAAATAAAAAGTGAGAAACATAACACTCATCTACCATGCACACCTCCTTCAGCTTACACACAAGCCCAGCTTCACTTATCTCAACTGCTCCCTTCTGCCCTGGCTAGGGGCAAAAAAAACTCCAGCTGGGGGGTTTTTTATTCTAAATTTAAAAATTAGTTGAAAGAACAGAAAGGTAAGAATCATACACACAGTTAGAACCAGTCAACACACACTCTCACACAAACACAGGCAGACACAGACTCTCACACGCAGACACAGACACTCTCACAGACACCCCTTCTTCAGCTTACACAATAACTGCAGCCCTTAGTCAAAACGCTCCCCCGAAGAAGATGCTTCAACATGTCTTCCAACTGCTGCTCCTTGACATGGAATGGTAGATTCTGGGAAAATCGGCAGTGTCGGTGACAGCAGGAATCGGAATCCACCTCGGGGAGCTGCAAGGCAATGTGAGGCAGTCTACAAGTGGCTATCTGACAGCTAGAAGTTATTCCTACACCAGGCCCATAAGTTTTCTACCCAAAACGCCATAGAAAAGAGACAAACCATGAAGTTTTCTAACTGTTCTACCTAACCGTGACCCTACATGGCGAGGCAGGGCAGCTCCGACCCTAAGTGGTACACAGACAAGGTGAGCCGAATATAAGCGAAGATGACACGAGGACTTGAGAGAACTCTCTGGAAGATTAATTCTCGAGCCTGATATGCTTGGAGGCGACAGAACCTACAGAACTATTGCAGTCACGTGAGGAGGGTCTAATCCACTCCGTATAGGAGTCCAAGGGAATAGCACGTGAAAAGAAGGCACTACCAAAACTAAGAAGATGGATGAGAACATCTTGTGTACTTCTTCTGGTCTCAAAAACTGAAAATGTAAAGATGCCAGAATAAGCCCAATCCGGGAAAGTACACGAGTAGAGACCCCCGCTGCTGATACAGCCCAGAACGATGCCTATAAAGCATCGAAACCTCACAAAGCCCTACCACACAGAAGACAATGGACACAACATAACATCGACACAAACCACGTAACATAGACACAAGTTGAAACTGCCCGGCAGTTTCACTTGCTGGACCCAGGATTCCTAGTCCAAGATGAGCCAGAGGCTGATGATGCCAACGGAAAGAAGGCTCTATGGCAATAGCACATGATGGTGAAATGTAACTCCTTATGAGAAGTTAGTGCCAAAGCTGTTAACAGGATGCTCGAGAAGCTCAGTAGGCCTAGAGAAGGAGGCAACGACTGCCATCCATAGCGAAGGACTCTGCTGCCAAAGGCCAAAGTGACATCGCAAAATGTGACCAAGCAACGAATGGCCGAGATGCGAGATGCACACATGCTATGCTCAGAAGCGCTTCAGTGCAGCTACACCGACAAGTATGTAAAATTGAGACCGTGGTGATCGTGTCAGACCTGAAGGCAGGCTCCTCAGGCAAAAAGATCCACAATGACATTGAGACTCAAAGGAGGCAGATGACACAAAGCTCACGAGAACACGGAGATGGGTTGGAACTGCCCCGCCTGGCAAACATTCGGGCGATACTGAGGAGAAACCCTCTCCCCTTTAGTTCCAATGGGCACATCCCACTACAGCCCTCTCCTCTAAGCTAACTTCAAATTGCTTCCTGTGATTCCAAAGGCTCTTCCCTTCTCCCAGCCACTGGTCCCAACACTTAGCTCTCTGAAGACAAGCTGACAAAATCCATCCACGATGGAGAAGAACGTGTCGGCATTGTGGACATCGATGTGTTCTTTGTAGTCCACCTCAGTGGCTGCAAAAGATGGAGAACAACGAGAAAATTCAGACCATGACAGCACACGCCAAAAGAAACCCCTTCTACAACACCCCTCTCGCACGTAACTGCCGCGGCTTATCGCTTATCTGCCATTTCCAAACTTCAGCTCTGCAGATGCTCACGGTACCCAAGACAACAAAACAGAAAACGTGACTATTGCCCTTGAGAAGAGCAATCCCCAGGCTACTCCACACCACTGCCCTGGGCTCAGCTCAAATTTTCATCCAACTCGGGAGGTGACCGGAACAATATCTGCGAAGTGAAAAGGTACACGCTTAGCACGCCGCTGCGTACCACTCGCCTATTACTCACCCCACCTAAACACCGACTCACCCACTTGCCTCTGTTCCTTGGCATGCCTAGGGCAGCAGCAGCACCTGCAAAGAAACAAAGCAAAAAAAACATGCTAAGAGACTGTGAAACCACAACCTCCTTGCTCCGATTGAAGTACACCACACCTATACCTTAATCTTGCACTCACATCTTGCGAGTGCACCATCTAAAATGAACAAACAACAATGGATGCTTAGAGCTGAACCAGACACTGATACCGGAGCAGTAACAACTCCTTCTGTCCACCGGTCACCGCTCACCTCGCTCCATTGACCTTGATCACTGATACCCAGAATTACTTCCTAAAAATAAAGACAAAGAAGAATGCTGTAACATAGCCACCATTTACACTTGCCCTGCAAAGACAAATGGCGACTGACCTTCCTGTGGGAACCACCTCACCCGGTATGGGGCACTCTGCCACAGATTTAATCTGTCTGCATCTGAAAGAATGTTATGACAAAAGTCAAAGTACTGCATGATAACAGCTCCAGACATCTTGAGTCAATCCAGGAATACCATCTAGAGTCCAACTACACCCTACATTACAAATTTCAAGTCCCTGGGACACAACTCTCTCGCCAATCGCATGCTGTTGATCAGGAAGTGAGGGATGACTGCAAAACCGTGGGCTCAACAAATTAACAGTACAGCCTTAGCCCTATTACACCTACACGCCAGACTGTGCAGCAGGGCAGAGCAGCTCCGGGCCAAATGCACACAGACACTCGTTACACAGGAGATGACAAAAGAGGGGATGCAACAAGGAGAGAAAACACTCGACAAGAAGAACGACCGCAAGAACTGAGAGAATGCAGAACGAGATGATCTAGGTGAGACCAACGGTGAGCCGATGAGGCTCAAAGAACCCCGGCAGAAGATGCTAACAGAACAACTTATTCCAAGAATTGCCCGGCAAAATTGCAAAGATGGATGCCTGAGAATCGTACGGTCAGAATCCTCTACCTATCTCGGCATTCTTACACACCTTAATCTGCTATAATGGATTGTTGCGCTGCACAGCTGTTGATACAGCTCAGAACAAGACCATAAAAGATATCCAACTCAACGCTTCTAAAGAAAGATGCAATTCCGATACATGTCGGAGCTCGCAAGTCAAAGGTTGGATGGTATCAGCACCAGGCTGAGGAACGCAGAGATCAGAGATGCTAAGGATGATGCCCAGCATTTCCTATAAGCCCCTCAAAGGGGTAAGACAAAAGACACAGAAGGCACGATGGACAAGTGACACAACATGCGCCATGACTGCTCTGCCCCGCACACCTTGGCATTGTGATCAAAAGTGAGACTTTCCCTTTATGTGGCCTAAGGGGCCCCTTCTTGGACATCCTCATCTCCAAAGCTGATTCAAAAATCCCTCCTGGCGAGTCCCAACCCAGCACCCCGCATTCATCCCCTCTGTAGATCACAGCCCTCAACTTATCTCTTGGACATCCGGGGATGCGAATCCACATCGGGCGTGAGAGAAGGCTGCCTCACCGTCCGGGAAGTTCCTGCCGTCACTGGGCTGTTCTCTCTTAGTCAGCTACAATAAAGAAAACCAAACATCAGTGCATGAACTTAGTGGCACATCGGCCAAAACCCGACAATTCCGCTACTCACTGTCTCCTAAGAAGGCTCGGTTCCTTGGGCTGCATGCTTTGGCTGCACTCAAAGGCTGACACCGTCATCACAGGGTATACCTGGGGTACGAGGAGACAAGGTGATGTGGCATTGCTGAAATTTGAGGGGACCCTCGCTCCTCCTCCCTACCTCCCCGACTCGCCGGAACTCCTCGGCCACTGCCAAAGGCTACCCAGGCAGCACCTGCAAACAGAAAAGGTAAAGGCTTCATTGCAGAGTCCTGTAATATTTCCAGAGGGCTCACGAGGGCGGTTTGAGACAGGGGAACTGGGTTCAGCGGCTGGTCAGTGATAGGTTTTGGCCCCGGTAGGTGTAATACAAGTGGACCACCTAAAACACATAAACGAAAACAGGTGCTTAGAGCTGTGCCAGAATTTGGCACCCAAGCAATAACAACTTGTTCTGTCCATCAGTTGCCGCTCACCTCACTCACTTGATCATGACTGCTGGTATCTGGCTTTACTTTCTAAAAATAAAGACAAAGAACAATCCCATAACATAGCCACCATTTACACCTTCCCTGAAAAGCCGAACAATGATGGACCTTCCCAGGCACAAAGGGGTAAAACAAAATGGAAAGGCATGTACCCATGTGGGGTCCGAAGGTGTCACATTGCCGGGGTAGTTTCCGTCTGAAACCGCTCGACTGTGACCTCTTTCCGCAAGGATCTCTGTCATATTAGACAGGTAGCTGGAATGCTGCAGACCACCTCTAAAATACAAAAAACCAAAGGATGCTTATAGTTTCATCACTAATACAACAACTCCAGTAGCATCCAGTTCCGTGCTGGAATCAACACTCATCTCAGTCGCCAGTACTCATCCAGCTCATGGTCCCCCCGGTGCTGATACCCGGCTGTGCTGAGTGCTTCGCATCTTCAAAATGAAACAAAGCCGAACAATGAGGTAAACGTGTAGAAGAAAGTCAGACCATCACTCGGCTGTCAGGTGCCAACCCACCTCATCGCCATGCTACTCTGGCCTCCTCCATTCATATCAGGTTTGCATCCTATCCCTCTGCAAAAGAATTATTTGTTAAAGTCACTCAGACACACAAGGAAAGCTTAACCTTTCTAAAGCTCGTTTGTCAAAGGAAACCATCTAGGACTGACAACAGCATGCATTAACACAAATGACTAGAAAACTGCGAGACACTGCTGTTCAGCTCCCACCGTCTCCGCCCAACCCTGCACAGATGGGCTGCAGTTGCTCCGAGGTGTGGCTTGGGTGGCTAAGAAAAGCAAAAGGTTACCTGTTACGTCTTCTTTCTGCTCCACCTACCCCCCAGCCTACTCCACAGGGCAGAGCAGTTCCAGGCTAAACACAAACTCAAACAACACATTATGCTACAAACAGTGTGACACAAGGATGATAAAAAAAAGCTCCTAGCAAGAAGAATAACGGCAAGGACTGAGACAATGCCAAAAGAGATGACCGATGGTATGGCAACGGTGGATGAAGGAGGCTCTAAGGAGCAGAAGATAAGACTATAACAGAGCAGCCTGTTATAAGAACTGTCAGTCACGATGATCAAGATGACTGTGAGACAATGCTATGTTCAGAACGCTTCGCACATCCTTACAATACTACAAGCCCCAGAACATTACAACTCACAGCTGGGAAGGATGGATGGCAATACAGCTGGGAGCAAGGCCTTAAAAGACATATGACTCAATACTTCTAAGATGCAATTCCAAGATGTAGCTGAGTCCAGGGGTAGAAGAATGAACAATATCAGCATCATGCCAAGAAGTGCGAATGTTTGAGAATCTAAAGATGACAGCCAGTGCTTGCGATAAGGCCCTCGAGGGGAAGAAGCAGAGATACCTGATCCCAGGGATCCCAACAGCATGCTAGACAACACAACACACTAGACAACACAACACACACTGGAACTGCTCTGCGCTGCACACCCTACAGTTGCAATCAAAAGTATAGCTGCTCCTTTTAGTGGTCCTAAGAGGCCCCTTAGAGGACATCCCCTTTCCCTACGCTAATATTTAAAGCTTTACTGGGAATTTCTAACCTGCTACCCTGCTATCATCCTGTCTCTGGGTCATAGCCCCCAACTTATCTTTCCGATGACCGGTGACATGAACCCACACTGGACACAAAATGAGTCCACTCTGGCCATCTCAGAGAGCCTCATGATCGCTAGGTTAGTCTCTTAGTCAGCTACAATAAAGAAAACCAAAATGAATGTACAAGTTTAGCGGCACATGGGCCAAATCCCAACAATTCAGCTACCTGCCCTCTCCTAAGGGCACCCAGGTCCTCAAGTGTCTGGCTTCGTCCCAAGTCAGAGGCTGTGGCTGTTGTTATGATGGACACCTACATTAACAAGAGACAAAGGGGCATTTCTGTGAGTGCAATGGATGTATTCGCATGCCTTAAGACATGGATATGCACCTGCTGTGCTTGTGGGGAAGCCTTAAGGGGCTCCTGAATGGACACCATTTCCCACCACACTGCCTTTAAAACCCCTCCTAGCAACTCCTATCCCAGTACCCTGCTCACGCCTCCTCTCCCAGTCACAATCCTTGACTTACCTGTTGGTAGCCTCAATTTCAGACATTATCTTTGACATGGGGCAGGTCCCTTTTGTGACATGATGAACCTCCTGAAAGAATTTGAAGCTTCATACTCAACACAATCTCAAATTCCAGGAAGCTGGAATGCTCATTAAAAAAAAAACAAGAACAAAAATGGAAGTTACAAAAGCACCTTACCATGCATGAGTACTCACCCAAAATTATGAGCTTAAATACTCCCTGTGTTGAATGCTATCTTCTTTGTGGTGTCTTCAGAACCTCTAGTACTTTAGATGCCAAAAGCATCTACTGGCAAAAAGATAGAATAACCTGAGAGACCCCCCTTACTAAAATAGGAGGAGAGCTCTTACCCCAAGCAACCCCAAACAAAAAAATAAGCTCCTCTGGTAAGGGCTGGGGTTAATATACCCCCAGCCGGGCCCGCCTCTCGTTCCCACAATGCCTGAGAAAAGAAAGGTGGCCAATACCACAAGGTATAAAAGCTCTCAGAGGAAGCCTAGCTGTTTGGTTCCTCTGACTTAAATTCAAGGTCAGTATAAGGCTGGACAGAGAAGAAAAGCCTTTAGGGAAATGGTGGTACCTTCTTTTTTGCTACAATTCTATTAACTAAAAGGGTGGAGACTGGGTAAGAAATAAAACTTTGTGGTTTAGTGGCAGAGGTAGATAAGTAGAATAACTTGTTGCTAATTTGCATAATTGTTCCTTAGTGATTGCTAAGTAGTACTCCATATGTGACTAAGTAAGGTGGAGAATAATAGTAGTTATGTGAACAGTATAATGCTTATTGGGACCTCTAATTAGAGCTATATACATTATAAATAAAAATAAGAAAAATAATAGACTCCTGGGCAGTATTAGGGCTATGTATGTGTTAGGCTTGCTCCTGTACAAGATATTTGATACTGGGACATAGATAGGAGTGCCCTGAAATGCAGATTTAAACCCTTAAAATACTGGAAAAAGGGGAGCTTCCTTCAACTGACCCCCTTAAAATAAGGGAACAGCAGGTGTTTACCTCCACTTAGATTAATATAGGGGCAAATAAATGGCTTCTCCCCTTTAATTTAATCTCCTCAACTACTAGAAAAAGAGGGGTTTTCCTCACTTCAAATCTCTCAAATGATGGAAAAAGGGGGATTTTCTCCTCAATTCAAACCCTTAAAAAGGAGGTACAACTGGGCTGCCCCCTCAATTTAAACCTTAGGATGATGAAAATGTGGGAGTTACCCTTAATTCAAACCCATAAAATAGTATTATCAAGGTTTTCCCCTTCCATTTAAACTGGCAAATGGGGATTCCCTGTCAACTGTTACCCCTAACAGCATGGAAAAGGTGGGTTTTTCTTCAACTGATGTTATTAGAATTGTAGGGGAAGCAGATTCCCCCTCAAGTTGAACACTGACAATTATGGAAAAGGAAGTGTTTTCCCTCAATTTAAACCCCTTTTCTCTTAGTAACCCCTCTCTTTTCTGGGGGGCTCTGGGGAGAGACTGACAAGATGAAAGAAGAAAAGCTGAAAGCTTCCCCCTGGGAAACTCCACATGCTGCCCTGCCTGCTCAGGTGCTGCCCCTGTGTGTTTTCTTGAAGCAATGTTCTGTGCCCAGGTGCATTTGGCTGGTCCCCAGCCCCTGCTGGATGCTCCAACCATCGTTTCTGGAGGAACACTTAGGATGCCTCCACTGGCCCCTCTCGACTAGCAGCTCCCTGCATAGGTGTGCCCAGGTAATCCTCTAAAAGCAGCCTCTAGCAGGAGCTGCCCCATCCTTATCCTCGCTGGTCACACCTGGGGCCGGCTGCACCTTGGAGTGGGGAAATGAGGCTGAGAAAGGTCCTGCCGGTCGCTCCCCTCCCCTGCATAGCCCATTGTCTGCCCCTGAAACACTAGGGTGCTGGGCTGTTCTTTCTGTGGAAAAGAACAGGCCTTCTCATGTACCTGTGGCCAAAACCGGGATTCTGCCTCCAAACTTCCCTGTGTCCTAGGTTTGCAATTGCCAAGGAAATTCCCCACAGATCATAAGTGATTACCAGTAATTTTTCCTCTGTAATCATTACTGACTTGTGTTTCTGCTGAAGTGTTCGACGCATCTCTTAAGGGGTCACGGGTTTGGCCAGGTTGTTCATGGCTATTCCTGACAGGCCCGGACTGAACCCGAGTACCTCCATCACTTGGTCCACGCTGAATTTCAGCGAAATATTGATATAGTTTATAAATACTCCCTTTGCCTGCTACTCAGTCTTTCCCTGTGCATCCAGGGAGCAGATGTGCTCCATCCTTTGTTCCCAACTGCAGCTCTCTGGCCTGAATGCTGGTTCTCACAGACACAACCTAAGCAGAAAACTACTACAAGTGTTTGCTTTTAAAGTAAAATTCTTATTACATCTGGCTAAACAATCAAAATAAACACAAATATTGATGGTCATCAGGGGAAAACTTTTCAGAGGACAAAATAGCCATTTTGGTAGCACAGATCCCATTTTGACAATATTGCGTTCTTTTAGGTTTGAGAATCCTGCCCATCTAAAAGTTGGTATTTTGCAATTCGATCTTTTGAAACTGGAACTTGGTATTCTGGTATATTTTGGAACTTGGTATTCTGGTATTTTGAAATGGAATTATTTTGCAACCTGGTTTTCTTTGGTATTTTGAAATTTGGTTTTCTATTATTTTGAAATTAGGTATTTTGGAACCTAATTTTTTTATGCTTTTGGGTTTTTTTATTTTTTGTAGGTTTTTTTTTTTGGTTTTTTTGTAACCTGGGGGTTTGGTGTTTTATTACCTGTGATTGGCAGGGGTCTGGGACATCCTAGTTGAGCCTCTTGGCTTTATTTGCCTTCCTCCACTAAAATTAACCTGGCACAGGAACGGTTAAATCGCAGACTATACAGTGAGAGGCTTCCTGAAACAGAAATAAATTCCAGCTGCAGCAAAGCCCACGGCCATATTCAGAAACCCTTCAGCAAAGCTGTTGGAAAAGCAAAGGTGACATGTGGTGACCTGGAGCTCCAGAGGACCAAGGCAAAGATGGGGAACCAGCAGACATTGAACAGCTTCCACTGCTTCTCAGTCCAGCTCCTACTGCAAGTGCAGCTTTCCTGGAATTTCATGTCCAGTGTGTATCTTCCAAGCTCAACAGGTGAACAAATGGGTACTCAGGATTTACTTCCTTTGTACTTTGGGGAGGACAGACCCACCATGAGGAACTGGAATCCAAAGGCAGATTTTAAAATGGTCCTTCCTCCCACTTGCCACTGTCTCCACACTTTCTCCTTCCAGCAGGATGCAGGTGCTACTCTCCAGAGGCAAGAAAACTGCCTTTCGATTCAGTACAATACCCACCTGAAAAAAACTAGGACACTGGGAGCTAGCAGCAATTCCTCGGTGTTTCTGCTCACAGCTATTTTCCTTCTGCCAAGGTCATTCCCGTATGACCTTATCTTGACAAATGTTTTTTTGGTACAGACTCACTGGAACTTAACCTCGTAAAAATCATCTCGCAAGACTTAACATTAACCCAGAAGCTCCAATGCAGCACTGCACAACTGGGATTCCAGCTACTGTACAAGCTGTGAGAAGCAGTGAACAAACCAGGACCTTACAGACAAATTAGCGGCACCTGTTCAGCCAGCAGCAGCTGCACCGCGCGGCGTCGGGGGTATTCGACAGGAGCCGCAGGCGCGGCCGAGACAGAGCCGGCCCAACCGCTGCCTGCCGCCTCCCGCCCGTCCCCGACGACGCTGACCCCACCAGCCTTGCCCCCACACCGGGAAACGCCGCGGGAAATCGCGCTGAAAGCGCGGGATCGGTGTCGGAGTCGGGTTCAGGCAGGCGAAACACGTCTAAGACGCGGGGTCCTTCCATGGTACCACACCAAAGAAGGCGACTTGGCCGAAAGCGGCTTCTGCCAGCACCCAAGATGGCGGGTAAAGCCGGAAGTCATGTGATACCGGGCCCAGGATGGCGGGTTGATCAAAAGTGTGTTCTGGGAGCACCCAAGCTGGCGGGGGGATTCGAAAGTCACGCGATGCCACACCACAGATGGTGGCATCTGTCCCTTTGGGGTAGGGACAAAATGGCAGCGCGGCGGGACCTCATTCTTCAGAAAGGCGTCTATTCGCCTGCCTGAACTCGACTCCGGAGCCGACCCCGCGGTTTCAGCGCGATTTTCGCGGTGTTTCCCGGTGCGGGGACACGAGTGGTGGGGTCAGTGGCACCAGGAGCGGGCGGGAGGTGAGCGGACGGCGGCAGGCAGCGGCGGGGCCAGCTCTGTCCCGCCCGCGCCGCGCGGCTCCTGCTGAGGACCCCCCGGGGCAATCCGAGGCACCTCAGCAGGGCGCGGGGAGCGCAGGAGCTGTGGGCATGATGCAGCGGAAGCTGCAGGCGGTACCCGCAGGGGCGGGCCCCCGGGATAGGGGCGGGGCCGGGGCCTGCGGTTCCACCCCTGCCCAGCCCCGTGTCCGCCAGAGCGTTCCCCGCGGGCCAGAACACGGCGGTTGCTCGCCTTCGGCCGCGCTGTTCCTGCTGTGCCAGCAGCAGCTGCGCCAGGAACGGGGAAAATCCCCTTGGCTTGGGCAGCTGGGGAGTCTGCCTCCGAAATTCCACACTATTCACTAAGACCATGTTGAACCACACGAGTGGCTGAGAGTACTGGGCTTGTTCAGCTGGAGAAGAGATTGAGCCGAGAATTCTTTAGGGGTCTGCAGCTTCCTCCCGAGGCGCAGCTCTGATCTCTGCTCTCTATGACCAGTGATAGGACCCGAGGGAACGGCTGGAGCTGTGTCAGGGGAGGGTTAGGCTGGGGATATCAGAAGGTTCTTCCTCCAGAGGGTGGTAGAGTACTGACCAGACTCCCCAGGGAATGGGCACGGCCCCAAGGCTGGAAGAGCTCCAGGAGCGTTTGGACAACGCTCTCAGGGATGCACAGAGTGGGACTGTTGGGGTGTCTGCGCAGGGCCAGGACCTGGACTGGATGATCCTTGTGGGTCCCTTCCAACTCGGGATATTCCACGGTTCTATTCCATGACTGCTGTCGGGAAGACACCGGCTCTAGCCGGCTCCCTCCCACTCGACCCGAGGCGCTGTGAGTATCGCAGTCCTTTGCCCAGCGCGGTGACTCAGTGGTGGCTCAGTCCGCACGGCTGTTCCTGGGCCTGTCCCTTGGGTTTTACTCCTCGTAATAATCCTGCGGCGGGGCTTGGGGCTGGCTGTGTTCAACACACGCCTCAGTTTGTTTGAACCACAGCTCTGTCCTACCGCGGCCCCAGCGCCCGCCCGCCCCCCCGTCGCCTCCCTTCCGGGGCGGGCGGCGCAGTGCGGAAGGACGCGGGGCCGGGAGGAAGCGGATCCCGCCGGCTCCGCGGCACCGGGCGGGGCGGGCGGACGGTGAGCGGGGCGGTACCGCGGGGCCGGGAGAGGGGTCCGGGGGGGCTCGGGCGCCAGGCGAGATGGAGCGGGCACTGCCAGGCGTCTCCCACTGCGCTGTGTGGGAAGTGCCGGCCCGGCGGTGGGAGCCCCGCGGCTTGGCCGTGTTCTGAGCCTTCCCGGGCGCGGAGGGGTCGGGAAGAGGCCGGAGTGGGAAGTGCGCGTCCGCTCTGGAGGTCAGGGAGCTGCCAGGAAGGGAGGGTAGAAAGCCCCGCTCCAGGCGCTCTGGAGCAATCCTCCTTCGCTGCGTTTTCCCGAGCCTTAGCACGGAAAATTTGGCTGTTCTCGCATTTGTTTATAGTTTCTTGCAGTGTCCGAGTTTTGTGGGTTTTTATTAAGGTCTCACTCGTGTGTGGCTGACGGGCAGCGTCACCCGTACGACACTGCGATGTTTCAGCTGCCGCAGGGCACGGTTTAAATCCAAACCAAACCCTGCTTTCGTTTAAAAAAGGGGGAAAAAAAAGCCGAAAATAGGTTGACATTTTTGTACGATCCGTTGAAATATCTTGACGGCTTCAATGTTTAAAATATACCGTCCTTTTGTACAAGGTCAGAATTAGTAAAATAGATCTAAAAATTGAAGGCTGCCCCTCTGCTTTTGGCACTAGTTTACCATGAAGGTGATTGCTGCTCTTCCATATTGCTGGTAGCTGGAAAACCGTCTTTCCTTTTTTATTTCCCTAAGAAGGAATCCTGTTTATTAAGTATTGGGAAAGAAATTGCTTTGAACTAAAAGAGAGTAGGATTAGATGCAGTTTTGTTCCCTGAGAAGGTGGTGAGGCCCTGGCACAGGTTGCCCAGGGAAGCTGTGGCTGCCCCATCCGTGGAAGCGTCCAAGGCCAGGTTGGACGGGGCTTGGAGCAACCTGGGATATTGGAATGTGGCCCTGCCCATGGGCAGGAGGTGGAATTGGATGAAATTTTAGGGTCCCTTCCAACACAAACCAGTCTGGGATTCTGCAAAATTCTAGTCTCCAAGAAACTTTTAAATAAATTCGTATTTCGAAAGGTGTTTCTCTGGGTAGTTCTGGTTTTGAAACACTGTTGTGTCATCTTTAGATAATCCCTGTATTTGTTTTGGAACATAGATAAACTAAGTCTTGTGAGGCAGAAAGAGAGAGCAGGGGTTTTTGCTGTTTGTTCTTGTTGAACACATAGAATCCCTAGGAAGGGACATGAGTCAAACCCACTTTGCGGGAGGTGTCTGGAAGCACAGGCAAGTTTCAATAACATCATCTTGTGTTGGACAGGGCTGCCTGTGATCGAGGCAAAATGGCTTTCAGTAAAGGATACCGTGTCTATCACAAGCTGGATCCACTTCCCTTCAGTGTGATCGTGGAAACCAGAAACAGAGAAGAATGTCTCATGTTTGAGTCTGGAGCTGTGGCTGTCCTCTGTAAGTCAATCTGTTTTGATAACTACGGTGTTAGGTGGCAGACTTGACATTGTGTGAGCCATTTATTTTTGGAATGTAAAGAAGCAACTGTTCTCTTTTCCTATTTGCTAATGGAGAGGCTTCTGATTTAAATGAGAAAAGAAAAAGAGACATTTTCTTATCTTCATCTGTTGAGAGAGAATTTTACACATTTAATTACATTTTATTATGCATGTATATTTTCATGTCCACTAAATTCCCTTATAATAGCTTCCAACAATGTCTTATTTCTTTGGTTCTGAACAACCCCATTTTGAATACATGATAACTCATTTACAAGCTAATTCTCTGTATTGTTTCATAATAATAGATTCTATATTCTTAAATGTTATATCATAATTTGGTTTTATCTCATTTTGTATGATTTTTGATGGCTTTTTGATTTTTAGCTTTATTTTGTCCCTGTATTTTTAACCTACCTCGAGACTCTCTATTGATTTTTCTTGTAATAAAATGAGTAATATTTGGAGCAAGGTGTCTTGCATTGCGAAGTAATTTTTACATGTTCTAAGTGAAAAATGCATGAGATATTTCCCCTAAATTCTTGGCCTCCCTTTTTTTTGTTGTTGGAGGACACTAAAATGAGAAGTGCATAAGAGAACCATAAGGCCTATACATAGGCTTTTAAAATATGTTAAATTATAAAATATTTTTGTATTCTTTAGGAAGTCAAAGCACCTCATTGCATAGCGTTTCGGAGCTTGATTTTGGCTCTTTTATAGCAAGTTTTCATACCATGGAAGTAGTTTTCTCTTTAGGTAGCACCTGTTAGAGGCCTGGCACTGACTGATGTGGTTGCTGGAGCTGTATAATGGTCCAGGTGAACAGTGGGTGCTTTTCACCTATTTTTGAAATTCTCTTTTTTTTCTGGTACAGTTTCTTCTTAATATGTATTTAAGTAATCTCTTTGACTTTGGTAGAAGTATCCGTAAGGCACTGTAGTGTGGATTGGGAATAAGCGTCCAGTCGTAAAGGTAGTGAACAGGTTTAGTGCAAGCCATAAAATGTTTTGAAGATTTGTGGAAAAGGTTGTTTCAGCCTGTGTTTAGTAATTACAGAACTTGCTTAAGCTACTTAAAGGCCAACAGATGAAAAATTATTTGTTCCTGAAGGTTATGCTCAGAAAGGGCAGTAAGTCACTTCTCGTGCTGGGATACACTGCAGGCACCTNTAATTCTCTGTATTGTTTCATAATAATAGATTCTATATTCTTAAATGTTATATCATAATTTGGTTTTATCTCATTTTGTATGATTTTTGATGGCTTTTTGATTTTTAGCTTTATTTTGTCCCTGTATTTTTAACCTACCTCGAGACTCTCTATTGATTTTTCTTGTAATAAAATGAGTAATATTTGGAGCAAGGTGTCTTGCATTGCGAAGTAATTTTTACATGTTCTAAGTGAAAAATGCATGAGATATTTCCCCTAAATTCTTGGCCTCCCTTTTTTTTGTTGTTGGAGGACACTAAAATGAGAAGTGCATAAGAGAACCATAAGGCCTATACATAGGCTTTTAAAATATGTTAAATTATAAAATATTTTTGTATTCTTTAGGAAGTCAAAGCACCTCATTGCATAGCGTTTCGGAGCTTGATTTTGGCTCTTTTATAGCAAGTTTTCATACCATGGAAGTAGTTTTCTCTTTAGGTAGCACCTGTTAGAGGCCTGGCACTGACTGATGTGGTTGCTGGAGCTGTATAATGGTCCAGGTGAACAGTGGGTGCTTTTCACCTATTTTTGAAATTCTCTTTTTTTTCTGGTACAGTTTCTTCTTAATATGTATTTAAGTAATCTCTTTGACTTTGGTAGAAGTATCCGTAAGGCACTGTAGTGTGGATTGGGAATAAGCGTCCAGTCGTAAAGGTAGTGAACAGGTTTAGTGCAAGCCATAAAATGTTTTGAAGATTTGTGGAAAAGGTTGTTTCAGCCTGTGTTTAGTAATTACAGAACTTGCTTAAGCTACTTAAAGGCCAACAGATGAAAAATTATTTGTTCCTGAAGGTTATGCTCAGAAAGGGCAGTAAGTCACTTCTCGTGCTGGGATACACTGCAGGCACCTGGATAATTGTCCTTCCCTAAACATAAAACCCATGTTAAAGTTCTTGCCCTCTTCTCTGCCTTGTTGTTACCAAGCGGAGGAAGCCGGACCTGAAGGAAGTTTGAAAGCCTCTCTCCTCTTGGCTTCTGTACTTAGTGATAGCTTGTTATTAACCTGCAAAGCACTGTCCCCGGAATTCTAATTGGAAGGTTACATCATAGCAAATGTTCATACTCAGCTGGAAGTAGTCACTGAGTATTGTTTTTGGTAACCTTAATCAGGAAACTGCTTACTCTTTCTCTGTCTGGTACATGGGCATAGTTTTCCAGTGAATATTTAGCAGTGGTGTTTTTCTTTAATTCCCTCTATTTTATTTCCATTTAATTCCCCAAATTCTTTAGGTATTGATACTTTTCTTAATGGTTGGAAGATGACGATCTTCAACTGACAGCAGAAAATGCCCAGAAGTTCCCTAGGTCAGGTTTTTTCTTCTCTTTTTCTGTTTGCTGTTCCCATCTGGTATTGGTTCTTTTTAATGCATATTTAAAGGAGTACAATTATTAGTGCTCGGGGAAGATTTGTGAAGTGCTACTTCTCTATCTCACTAGTCATGTCACAGAATCCAGCCAGAAGATTCCAGTCTGTAGCTGTACAAACTTCCAGGTATTGGTAGAAATAATAGACAAAGGTAATGAAATGCTGTCCCTTGGGGAAGATTTCCCATGTTCGTAAAATCTGTGTGAATAGATAGAAAAATGGTCAGATCAAGTATATATCAATTTAAATCCAGAACAGCATCACTTTAAACTGTCAAAAACTTCTGGGTTTTGGTAATGTTGTTACTTTAGACTACAAAAATTGACAATACTGACCTCAAAACTGTTAGACATTTTCCCAAATATTTTAATAAATATTGGAGATTAAATAAGGTGTTTAGCCTTATACCTGATCATAGTTCTTACCTGTATGTAGAATGTATAATATATGCACAGCCTAGTGAAATACACTGTAGCATTGAAACTGATTCATGTGGCTCAGTTCTGAGAGCCTTAGTGAAGTACATGTCCTGGAATATCCACGTACAGAAATTCGGCTTTGAAATGGGCTAAGAGAAAGGAATGATATCTTACTGATCCTTTAAACGTCATCTTAAAGGAAGCACATCTGTCATTTTGTTGAGGGAAGGATAACTGCATTAACCTTCCTCCTCTGTGCCCTCGGTGAGGCACTGCAAGATGATTCAGAGGATTTAGTTCAGCCTCTGTTGGAAACACTGCACAGCTCAGATGGTGGGTGATTTTCAGTGTGTGTGCCATGTGCTGCTCCAGTCAGCCAAGTTGGAAGGAAGCAAGGAAAAGGGTCAAAGGGATAGTTCAGAGTTGGTGGTTGTGTAACTGTTCAATCTGATCGTGGGAGCAGCCCAGGCCATGCTTCTGCTGGAAGTGTTCTGTGTGGATTGACTAATGTTGCTGCAACCAAAACACCTGAGCAACACTTTGCTTTCTTTTGTACATTTAACGCCTCTTTGGTCAGCACAGCCCTGGTATTGGGTTAGCCCGAGACACTGGAGTCTGAGGGGATCCTTCTCAAAGCCTGGTGAGAGCACCTGGGTTTAAATGTCACCAGCTTCACTGCTGATTTGTTTAGAATTTAGTGGGAGGATGTCATAGATCTGTTTTTCTTGTCTTCCATATGAAATAGGTAGTATATTTATTCTTTGAAATAGGGCTGAGATGTCTTACCTGGAAAGGTTTCCCTGACTGGGCAGGAGTGTGTTCTCTCTCCCTCTTCCTGCTGGTGAGTCATCCCAAAACGAGTGGGAAGCTGTCTTTACTCCTGTCGCCTGCCATGGAGAACATTCTGTCTGGGAAAACACTGAGCCGTGAGCACACCGAGCAGGAGCATCACGCACATCCTTGGACTTCGGTGTCAGAGGAAAGCTGAGGAGAGAGCGAGTGTGAGCAGGAGGAGGCACGGTGCCCACCTACGCTCTCTGGAGCTGAAGTAAGAGCTGTAGTAACCTGTGTGCAGCAGGCACCCTGGTAGCTATTCACTGCCATGGTTAGCAGTGCTAGTCAGACCACTTCTTAGTAAGAAAATTCTTCCGTGCATTTAAATCAAGGTGGTCTCAACAGGCCTGGAAAAGCAATCTGGCAGCATCCCCTCATCCCCAGCATCCTGAGCTGAGCCAGTACTTGGGGTGTGTCAATAAAAGAGGTAGCAAAAGTAATAAAATAGTTCTTTGGTTGGTTAATTTAATAAATGAAAATGGTGACTCCCTTCTGATTTTAATGTCAGCTGTGTGGTAATATTTAAGTGTTAGCTTTAATTTAAATACCAAAAATGTAACTGTCCTAATTTGACAAAACCCTTGAAAACCTCAAAACCAAATTGTGTTCATAAATTTTTCAGATTTTTCAGATTCTAAATCTTTTAAAGTGACAGTAGTGTGGACTTTTTCTCCTCTAATGTGAGTGAGAAGTCTTGGGTCTGAAGGAAATGCACATAATTTCAGGATTGTAGTTTTGTTCCCAGCTCAGAGTCCCAATATTCTACCTGGGAACTGTAGCCACTAACTTGAAATGTGTTGTCTCATGTCACCCTGTGAGCCCCCCAAGAAGAGTAGAAGAACTGTAGAAAGCCTACATGGTGATTTTTAATGTGATCTGAGCCTTTTATTGTTAAAACTGGGAAACTGATTTCTGGATCTGGAATGAAGTAGAATACATGTTGAACCAGATTATCCTGAAAACAGGATTGTTGATGGAGTTCCGTTTGGGTAACACTGGGAGGGCTGACATATTCCCTTCAAAATAATTGAATTGGTCACCTTTCTTGAATGACTCTGTGATTGATAAGGTGTGCTTATTACAGATGACATTTTAAAATGCTGTTACCTGTTAATCCTTAATAAATACTGACTTGAAATTTTGTTGTTTTTCTCTTGACACTGCAAATGGGGCTTTCTGGCTTTCTTCAGAGGTACATTACAAATTGATTTGCAAATCACTTCTTAAGTGTTGTGGTTTTGTGGAGTTTTTTGTTAGTTTGGTTTAGGTTTACTTGGTATTGCTTAATAGTGCTCATGAAAGGATAAAATTTTTTCCATTTTTGGAGGACTAAGGATGGGGGTCAGCAGGACTGGTGCCTTGGGTTTCTGGAGAGCAGACTTTGGCCTGTTGAGGAGACTGGATAGAGTCCCTTGGGAAGAGAATGGAAAGGAGTGTGGTGTAGCTGTGTCTTCCTGATTCCATCTTGGTTTTCAGAAGTTTCTAGTGCTTTTTCTTGATGTTGTAACACTCCTAACCACAGAAAGTTCGTTGTTGTGCACTGCCCCGAAAGCAGAAGCCTGGGGTCGGTGAGCATGGCCCAGGGCGGGATGGAGGAAGGGATGCCATATTTGACCTTTTCCCATGTGAATTTTGGCCTTAAAAAACAAATCGAGGTGGGAAAAGTGCAGGCAGTCTGAGATAGAAACACTTAGCTGGTCGCTGTGGAAAAGCTTTGAGTTCACACTGAATTAGGTCCAGTGTAACTGAAAACATGGCATAAAATGCTTTTGGTTGGTTCTTGGGCACTTTAAGAAAGTAAGAATTGACTAGCCACAATAAGTTTATTTTCATTTGTTTGGTTGCCTTTGCAACCCTTTGCTGCTTTATTAGCCTTTGTTGGCCTTTCTTGTTGGTCTGAATTTGCAAAGCCCATGTTACTTAATTTACTTTGGGCATTTACTTACTAAGACTTAACGAGGATATCCAGCATTCTCTGCAATGGAAAAAGAGAATAAATCCGTAGAAGACAGAAAAGGCATTGTTCTGACATGTTATTAAATCCCAGAAGGCACCTTTAAGAAAAGTCATGCAAGAAGTTTGAAACGAAACCTGATCTTTCCATAATAATTTCAAATATGGAGGAAGAACACGGCAGCTTTCTGGTTATGGAAAGCTGAGTTTAGAAGAGTACATTGGCACTAAAAAACAATTTGAAAGAACCAGGGTCTGAAATTTAGAAGTTCTTTCCAGCCCAGTGGTTTTCTGGTTTAGAAAAACATAGTTTGGTGATGCTGACAAAATGTTTTTAGCTTGGCTGCAGGTTCTTAACACTTACCCTGGGTGAGGACTTTAGAAATAAATCGTCATGCTGCTATAACTCTTTTTATTGCATCTGTATTACAGGAATATTAGTGCAATAGATATCAGTGCAATAAGGTAAAGAAACTTTTTAAAAATCCACTTATTAAAACATTGAATGGGGTTGGATTTCAAGCTGTGGTTGAATAATTGTTTCGTCCATATTAAGTTGTCTGATCCACTTTCATGAAAGAGCTGGCGGATATTTGAACAGAAGGGGTAGGCTTGTGCACAGGCAGGGCTATACTAAGCTTAGGGAATACTTGCTAGGAAGAGCAATTCTAAGTAAAATAGAGCTTTTTTTATTCTAAATAAAATAGAGATTTTATTCTAAATGACATAGCTAATGTGAGAGAGAGAGCACAGCAGAATGCCAGGGCAATAGGCATTTCGATTTACTCTTCTTCATGTCATATTCTGAGATTTTTAGTGTCAAAGCGAAATGGTGCTGATTCTTAGTAACCATCTTGATCCCTGTAGATCCAGTGGCAAAGGTGGAATTGTCGGTCTTGCCCTTCCAGTGCGGTCTCGGTCATGAGCAAAAGCTCAGGATGGGTGGGATCCTGCTGCTCTGCAGCATCTCTCAGCTGGCTCTGCAGCCAAGCTTGGGGGCCTGGCTATTCTAGTGCTGATGAAAAGGCTAAAATGTACACTTAATCTCCCAGGAGAGCAATGGCAGATATACTTCAATTTCTTCTGAAATATGACGGGGTTGTTTTGCGTTTTTTTTCCAAAACTGTCTGTGAAAATTGTGTCTTCCTGATTCATTTAAGACATAGCTTTTAAATACCAGTTTTTGTGGACCTGAAAGAGTTTGGATTTGCTTGGAATATATCTAAGATAGTTAACATGCACTTGTGATAATCTTGTTTAGAGATAATACTGCCACATCATGGTTTTATTCTTGGAGAAAAAAGGTAATTTTTTTCATGAGAAAAGCTACATTTAGCACTGATTTTAATTACGGAAGAGTGTTCTCAGGCATCTTACTTGTCTGTGCTGTAGATGCTTTTTATAAGAGATGATGTTGTTAAAAATGCCAGTGTTCTCCTTTAATATCACTTGGAGTTTTTGCAAGTCCTTTTTTTTGTTGCTTAAAAACATAGCGTGATCATGCTTTGTCATAGAATCAAATCCTCATTTGCTGTTATAAATTGCCATATGCTCATACATTTTGATTTCTTTCCAGAAGCATCACGTAAGCGCTGCTTTTGTGATCCCTTGGGTTTTCGATTTGGAGTGGCTCGTTCTTGGTGCTGTAGTATCGAAGCTTTTACATCAGCAAATCTTATGTTTTCTCTCCACAGCTTCTGCAGAAAAAGACACAATCAAGAATACGTACTCCAAAGTCATGGATGCGTATGGGCTCTTGGGTGTGTTAAGATTAAACCTTGGTGAGTCAAATATGTAAAACTTGAATTTTTAATTTGGGAAAGAATACTGTGCTGCTCCTGTAAAACTGGATCTTTGCACCAGGAACCAGGCTCATTTTTTTTTGTTTGTTTGTTTGGTTTGGTTTTTTCTTTGCAGAGTAACGTACCAGTTTGGAGCACTCCCAGAAATGAGGGAGTAGACAAAAATAACTTCTGGTTTTGCAATCCCTGTTCTTTGCAGTGTAGTTTCTCCTTTTCTTCTGTAGAACTTGGGAACATGTTCTTGATGTTGGTTCTTTTTGTACTTTTTTTGGGCAAACTGGGTGGGCTTGTATGCCTTTAGCGCATAAATGAATCAACATCCTGCTCTGCTAAGATCCATTCTCTTACCAGTGCCCTTCCTTGTTTTGCAGGAGACACACTGTTACATTATCTGGTTCTAGTAACAGGATGCATGTCTGTGGGAAAGATTCAGGACTCTGAAGTTTTCCGAGTTACTTCCACCGAGTTTGTGTCATTACGACTTGACCCAACAGATGAGGATCGTATTTCAGAAGTGCGCAAAGTGTTGAACTCCGGAAACTTTTATTTTGCGTGGTCTGCAACTGGTGTCAGCTTAGACCTGAGTCTCAGTGCTCACCGCAGCATGCAGGAGCACACTACTGACAATAGATTCTTCTGGTGAGTTCAGAATTGGTTGAGCAGGTGTTACATGGAGTAATAAATCCTTCTACAAACTAGCGCCTGGCAAGTTTTTATCTGTCTTTCCCAGCTCTTATATGTATACCTTTCCCCCACAAGTCTTGAAGAGATAGAACAGCATTACTTGAACTCTAAGGGCAGAAATATGTTACTAATGACAGGATGTTTCTGTGATGTTACTGCTTGTGTTGTATTTTCCTCTGAACATCTGCTGTCATGTTGTGTTTCAGTTTTGGTGCCTCTTAATACTTCATCAGTTGTGTCAGTTTTTTAAATGGGTGTGGTAATGAAGCTTCAAAGAAAAAAAATTACTATTTTGAACCTTCCGGATTCTAGAATGGTGTGGTGTTTGTAGATAGATTCCAAAGGGGTTTCCAACATACGAAAGCACTTCAAAAGTTTTGTTGCTCAGAGAATTGCTGATTTTGTTGAGGCAGCCGGTAGGCTCTGCTACAAAGTGCACTTTGCTTGGCTGCTGCATTCACTATCCTTTTACTGGATATTTTTGAATAAAGTATAGGTTTTCACACAAAGAATTTTTGGTAGAAGGAATACTGCTGTTTCTGCCAATCAGCAGCTTAAATAATGCCAGTAACGCACACTGTCTTGTCAGAAATTCTGGTCCCTTCAGCCTTTGTTAAAAATACTCTGTGTGTCCAGGAACCTTGGAAGGGCACTGAAGATTTAGCTTTATGCTGTTAGAACAGGTGAAAAGCTACATCCTTCCCCCTCTTCTGGCCAGAATACACCAAACCAGCTCTAGCATATGAGCCAATGCTTCTATAGAGTTTGCCGCTATTTTGGTCAGGTAGAGGAATCTGATCAGAGTGAAGTATAAGACAAAATTATTAAGGTAGAAAATAAGCTCAGGTCTTCAGAAACACTACTTCCTTGATACAGGTTTACAGGGGTTGTAGAAACCTTGCTGTTTGTCTATGCATCTGGAAAAAGACTTGGCTCTCCGTTGATCAGTCAGTACTTCAGTGCTTGAGAAACGATGCCTGTTGACCCTGTCCAAATAAGCTGGGCTGATTCTGACCCGTGTTGTGAAACTTCTGAAGTTACCTGGTTCTGTGTTTTTTTCAGTAAGAACCAATCCTCCCAGGAGGTAGGTGGAATGTCCAGATTCCAAGATCTAGAAACGTAACCACTAAAAGTCAAGAACAGGAAGTATTCTGCATATGCACTTCAGTGAGCTTCCTGGGGATTTTTCTGTGCCAAACATCCAGGCTCAGAGTGTCCAGGGAAAGAATATTGTTTGCTTTCAGTGTCCTTTTATAATGCACCTGTGTACTTAGGTTTAGGATGAAAAGGCTAAAATTAAAGAGCTTCCACCATTATAATGAATATGCCGCTTGCAATTCCAGTAGAATTTTCTGAGCAGTGACACAACCAGCCATCTTCCTGGAGTTTGCTTTTCTTTGCTATGCAGAAAACTTTGCTCCCTTTTTATACAAGTGAATGTTTCCAAAGAAAATCAAAAGCCAAGCCCCACTAGCGTGGGGCAAACAAAAAAACCTCACAAACCCCAAACTTTAGTCTTAATACAGCATTGATTAGTGCTGCTAAATGCACAGCTACAGTCAAACTGTGGATCTTGCTTTTATGTGAACAGTAATTGCTATTAGAGAATGATATATGCAGTGTATAAAGTACCAACACTTAACCCTGAAATCAGTGTTTAAAGAAATTTGAGAATCAGTTGGCTGGGAATGTATTCCTGGAAGCCTGTCTGGGGAGTGGCATAGGGTTAGGTGGCATATAATGGTGGCATATGATGAAAGTATTCCATGTATATTGATAAGAATTTCTTTTCTAGCTTTATTTTGTGGTGGTGTGAGACTGAATGGTGCTTTACCCACTACAAAAAAAGTAACCCTGTCACTGGAATTCTGTCTTGCTTTTCCCAGAATCTGTAATCTTTGGCTTCTCAAAACAAGGCTGAGCAGAGAAATATAAATGAGCTTGGAGTGTTGTTTTTTGCTGGGTGACAAGCAAGGGCTATAACGGTCATTATTTTAAGGTCATTGAAATTCATAGCTTCACTCCATCTTCTTATCATGCAAATGTTTAAGATGTTCTCTTGTAAACTTTGCTATTTCAGAGACATTTAAATAAGAGTTACATCACAAAACTATAGCATGCCTATTTTCCTGTTTTTATTTGTGTTAGTAGGTGTAAAATGTAAGGAGTTAGTAGTTGGCTTAGCAATTTGAACTGGATTGTAATTCCTTCCAGTTATTTGATGATTATTTTCTCCCTGATAGGAATCAGTCACTGCATTTACATCTGAAGCACTACGGTGTGAATTGTGATGACTGGTTGTTACGTCTCATGTGTGGAGGAGTGGAGATCAGGACAATTTATGCAGCTCACAAACAGGCAAAGGCTTGTCTCATTTCACGACTAAGCTGTGAACGGGCTGGCACCAGATTTAATGTCCGGGGAACAAATGATGATGGACACGTTGCCAATTTTGTTGAAACAGAGCAGGTATGTTATACTCCAGTGCCCATAGCTTGGCTGACAATCTGCGTGTGGTTAGATTTTTGCTCTAAATCAACAAATCTCGAGTCAAGCCTGCCACCAGCATATATTGGAATAGTTTCTTTGATGCTAAATTAGGAAGCTAAGTAGATTACGTAATTTGATCATCTTGGTTTTTAGTGTGGCTTATGGTCAGGGCAAGCCTTGGTCTGAGTTGCAGTAGCTTAAGAAGGTGCTGAACTCTTGTGGGTAGCTGTGCTTCCCCTGAGCCCCTTGAGCTGCATGGCAGCGTGTGCCACTTCTGGCCTGAGCTAATCCAAAGTAAAAGAAACAAGCAAAAGGGATTTTTGGCAAATACCGAAACACTGGTGTCTTCTGGCTCAGGAAAGATAAAAGTGTGCCACTTAGCACAGCTCCTCTGAAAGACGGCTTGTAAAGCCGCTGTAATTCTGCTGCCTTGGATGTCATAGCTCTGCCCTCATTATACAGAAATGTGAGAACCTGCTAGATCTTTCTTTGGTGGCCTTCCTTGGCTCACTTTCCCTGAAAACCTATTCCCAAGGGGTTGTTCCTGCAGCCATGTTTGTGCTCCTAGGTTTCTTTGGCTGACTCACTGACTCCTTCCAGAACCCAGGTGACTGAAGGAGGACTTTGTCCAGGAAGGGCTCTGCTTATACACCTCCAGTTTCAGGAGTTCAGTCAGAACACTCTTGTTAACGCTTTCTCTGCCCAAGTTTCCTGGCGTGCCAATATCACTGAATGGCTGTGGTGTGTTATTCCACTTCAGGTGTCCTTTCCTGGATACTTCATGGACTGTGATATGTTGGTTTCTGATGCAGAACATCTGTGCAAGTGTTCTGAGTAGGCTGCATGGTGATTTTCTGTGCATTGGTGTTCATTTTAACTGTTCCTGCAGGAAAGCCTTACCAAGTTGTTTAAAACATCTTACTCCTAGTGCAGAAGTTACTCAAGCCCAAATAATAAAAGCTGTATTTCCTTATACATTGTGCACTGTGATTCTGCAAGGGAGCATGAGAGCGATGGAACTTTTTGTAGGAATTGTTCAGAGAGGATAAAGAGAAGTCTCAGAAACACAGTATTTTAGCTTGTAGTATGGGATATGTAATATGTAAATATATTTTATTTGCTCCATGTTTAGTTAAGGCTAAGAAATCTAAAATCTTACACTGTGATAATAATTAATACTATGCTTTACTTTCCTTAACAGGTGATATATTTAGATGACTCTGTGTCATCTTTCATACAGATTCGAGGATCTGTTCCATTATTTTGGGAACAGCCAGGACTGCAGGTAAGCAGGAGATAGATTTAATTATACAGATAATTTTTATTCATGTTCTTTTAAACATCATCTACTGGCCTTTGGGCTCTTCTTCACAGTTGCCTGTGAGGATGAGGTGATCCTTTGGGAGCATGTTGGTGCTATTGTGACTCACCAAGCCTGCTCTTCTCAAGTCCAAAAGTTGCTTTGCAAAAACAATGTCCATTCTTTTTTCCATGTCTTCTCTTTGAAGTTCTGACTTTTTTGTCTTTTAAATGGGTTACCTGAGGGCATCCAAAGAGACTGTTTTCTTCTGAATTGTTCCTGAGGAGAAGTCTTTTCAAGAAGTCAATAAGGATCAAGAGTTACTGTAATAGAATTTCATCACAATTTTTTTGTAAGAGAGACTGGTTCAGCAACTACTACTGTGACATGTTTTTTTACAGGAAAAGTTAAAAAAAGTTCGTGCCTTACAGGGCCTCTAGGTTCTTTAGACATACCAGCATTTTGCAGTAGAACCGCTGAAATGTTTACATACCTTTCGCTCAAAATGACAATTTAATGTAATCTTGGTGTTGTAGGTGGGATCTCATCGTGTCAGAATGTCAAGGGGTTTTGAGGCAAATGCACCAGCTTTTGACAGGTAAAAGACATCTAAAGTTTTTGTTAATGCACTACAAACCTCTGATAAGTTCTGCTACATCACAGAGATGGATGGGTTATGTTATTCCAAATGGGAGGCTTTGTCTGTACAAATGTGGGAGTCAGCAAAGCTAGGAATTGCCTGGGAATTGCGTATACCTTTGAATGCTTTGTTGGAAAGTGTGAATAAAGTTTATGTTGAATACTTTGCAACATCTCACTCAGTGTTGCAGGTATTGCTGTTCATGTTCTGTATGCCAGCAGATGACTGTGGAATTTTTCTTCTGTTAACAGGCATTTCCAAACTCTTAAAAATTTATATGGCAAGCAAATTATTGTAAATTTGCTTGGGGCAAAAGAAGGGGAGCACATGCTCAGCAAAGCTTTCCAGGTGAGTATGACAGTTCTTTTACTGTGCATATCCTAGGAATTTGGTTGTTTGCAGTGAAGCTTTTGCATAGCCTTTGGAAACCAAACCCCAGATATGCTGTGCTCTTGGAGCTAAAATTTGATTTATCATAATAGCACTGCTTAAGATACATGATGTGAAATGAATTGTTAAAAGCTCTCTACAAAATTCCTGTTTGATTCTGTTCAGATTGGTTACTGTACTGAAAAATTATAACAGCAACATAGACGATGTTGAGGGATTTTAAGTTATTTTCATATTTCATGCTTACTAGTGTCTCTTTGAAAACATAAGTCTTTTTTACGCTATAAAATTGATTAATTAATACATGATACTTTATATTTAATGCTGTGATATTTCTTTTGGAATAAATGGATAAATCCTGTGATATTTTTTTAAAAAACCACAATTTATCAATTTAAACGTGGATGCTGCTTTGTGATTAGCAGGAGATGTTTGTTCAGAAGATGTTAATTATAAGTGGCCACTTTCATTAAATCCCACTGGTTATTTTAAAAGAAAACGTCACGTTGCAGTTGATAAATACCAACCGTTTGAGGAGTTCTGTCTGAAGCCAGAGAACATGGCGGTAGCCATCTGTTATTTTCCTCTCCCTTTTCCCTCTGTATTGTAGTGACTGAATAGCTTGGAGCATTCACTGGGATATTTGCTATATCCAGCTCTCCTGGTAGGATACAGCAGTGTTCCTAGATGTGCATCGATACCCAGGGCTTTGCCAACACTGTGAGCGCTTAAGGGTTTTTCAGGGAATATTACGGGAAGTTTTGCTCAAGCTGCTCTCCACAGCAACCTAAATAATTTGGGTGGGTTTTTTGTCAGTAGTAGTTGTTGAAGTGTTTACTTAATCCCCATTGCTGACAGGCATGTCAGTGACTGTTGGTGAAAAGGGGTTTCACTGAAACAACCTTTTGCAAGTGAAAGCATTTGAACAGCAGAAGAGGCCATGGGCTGCCTTGGTGACCCCTGGTAGTAAGGGAAAAACCTGACTTTGTGACAAGGAAAACAGAAATACACGTGAAGTGTTAATCAGTTCTGAGTGATTTGTTTCAATGGTGATAAAAGTGGTTTCATTTTACCTAACACAAAGCAAACGAAACAACTTTTAAAATATTTGTAATCTTTTGTTTAGCTCCTACTTCTATATGTTCAGGTACTGGTATATTTATACTTTTTTTTCTGTTTACAATGCTAGAGCCATTTGAAAGCATCTGAACATTCAGCTGATATCAAAATGGTGAACTTCGACTATCATCAGATGGTTAAAGGTGGAAAGGCAGAAAAACTACACAGTGTGCTAAAACCTCAAGTCCAGAAATTCTTAGAGTGTGGATTTTTTTATTTTGATGGAAAGGAGGTGAAAAGGTTTGTGTATATAACTTCCGTACATTTCCTCAGATTAAATTGTGATGCTGGGACGTGTTTCACCCCTCAGCAAGAAGATAAGAGAAAGAATGTTGCTTCTGTTATTGTGGTTTTAGTGTATCCTGGATGATGCTTAACAGCTGAAATATGAGTCATGTATTTTACTCTGTTAAGATCTTGTCTTGTTCTGTATATGCTCTGAAAATTTTCAAGGAAGATCTCTGTGAGACATTCAAGGGGCAAGAATTAATTTCAGGCCTTTGACCTCACGATTTTGTGAAAATGGTCAATTGTCCTTTTTCTAACAGGCAGCCACATGGAATTAATGACTATTTTTCCATCTTCCTGTATAACATGCAGGAAATACTCATGCATGAGTATTTCCCTCAGTGATGGAACGTACCATTTTCTGTGTGTTGTAAATGTTTGTGTTCAGGGCAGTGTTTTTGACTGCACCTGGATCCCGTGTTTGAGAGATTCCTTTCTCTCAAAGCAGGATTGAGATGCATGTTTCCCGTTCTACTCTGTACTTATTCCTGATTCCTGGAGCAAAGGCTATGCTTATATTGGCAGGAAAAGAGAAGTAGGGCTAGAAATAGGTGACATTCCTTCTCTTCTCCCTTCCACACCCTTCCTCCTTTTGACTAATGCAGAGCAAAGTGCTGAGTGAGGTTCTCCCTGAGAAAGAGTTGCTGAATGATGAGGGGATGAGCTCCAAAAAGCTTTAAAAGTGGCATGTTTTTTTTACTGGGGATTCAAATAATGCCATTGCAAATCAAAATGCTACAGACTGAAAGCAAAAAAAAATTGCGGCTTGTGGCAGCTCAAAGACTTACGTTAGTAAAAGATACAGTTATACTGCTTGTGAGTTCATGGATCGTCTCCTTTGGGAAATGTCAGGCTTTTTGCTTTGTATTTCAAATCAAATGCAGAGATAGTAATGCCAAAAAAAAAATTTTGAAGAAAGATCTTCAGAACTTGCTGCAGTTTGTGGTTAGTTCTCCAAGTAAAGGTGCTGAAACCGTACAGATTTCGGTGGACGAAGTGGGTAGTGGGAATGATAAAAGTAAGGGATAAATGTGTGTCCTTGGGAGAGTCTTTGGAATTTTGTACTCCTAGCTGAGCAAGCAGCCCATGGATGTTGCTTAACATGATCATTTTGAGAGCTTTCTAGCAGGAGTTACTGGGCTTCTCCCAAACGAAGTGGGGCAGTTCTGAATGCCTGAGGGCCTCAAACATCCCTTAAGCTAAAGGGGAGAGGCTTGTTTTTAATTTTTATGAGCAAGTAATGAGGAGTTGGAATTGGCTTTAGTTATATCACAAATCCTTGTTACTTTTAGTTAAACGAATTCAATAGCTGTCTCAGTATTTTTTTTTTTTCGTTTTTGTTGTAACTAAGAGTTATTTTTCTCTGAGGTTCTTTGGAAGCGTGTTAGTTGAATTGTTTGAAAAGAAACCTTAATCCTGCATAACACTTTTAGCAAGCAAGCAAGGAGGACTGGGAGAAACTTGAAGCAGAAAGACTAATGTTATTTGCAGAAAATGCCAGAGCTGTGCTCAGTGAGCACTTGAAGCTCACCCTCTGTTACTGACACGTTTATAAATATCCGTGTGGGGCAGGAATGTCGCACTGACAATGCCCTGATTTACTGCTCTGGTTCAGATCTCCCTGTCCCTGCCTCTGTTGTGGAGATGTATGTTAAATGAGTTATTTCAGTTGTTTTCCCTCTCCCATTGTCCTTGGCGCAGATCCCAGAGCGGCACTGTCAGGACCAACTGCTTGGACTGTCTGGATAGAACAAACAGTGTGCAGGCCTTCTTTGGCTTGGAGGTAGGAAACACATCCAGCTGCTGCTTCTGGGGCACTTAGGCTGTAAAAGTAGTGTCACCTTCCCTAGGAAAGGTGAATGAACTTTTCGTAGGTGGATTTCTAGTATGAGATGTTCTGACTTCTCAGAGAAGACCTTCAGCATGTTTGAAAATGAAAAAATACAGATGCTGTAAGGTCAAACCTAGGAAAATCATTATTCTTCTGTTTTCTGAATTTTATTTAGTTAAAATGCTCTTCTTAAGAGGAGTTTCTCTGAGAACTGTACAAGGCATTGATTGTAGAACAGACATACCTGATTCTGGAATATGTAGTGCTTGGCTGCTGCATTAACACAAGTTTTCTATGGCATAAGAATAACGCTTTCTACACTCTTAATGTGTAGAGTTCTTACATGTCAAACTTAGCTTTGTAGCTCTGTTTTTTCCTTTCTTATCCTTTTAAGAACTGGATAAAGATAACTTTTTTTTTAAACCAGGTGTGCCAGATTTTTCAGCAATGAGAATTAACTTACGATTTCAGCTAAAATGAGAGCTAAAAGCATAAAACTAATTAATAAGAAGAGAAATGGTTAATCCTAAAGAACTGCTTACTTAATTTTAAAGTTCTATTAAATGAGATACATGAATTCGTACTTTACTTAATACAGTAGATACTTAAAATAACAAGTACTGAACTCTGGGTGACCCCCTGAAATTACAAGAGCACAAGCACCCTATTTCTAAAACTTCTTGTATATTTCTTCTTAATTTTGTCTTGCAAGTTTCCTTTTGTATCTTTTGTTGATTCCTGCCCAACCTTCAGAATTTTGCCTTTGTGTATCCATTATTATAGGCTCTTTCTTCTTGCTGTCAGACACCCTAAGGTTTTAAAGATTTTTTTCAAAGCTCTTGAAAATAGCTTCTGTGTTTAGTTTGGTGAACTTTAAGATGAAAACATTTACAAATCAGCTACGTAATTATTTTCCTATATTACTACCTGTCTTCAAAAGAAAATGAAGTGTTGGTGCTAAATTACATGTATGATGCAGCCTTTCAAGCATGATATGGTGACAGTTCGCTTAGAATGATGCGTATAAACCCAAGATTTGTGGGGTTTTATGTATATATGCTGAAAAATAGGATACGCCTTTTATATATTTTATAAATATATATATTTTTATAAATATATATGTATTTTATAATGTATAATATATATAATATAAAATATATATAATGTATATTATATATAATATATATACACTTTATAAATATATATATTTTTTAACAAATATATTTAAAGATTTTCTTTTGCTAATGCTGTCTTCACCTGTTGCAGATGCTAACAAAACAGCTGGAGGTATTAGGATTAGCTGAGAAGCCTCAGTTAGTTACTCGCTTTCAGGAAGTTTTCCGATCCATGTGGTCTGTGAATGGTGATTCTGTCAGTAAAATTTATGCTGGAACTGGAGCCCTTGAAGGAAAGGCAAAGGTAAAGTACATCTTCTCAAATGTTTTAGCAGTGTTCAGTATGGGTTTTAATAAATTCTGCCACTAATATAGCAATGATGAGATTTTCTCTTTAAAAAGTGTGCTCTTTGTAATCCTAAAACAATCCCAAACAAAACCCAACAACCAAAAAAATTAGCTTAAAATGGTTGGTTCTGTTGATAACCAGGTCATGTTCCTGTACATCCCTTCCTAGCCATGCTCCTGCCTCCCCGATACCACCATTCTGTATGAAAGGATAAGGCTCAAATCTTCCATTTCTTTAGAACATAGTTCAGAAAAATGTATATTCAAATCAGCTTTAGTTTCTTTGAATCTTTTGACTTTTCTCTCCATACCTCTCCTGCTATTATTTCAGTTTCATTCACTATATCTCCTTTTCAAGTGTGTTTGATATGACATTGTTCATGTTTTTAGTGTTTAATAGTGTTAATACTTAACAAGTTGTAGCTGGTGGGTTTTGTTTGAATGTTCGTCCAGCTTTTTCTTTTTAGTTTTGCAGTTACTGAAAAAACCACAAATTTTGTTTCTACCCTGCTTTCTAATGCTGTGAGAACAGTTCCGTGTTCCATGACAGTGTAATGTTTCTCTTCAGCTTGTTTTGTCTTGGTTGATGCCTGAGTTGTTCCCATTTTCTAATGCTATCTTTTAGTTTTTTTCTCAAAATGTTGCTTTTTTGTTTCCCTAATCCTGTCTCTTGCCAGGTGATACCTGTCAAGACAAACAAATGTTGAACCGCAGCAATTTTTGCCCTTAGTTCCTTCAAGAATGTCTTTTCACACTTTTCTTTCTGCTAAAGAATGTGCTGCTTCTCATTCCATGTTATATACGATGTACCCATAGCCAGCTGTTTCGGATTTTCCGTCATCTGTTCATTCACACTGTGCCAGGGTCCTTCTCTGTTCATGTAGGAGGTATCACAGCAAAACACATAAAAACAAAAGAGGTCAAGTAAACCTGTTGCTTATTCTGCCCCTTGACTGATGCATACAAGAATTCTTCATTTGGGAATTGCTTGTATTTTGCTATAGAGTGGAATTTGGTTCAAGATGTTTAGTTTTATTTTCTTACAAAAATGTCACCCAGACTGCCAGGAAAACAGCAGTAAGTATTTTATGGAGTGTCTCCTCTTGTCTTGACTTTCCCATTCAACCTTCTTCATTCTTTTTCATAAATTAATAGTTTTCTAGTTCATCTAGTTCATTTGGCTATTTATTTTTTTTGCTTTTAAAAATGCATGTAATGTATTTACATTTCCATTTTTAATGTTTAAAACACAGAGTAGATGTCCTGGTTTCAGCTTGTTAAAAGCACGACAGTACGTTTACTCTGCTGTCTTTAGAATAATGCGGGATCCCTGCCCTGGGACAACTCTAATTAGTACCACATCTCATAAATCAGATCTGGCATCTCTGACACGAGTCCCGTCTATTCAAAGAGGATCTTTAATGCTTGCAAAGCCATACAATACTTGCTCTTGTTTTAATGAAACATGACTCAGTATGTTTTTGAGTGCTCTCAGTATATATTTTAAAATGTAGTTTTTAAGTTGCATTCTCATTTCTCGAATGAAAAGTTTGATGCTTGAAATTGTTCCGTTTCTTACTTGTCAGTTTGATTCTTCAAAGCCCAAGAGTACTTAGAAGTAAAAATATAGAAATTTCACATAGGAGAAAATTATTTTAACCTTAAATGTGTTAATATACGTTTTTATACTGAAAACCAGTTCTTTTTAAAGTATTATAATGCTCGTTACATCTAACGCCTTACCTGCTCTTTCTTTTGCTTTCTCTGGGTTCCTTTCAATTAATTGCCTGATATGTGAATGGTGAGTGTGGTTTTGGATCATCAGTTGTATGTTGTCTGCCAGGAAGGGAGCACATCCTATCAAAATCCTTTTGCAGTAGAGTGCTCCCTGCGCCTCATCCCCATTGTCTGCCAAAAGTCACGGTGTCAATTTACTTCCACTTGCCTTCCCAAAAGAGTAGCTTCTGTCTTGTCTAGTACAATTCATAGAACTAAATCCTAGGGTAGTTTTGTTAAGCTTTTGCCTTCTTTTCACATGCATTTAAGAGGCTTTCATGGACAATGCAAGCTATAAACTTGGGAATGGTTTTTTATAATAACAGAATCCATGCAGCATCCCTGATGGATCACAGTCTGTATTTCATGTACCTGTAGCAGTGTGTGTTCACAGACACCTCACAGGCAAAGCACTTGCAACAACACGTGTAATCAGAAAGGTGTTTTTGTGTGCCCAAATCAACACTGTCAGGTTTGGAATTGAGTATGAGACTGCATTACGTGTTAGTTACGTTGTCCTTTAGGTGTGCGTGACGCTCGGGTACATCTGCAGCAGCAGCACATTTTTCTGGAGACTCTTGTTTAGCCCAGGTGGACACTGGAGTGCGATTCAGTCGTGCCAGAGTGCAGAGACAGCGTCTGGGTGTGTCTGTAGCCATGGATTAGTGTCTGTGTTCCTTCTGGGATACTGCATGAGACTTGCATGTTATTTCAACAAGTTAAGGGATCTTAAGTCAAAGCTCTCTCTGTTTTTAGCATGGTTATTCCAGAATATGAATTCTGAGCTCATCTGTGCATAAACATATACAGTCATGTATCATGGCATTTGGACTCAAGTGCTTGCTCATCTCTCACTATTTGGAGAAAAGCCCAAAATCCCTGTCATGGTCTAAACATGGCACTATATCAAATTAATTTTTAAAGACCTAGGGTTTAAGGAAAAAAATATTCTTCTCCCTGCAGTATTTTATTTTATTTAGTTTAATTTAAATCTGCTTGTTAGATACGCCTTGTAGGTATTACTGGTTTGTTTAGCATTTGGGGGTGGGGGGGAAAGCACATATAGCACAGTAGGCTCAGATGACTTGATCTAACCCTTAAAGAAGAAAATTGCCTTAGCCCTTAAAATCATTAACACAGTTTACATATATGCTACTGAATATTGCCAATGTATTGTGAGCAGTGTCCAACATAAAATATTTTATACATGTTCCTCCCTAACAGGCTGGAAAGCTGAAGGATGGTGCTCGTTCTGTGACCAGAACGATCCAAAATAACTTTTTTGATAGCTCCAAGCAGGAGGCCATTGATGTTTTGTTATTGGGAAATACCCTAAATAGTGATTTAGCAGATAAAGCACGGGCTCTCTTAACCACCAGCAGTTTACGCGGTATGTGTCTTTCAGGATTTTAATCTCTGATAACTATTTGGTGTAAGAAAGCTGTATAGAATTTGTTTTCAAAGCACTGTTGGAAAGTATAAATGCTATTTTATGTTCTCTTGGCTTACTAAAAGACGAAGGTTAATTCTGCTTTATTAATAGTGCCAGGCTAATGTGCCGCAGAAATTTCTTTACTTGTTTATGATTTGTGGGTGAAGTTCTACATGAAAACCAGAGATATTTCAGTAAGAAACTCTACTCGTGCAGAGCAGCCGTGTGAGTTGTGGGGGTTTGGAAGTCTTGGGGGTACCAGGAAGGTGGTTCCCCTCGTAAGAATAGAGTGCTGAACCATCATCCTGCATCCCCAAAGAGATGTAGCCTCTATGGTCCCAAGGACTGCAGTCAATCCCATCTTCTGCGGGTCTGGTGGACAAGAAGATAGTGGGTCAGTTGTAAGGCTGTGTTCAGTCCTCGCCTGGGACATAAAAAATGCAGGAGCTCATGTTTGGGCACAGAAGAAACTTAAATTTGAGTCTTGTTTCCAAGATCCCAGGTAATAATGTTTGGGATTTCTGCGATTTTTAGGGATTAATAACATTCTTAAATTTTCCTTTTCATTTTTTTTCTTTCTCCCTGACACATCTCAATATAGAATGAGGAATAATATGTCAAAGCTTCAGTGAAAATCTCTGGCTCTAGAAGAAAATCATCGACCAGTTGTAGTCTTCATCTTGGGAGTCCACATCTTCATCCGGTGTGGAATCTGAGTGGTTTTGTCCCATTTGTTTAGCACAAGGTTTCACATTATTGTAACTTTTTTTATATCTGAAACCTGCTAAATCGGCCTCACCTCAAAATTAGTTAAAATTTGTTTTCGTTTCTTCTCACGTTTTCTGGGAATGCAAGTTGTCCTTTCCATATTTGCAGCTCCTGACAACTGAGAAGCATTAATCCCTCTTCCCTGAGATGTCTCTGCATTCTCTGCTAGGTGGCAAATTTAACTAGTGGGGTACTTCAACATGTGTGAATCCATTATTAATAACGAAGGGAAAGAGAATTTGCTAATCCTGTTGTGAAACTTTGTAGATTTTGCAGCATAAAACATGTGCTTTAACTGATGCAAATGGTTATGTGTAATAAATTGTGTATTAACAGCATGGTTTATCACACATTGCTGGAAAATCCTAAAAAGCAATAACTTATTTGACTAATCTTTTCTTGTTTCCCTCTTACTGCATCCGTAGTTTCAGAGCAATCCTTACAATCAGGTATAGTATAGTACAGTAAAATAAGCTGTAAATACCTGACCAGCGGTTGTTGTCCTCTGGCTTTTCTTGTGTCTGTGTGTGTAATATTTGGCTGTAGGCTCACATTTTCCTGGTGGTGTTTGGATCTGACATTGCTGTGCCCTAACATCCTTTAATCCAAGAAAAGTGAGAATCTAAGAGGTGAAAAATGTTGCAGTTGAGCTTGAGAGTGAGTTAGGAAATGAGGTAACCAATTCGCAAGGGTTTATTTTTGCAAATCCTCTGGCTGTAAAGGAATTTGCCTTTTTATTTGGAAGCTTCTGTATTTTTGCTTTGTTTAGGATAAGAGGTAAGATTCTTCAGTACAACTTGTAATTTCATCTTATTTGCTGTTAGAAGGCTCCACATGCGTGTGTTCTTGCAGGAAACTTGTCAGCTGTGCAGCACTTCGTGTTCTTGTTCCCAGAAACCATTATTTAAAATAAAATATTCCTAATGCTCTTCTATTCAGATTTTATTGTGTGTTGAGCAAATTTAAATGGTCTTTACATTTGCCAGTTTTGCTTTTCCTATATGTATTTTGCTTTACCTGCTTAACTCTTAGTGAGTATTTAAAGAATGAAATCTGAGTCACAAGTAATGTATGTCTGAAATTAAGTCAATCACTGGCATTTTGTCAGTGTAACCAAGTGTTTATTGTGATGACTGGTCACACTCTCACTGATGGTATTACCTTCTAACTCCGGAAGAGGAGTCCAGTATTTTTATATATTTATAAAGAATAGTAATTATGATTATTATATTATCATATTTATATTATTTATTAGAATACCAATTTTTGTAAGAGTTATAGATCAACTATTTTTAGCATTGCAGGTTTTCACCTGGGTACAAATTGCATATATTGAAATATTCCTACAGGAATTTGGATGTAGCAGTAAAACAGTTCCATCAAGTAGCACAGAATATCCCAAAGAGAATTTTAAATTAACACTCCCTTTGTAGAACTTATTTCCAAATTTCTGCTTGCCTAGTAAGAGCAGCAAAGTATTTTTGCTGTAAAATAACAGAAAATGTAACTGATTGGATTTCTGATATTGTAGAGTGAGGCACAATTTTGCTGAAAAGATAAATACTAGAAATATGTAGAAAAGTCATAGTCTCAGGAGGCTCAGGAGCTCTGAAAAGCACTTGGTTCACTCAGTATTTTGGAAAGCAGTAGAAATTTTTATTTTTAATTACTCTAATTTATAAAAAGAGTCATTCTAGAATTTAGGAAGACTGCTAGTTTAAAGATACAAGTTTTTTATAATAAGCTTGTTGCCATTTCACTTCTAAAGTTAGGGTCTAACCTGGTAAGGCTTTTCACATTAGGGTCTCATAACATCAGGAGTTAAATAGGCAATAATTCAATTTTGCAGCTTTTCTTAAAAGCTCCTGAGTAGCAACTGAATGATTTGGACTAACTAAAATGAAGCTGAAATCCACTAAATTTTAAAAAGCAAAAGAAGGAACCAGAGATGAGAAATGTCCAAACTCTGCTATTAAACTTATTTAGAGTGCTGCAAAGGCTCATCTCTGCAGGCCTGCACAGCTGCCTATGATGTTGGTTTGGGTTCCTGGAGTTCAGCCAGCCCTTCGGATGGTTTGGGTTCTTGGATGTGTTGTGGTGACAGCATTTCTGGGATTGTTTTCCCTTCAGTGGCCGAGTGCTGAGGTAGCTCCTGTCCTTGATGCTCTGTGGCCTTTTGGGCATGTGCTGGACTTCCTGGCTGAAGTCACCTGGGGTGTGTGGGTCAGAAGCAGACTCGGTATTTGGCTCTCGCCTGGAGGGCTCAAGTTGGCTCCTTACTGTTTTCTAGACTTCATTTCCCTGGATTTTGATGAGGAAAGCATGATCCTAAGCATGATCTGCTTGGAGCAGCCCAAGGAGACACCAACCAGTTCATTGTCTTTTCTATGTGATTGGCCCATTTATGGATGTATGATTTGTTCAGCAGGGAAGGAGTTCACAGCCAACAAACACAATATATTTTCTTCTCTTGCTTCTAGTTTTTTTCAAACCCGATAGAGAATACCTGATTTTTGTTTTAACTAGGTAGCCAAGATGATAAACTTAAAAAGAATAACTGAAAAGACAACAGCAGCTCACTAAGCATCTTCTTTGGGGGATTTAAATGAAAGTATTGTTCCCAGTAACTGACTATTTTTCAAGACAGCAACAAGTGAAGGGAAGAATTCCATCTGATATTGTTTATGTTGTTCTTTTGGAGTCTGATAACTATGAGAACATTCAAAATATATAAATTAATATCACTTAGGTAAAGTACCTGACCATTGAACCAGCTTTTTTCTTTCTATGTTTCTCACAATGTCCTGTACAGATGGGTCATTCCTCTCTCTCATCTGGCAGATAAAAACAAGGCACAGGGAAAGGCTGATGGGACAGAGAAATGAGTTTAATTATTTTGAATCTTAGCCTACTGTCCTCCCTACAGCAGCTCTTTAGGAATTCAACTGACCTAAAAATAAGTCAGATTTGTGGCTTAAATAGATGTACTCTGATATGATGAAATAATGTACCTTCTCTATTTTAGTACTAGTAGTGTATCAGCAACTTTTACACTTCCAGAAATGAATATATCTGCAAGTTGGTTCTGTAACAGAGATTGGATTTCATAAATTTAATCTGTGAAAATGAGGTAGATACCCTTGTTGGTATGTACGAAAAATTATGGTTTCCTTAGAGAGTCACAGATGAGGTGAAAGAACAACAGGTATTTATAAAACACGGAAATTGTTTTCTTCACATATTATTTTTCTCTATACAATTTTGAACAAATTGCTGCTGTTTTTCAGTCAGTGTCTTACCCACACAAGTAATGTGTCTCTAAGGGTACTTTCCCCTGGGAAAGCTGCATTCCTTGTGCTTTCGCAGTTTAACTTTGTGCATGTACATTGGAAAGATCTCACTGCCAAGTTTTCTGAAGAAACATTCACTATGAAAATAATGTCTTTCAAATGTTTTTGCAGCATCTGTAAAAGTATTGAAGAGCATGTGTGAGAACTTCTATAAGTATGCAAAACCAAAAAAAATCCGAGTCTGCGTTGGGACGTGGAACGTCAATGGGGGGAAGCAGTTTCGAAGTATTGCCTTCAGAAACCAAACCCTCACTGACTGGCTTCTGGATGCACCAAAGTTGGCTGGGATCCATGAATTCCAAGGTGAGATTTGTGTTCTGTCATTAGTTTTTCTTGAAAACTCTGATTTTTCTTAGTAGATCACGAACATTGAAACAGATATCACAGAATCATAGAATTTGTAGGAAGGGACCTTAAAGATCCAGTCCCGCCCCGTGCCATGGGCGGGGACACCTTCCACTAGCCCAGGTTGCTCCAAGCCCCATCCAACCTGGTCTTGGACACTTCCAGGGATGATAGGACAGCCACAGGTTCTCTGGGGAACCTTTGCTGGGGCCTCACCACCCTCACAGGGAGGGATTTTTTTCCAAGTAAGGAATTTCTTTCTTAAAATGAATATATATATGAGGTCTTTGTTCTTAAGTTAATTAGAAACAAGAAATAACTGTTTCCCTATTTACCTCGAGATCGCAAAAGCAAACCTGTGGACATATTTGCCATTGGATTTGAAGAAATGGTGGAGTTAAATGCAGGAAACATTGTGAATGCCAGGTGGGTGATCCAATCCACACAGAACTAGTTTGGCTGATAATCACCTTTTTCAAGTCATATGTTATTTAAAATTTTGGTTTCTCCAGTGCTCGCAGTGTTCTGCAGTTCCTGTGTTTTGTATTGCTGGGAACAACACATCTTCTGAAAATCTTTTCAAAAGCATGTGTTGTTGGTATGCTGTTATGAATCAAGATGTGATCTGTATAAAGGAAGGCTTCCTTCCATACCGTTAGTTTTCATTGCTATTCCATATATTGCATGGATATGTTATTGTGGAGTTGGGATTTTTCACTCCTAGCAGATTGGGTTATGGAAATACATTTTTTTCAGTGGTGGGTGATACCAGTGATAGATGTGTGTGTAGTCCTAGGACCATATTCCCTTTGTCCATTGTTTTCTCTACCTGTTTTGCATGTTTCTTGGTGTTAGGGAAGGTTTAACTCATTGGGAAGAGCACCTGAAGCCTATAAAGCTGTAGCCTTTGTGCAGATTTTTGTCTTTTGGGTACCAAGTGTCAGCTTGTCATCCCCTAATTTCACCCTATGTGTAGTTAATGCTCTTTCCAGGCGTGATAATTTTCATTCATCTCCAGTGCTGGCTCTGAAAACCATAGTCTGTTAGTTCTCTAGGGATGTTTCTTCTTGATCTAAGACTGTGGACACCTGTTTTCCAGTATTGACTGAGCTCTAGGCTAGGGAGTAACTCCCTAAAACAATTCTTAGGTTTTGCTCCTCTCGTCTAGGCTCATAAATACAGGAAAGATAGCCATGGCTGCTAAAGTTGTCTGTGGTGTTGGGAAAAGTGAGGCAGCATTTGTAGAGGCTGAATTTGAAACAATTATGTTATGACAGTCTAGAGTCTGTGTCTCTGCTGGGGGGGCATTTGAGTGCCATTCCCAGCTTGGCTTTGGTTTACTTCCTCAAGGTTTACTTGAGGTTCTTGGATGTAGTTTAGTCAGCTCAATCACCAGCTAGAAACCTGTTCAGTTTCGTTTATTTCAAACCGGGTGTTTTTAATCTCATTGCCAGCACCACCAATCAGAAGCTCTGGGCTGCTGAGCTGCAGAAGACCATCTCCAGAGATTACAAGTATGTGCTGCTGGCTTCAGAGCAGCTGGTGGGTGTCTGCCTCTTCGTGTTCATCAGGCCCCAGCATGCTCCCTTTATCAGGTCAGTGGGCACAGCTGGTTCCAGCCTGGGTCACTGTCAGCTTGCCTTGTGTTGCAAGATAACACCTAAATGTCCTCAGAGCCATGTGGGGCTCTGAAAGAGCTGTTCCACCTTCTGGTGAAGTAGCTGTTTAAGTTCTTTTATCTTAGTTTTTAAATGCCTCATTGGTTGCCCAGAGAGCTTGAAAAGCTGAGGTTTTATCCTGTTACTGCTCAGTGGCTGTTGGAACTTTTTAAAACTAGCCCTGTGGCTGGAAGAATGATGTATCCCTCCCATCCCTGTCTCACACTCAGAGCCATTTATGCCAGGTTACTGGAAGGTTAAATAGTTGTTTCACTATTTCAGGGATGTTGCTGTCGATACTGTCAAGACTGGCATGGGAGGAGCCACTGGGAACAAAGGTGCAGTGGCCATTCGGATGCTGTTCCATACCTCCAGCCTTTGCTTTGTGTGCAGTCATTTTGCTGCAGGGCAATCCCAAGTCAAGGAGAGAAATGAAGACTTTGTAGAAATATCTCGCAAGCTTGGTTTTCCAATGGTAAGCATGGTGTTTAAATTCCATAACAAATAAGAAGTGAAATGCTTGGAGCTCCAGCAGCGTCATCCCAAGGCTCCATTTGGATTTTCCCCCCTCCCCAGATTCCTGTGGAAATCAGATTTCCTTGGGTTAGAGATCTCAGAGATAATTGAGTTCCCATAATGTTTATCAAAATAGAAGACTGCGGAAAGAATAATCCTTTCCAATGCAATGATGGAGATGATGAAACATGAGTTCACTTGCATTCGGAATCAAGGACTTAGCATAGGAGAGAGACCTTATAGATCCTTGACATGCAGTAGAACTTTTGTAGGCACAGGAGACCGTCACCTATGAGAAAAAGATCACTGGGAAACAGCACTGTTTTCACTACGCAGGAGTGATTCTATGCTGTGTTCTCATAAACACCAAGTTGAAAATTTTATCAGTGCAGCAAAATGCTTCCTTGAGACTTCAAGCTGTTTTAAATTTTGTCGTCAAACTATCATTTGTTAATTTCTGTGCCACTATGCAGGAGTCTTACATCTTATTTTACAGGGTTTTTTTTATTTTCTAAACTTGTGTCCACTGTCATGCTTCTGTTTTCCTAGCACGTACTGTATCCAACGGTTTCCTAAGGGCTGCTATTTCAATCTGCCAGTGTATCTGCTTGGTTTTACTTACGGGCAGTGGAAATATCAAAACAAAGGGGAAAGTAAAAGTTCTCACTCTAAACCCTGAAATTATACATACTTCGCAGCTAAAAAATGAATTTCTGAACCTGGAAGTAGCAAATTTGTCACTCAGTTGTTTTTAACTCCAGTATGTGCTGCTGTTCTACAGGGAAGGATGCTCTTTTCACATGACTATATTTTTTGGTGTGGGGACTTCAATTATCGAATAGATTTGCCCAATGAGGAGGTGAAGGACCTAATACGACAACAGAACTGGGATCCCCTCATAGCAGGAGACCAGCTTATCAATCAAAAAAACTCTGGACAGGTATGTTCAAACGTCACCATACTTGAGAATACTTCATTTTTCTTATTGATTTTAGCAATTCGGTGATGCTCCTGTAAATCTGTATCCTCAGCATGGAGTTTTCTAATTATAATATTTTTCTTTTTATCAGATGCAACTATTTTAAAAGAATATTTGTAATGTTTGCTAATGTTACTCTCTAGTTAAATTGTAATAGGTCTAATGCTGTTAGTGTTCGGAAAAGTAGTCCAAATGGTAGCCTTTTTATTTCCAAAGAAAACACAGAGTGACACAGTCTGAAGAAAGCTACGGCTTTTAGATTTGTAGGGTTTCTTGTTCTCTCTTTGCAGCTCTGCGTGGGAAGGCTGGAGATGGTAAAAGGAGAGACAGTCCTCTATTGTTGGTTCTGTCTGCTCGCCAGCACTTCGATCACAAGCAGTGCTTTTGCTGATTTAGAGTTCCCTTTCGTTTGTGCTGGTATCTCGTGCACCAGAACAGGAGGCAAAACACTGGATATTTTTATTCTCTTCATTTTTTTTTAAACAGCTGTTTCCTAGAGAAAGCAAGATGTATGTTCACATGGGGAGACATCATTGATTGTCTGTTAAATGGATCAAAACAAGAGGTGTAGAGGTTTTGGAGACACCTCCAGCAGTTATAAAGCTGGAGAAATCTATGGAAACTACCAGAATATGAAAAGGACTCCTGACTGGGGGAGCAGGAGTAGCATTGCACTGTTGGAGTGATATTCCGTGATTTAGAAGCTGCTGGCTGGGTACCGGCCGTGTCCCTGGGGGAGCTCCATGGCTGCAGCAGGTTCACCTCTGTACCTGCTGCTCAGGAAAGGTGGTTACATAGCAACTTGCTCTATAAAAGTAGGTTGGAAAACAATTACTGAAGGCAAACAAATTAATTGTCTAAGAAGTTGTGGAACTTCTAACATTCTGACATTGGCTTTTACACTGACTGGGTTTCAAATTGTATTTCCAACAAGAAAAGCAGGTCAGCCTGTCACTTGATGCAGATTTGACTGTAAGATCCAAGTTAGATTTCTATTTTACAGATCTCTGAAATGAAGGAAAGCTCCCCATACGAGGTTGAACTCAAGAATGGAGCTGGCTGAGTTAGCTAAAGCGTTTTATCTTGTGTCCAGTTTAACCACTTAATGAGTGAGAAGCTCACTTAGAATACATTGAATGTGTTAAGGACTCTATTTTTTCCTTTTTTTTTTTCTTAAACTCCTATTTATTTGAGGGGGCATCTTGTGTCAGCTTTTCCCTGGAGGTGTTCAAGGCCAGGTTGGATGGCACCCTGAGCAACCTGGTCTAGTGAATGGCATCCTTGCCCCTGGCAACAGATTGGAACTGGATGATCTTTAGGGTCCCTTCCAACCCAAACCAGTGTGTGAGTCTGTGAATTTGCGAGAACATTTGACGTGTTCAGACAGGTAAAATATAAACCTTAATTCTGAACTTTTGCTGACACAGGAACAACTAAGCACCAGATTAAAACGCTGTGTTAAAGCATCAGTGTTCTGGGTGGTCTCCAGTTGGTAATGACATTGAAGGAACAGTAGGTTGCTTGTGAGCCTGGGCTTAAAGATATAACTGCTGGCATACTTCTGTTCATTGTTGATTACCTGGGTCACTATTTAGTCATAGTGTCAAGTGTTTTCAGCAGATAAAATGTGAAGAAGAATCTATATTAACAAATAACAGGCTTTTTTATTTTGTTTTGAGGTGTTTGTACAGGTTCTCAGTGTTAGAATAGAGAATTCTGATTAGTTTCAAGCTGTTTGCCATCTGTTTCTGTCTTCTGTTTCTTACAGATTTTTAGGGGATTTTTGGAAGGGAAAATCAATTTTGCCCCTACATACAAATATGATCTGTTCTCTGATGACTATGACACCAGTGAAAAGTGTCGCACACCGGCATGGACAGATCGGATCCTTTGGAGGAGAAGAAAATGGCCATTTGACCGATCAGGTTTGAGGATTTCCTTCAGTTGTTTGAAATGTTCTTTAAGTGACTTAGAGGATTCATTTAGTACGGTAACAGTGCCAGCGATGCTCAGCTCCTGCCCCTGGCTCAGCAGGAGACAGAACACTTGTAACAGACCTTCAGTAAATGCAGTGAGGCTGAACGAAGGGCCATGAATCAAATCCCAATTACTGACATTTGAGGAGTGCAAAAGGAACTTCGGGGGGTTTTTTTTCTGTAAGACACTCAATTTGGATTTACTTTCTATGTTTTTTCTTTTTACAAATAGCACATCCTTGCAGTCACTGTATTTTTCCTCTTTTGTTTTCATTGCTGATTGTAGCTGAAGACCTGGATCTCCTGAATGCAAGTTTTCACAGTGACAGTAATGTCCCTTATACATGGAACCCTGGCACTTTATTGCACTACGGAAGAGCAGAGCTGAAAACATCTGATCATAGGTTCCAGTTTAATTTCATACATTACTTCCTAAGATTTAGTATTTGTGCTGTGTATTTTGTTGCGCAGATACTCTGCTGACAAGATTTTCTTGTCTGTTTTTTCCAAGGCCTGTGGTTGCACTGATTGATATCGACATATTTGAAATTGAAGCAGAAGAGAGACAAAAAGTGTATAAGGAGGTGATTGCCATGCAGGGACCACCGGATGGTACTGTGATGGTCTCCATCAGAAGTTCTTCAGCAGAAGAAAATTATTTTGATGATAACTTGATTGATGATCTTCTTCAAAAATTTGCAAGCTATGGCGAAGTTATACTTATAAGGTTAAAAAAAAACTTCTTACTTTTAATCTCTGCTTGTAGAATTGTGGAATTGTTTGGGTTGAAAGGGATCATCCAGTCCCACTTGCTGCCATGGGGACACCTTCCACTAGACCAAGTTGCTGCAACCTGGCCTTGGACATTTCCAGGGATGAGGCAGCCACAACTTCTCTGGGCAACCTGTGCCGGGGCCTCACCACCCTCAAAGGGAAGAATTTCTCCCCAGTATCCCATCTTACCCTCTGGCAGTGGAAAGCCATCCCCCCCTTGTCCTATCTGGACTTGGACCTGCTGGAGCAAGTCCAAAATTCATCTTCATTGTTCCACCGATTTCCTGAATAAAGTTATTTCCTTGGATGATCTATTTCATTTTTAACATTTGGATTTCAACTTAAATACCTTGAGAATTCATTTTACATACCTGTATGTGTCTCAGTTTTCAGACATGATTTTCCCAGATACTCTTATTTTTGATAATTTTATATAAATTTTGTATTCTAGAATTAGGTTAGTAGTTTTAAATGAACTGAAAATGAGGATGTTGTGTTTTCGCTAAGCTGGCAATTGTACTATTAAGTGTTGTGGTATTTTGCTGGTTATTGTTTCCAATGAACATTGCAGGTTTGTGGAAGACAAGATGTGGGTAACATTTTTGGAAGGAAGCTCTGCTTTGAATGTTATGAATTTGAATGGCATTGAGGTAATGTAAACATGACTGAACCTTCATATATCAAGAGAAAATCCACTTTTTTTAAGTCTTCTTGAGTGGGTTGGATTTTTTGTTTGTCTTTAATTCTTAGAAGTGTTTTCTGCTCCATATTAGACGGTTGCATCTTTTTTTTTCTTTTTGATAGCCTCATGTCACTATGTTGAGTTTCAAAAGCCATATAAAAGAAGTATCAAAATTAATTTATTTTTAGGAGGACTACTGTTAGACAAATTAAGATCTCCTCCTGAGAGGCATCTTCATCAAATGAGGGGTTTGGGGTTTTTTTATGATTTGAAAAGCAGAGTTCAGTTTTTAGAATGGACCAGTTTAACATATTTTTAGCCTGCAGTTATTAAAAACTTAGCACTTCTCTACTGCAAACTCTGAAAAATGTCAAAATTTCAGCTTGCATTGACTTCTATGGGGCCAGTATTTAATATTTGTGGAAATTTAACTTCTGACATTCAAATTTTTACTAGTCTGTGGCTGTTAAGACTTAGAATGTGTGATGTTTACAGATGGATCCTTGGATCTGCCGAGGTGTCATTGGCAGTTCAGACAAGAAAGGGGCTCAGGGTAGAATGTCCGTTTGCAGAATGAAGACCTGCTCTATGCCAGCCTCTAAAAATTACTTTATTCATGTAGTTTATAAGCAAGTCTGGTTTTTTTAATAAAGAATAGTGTTTCTGTCACAGTAAAGAAGCCAGAAGCTTCCTGATTAACTGAAAAGGAGAACCATAGGAGATGAGTTGGTAGTTTTTCTACAAAAAAAATTTTAAGTGGTTGTCATGAACAGTTTAAATTACATAAATGTAGTTACTTACCAAAATGAAGTGAAAATCAGAATGATTTTTGTTTAGTTGCAGAAATTCCCATAACCTTATTTGTGATATTTTCAGGAATTACTTTTTTCTTTTTTAAGTCTAAAATGCTGAGCTTTAATATTCCTACACTTAAAAACTTCTGTTTTGTGCATACCTTTTTTTGGCAATTCAGCTACAAGGAAGGATTATAAACATCAACTTGAAAAATCCAGATTGGATCAGAAGTTTGGAAGATGAAATGAATCTAGAGAAGATTAATATTGGGCTACCTTCATCAACAAGCTCCACTTTGCTTTGTGAAGATGCTGAAGTTACTGCAGACTATGATATGGAAGGTTTGTTGAGATAAAGCATTCCTTATTTTGAAATGCTTACAGTCCTAAATAATATGGTTAATTTAATGCATATATAAATACGTAACAAGTTTATGCCCATCTAAAACAGATTAGAAATCACATTATTTCCAACGGTATCTTGACAATCTGCTTCACTCTCGTCTGCATTTAAATATATTCTTAATTGACAGCTTACTCTTCAAAAGCACATCCGCGTTGAGCCTTTTTTTTAAGCACCATTCCACCTTTTGCAAGCAGAAGTTACTACAAATAGCAAATATCTTGGAATCTCCTGCCCAGCCTTCTGAAGAACAAGTGAAGCTTGCCATATTGCAAACCAAGGAAATAATCTGTAAAGCTAATTGTTTCTTAGATAATCAGCTTCACAGTTGCCACAGTTATAATTACCTTTAATATATATCTATAATATATGTTACACATTTGAAGTATTTTCATCTGGTTTGAATACATATGCATTCTTCATGTGTGATTTTGGGATGCAAGAATCATACTTCAATTGCTGAGCTAATTCCTTGGAACTTTGGGGCTTTTTTTGCATAAAATCCCATGTCAAGAATCAGTTTTTACATACTTTTCTTTTCTGGGGCTTGTTCTCTTAGGAGACATCGATGATTACAGTGCTGAAGTAGAAGAGATCCTTCCTCAGCACCTACAGCCAACATCAAGTTCAGGACTTGGAACCTCCCCGAGCTCTTCCCCACGTTCCAGCCCCTGCCAGTCCCCGACACTGTCGGACGGACCCACACTCCCGGTGAGACCCAGCCGAGCCCCAGGAAAAACTCCTGGACCACCTGTTTCCACACATGGTGTGTATTGCATGGTTCCACTGCCTCTGGAACTGCCACATACAAGTTGTGTTGCGAAGTATCTATAGAATTCTGGTTCACTCCAGTCATACTCTCAGAATACAGCCCCTTGCAATCCCTGCTCCTGTCAGCTCCAAGATATAAATTGTAATCAGCACATTTGTAAACTGAGACCGCAATATGGAAACTTCTGTTTAAAAACACTGTCGCTGTTGAGCCCGGGACGAAGAGAAAGGACATGACCAAAGTCCGGAGAAAATGGCTGATTTAATTAATTATAAATCAGTTTTTATAAGTTGAGTCACCAGCATGGCAAAAGATTATTGGACCTCTGACCAACCACCCATCAGGGTGATTGGTCAGTCCACAGAACACCCATTTCAAAATATTTCTTGTTAGGATATCATAACAGTTCCTTGAAAAACAACAGGTGCAAAGATAGAGAAATAGTTTACAAAAACCCTTAACAGTATTTTGCCTAGTTTCTGTGAGAACCTTATGTTTCTCACAGAATGCAGCAGAACGCTGAAAAATCCCTCTGCTAAAGCTTTTCAGTGTCCACAAAACACAACCTTTTTTTAAATGGTGAAGTGAACATGCGAACACAATGATGGTGTTTGGAATGGCTTCTAATTGAGTTTATTTCAATTGCTTAAATACCTTGAGAATTCCCTTTGTAGCACTTTTTTTCCAGAGAACTTAGTTCACAGATAAGGGTCAAAATCAAAATTTGGAATGCTGCAATTGGTAATATTGTTCAGGATTTCATGAAAAGCATAAATGTATTAAAACACATGAGACGAAAGTTTTGGTTTAGGAAATCTGCTTCTTTTCGTCATTGGTTCATTCCTCTTGTTTTTCCTCTCTCAAAAACTTCCGAATCGTTGTTTCCAAGGCTGGGGACTGCCTGTCCTCTCTGTGAGAAGAACTTGCTATTAGAAAAGCTTTGCTGGAATTAGGATGTCCAAGAGATTAATTTTTGCATTGTTTTCTGTCATATCCTTCAGCTGAATTCCAGACTGGTGCCCAGCAGAAGGAGCCTCCCCAGAGCCTGGAGCCAAAGCGTCCTCCGCCCCCTCGCCCCGTCGCTCCTCCTGCACGTCCTGCTCCTCCACAGCGGCCACCTCCACCCTCAGGTAATGTGGGGACCTTGTCAGGTACTCAGGAATATTTGTTTTCAAGTCTGTGAGATGAACTTGAAAGTGCAAACCCAAACTGCATATTACACTTGAGGCTCACTGTTTTTTAACTGAAATGTTGAATTGGTACATTTAAAAGCAATAACAGCACGAGAAATAACAGCATTTTTACCATTTAAATATTATTAGTTGAATAAGTTTATAAAAACTTATTTTCACAGTTTTAAAAATGTAAAATTTTACAGCAACGTTTACTCAACATTTTCATTTTTTATAGCATCTATTTTAAAATAAAATAGAAATAAACTTGTGCATTCATTGATTCACTACTGTTCCTTTAATTTTGGCATCAGTATATATGCATTTTATCATGTCCAAATTTTTAATATAGTTTTCATTTGGATCATCTGACAATGTGAACACTTGAGCACTAAGAGAAACTGGATGTTCAGAAGCATTTGGGCAACATAGTTAATAACAAAGTGACCCTTGTGATTTTTAACTTTCTCATTCTTTTTCTTCCCTCTTACTATACTGATATTTTTCATTATTGCTGCATTCATTTCTTAAATACTGTCAGGCGGTAGGAGTCCTGCACCTGCTAGAAAAGAATTTGGAGGTAATGATTTTAATTGTTTTTGAATATGACTGCATAGCAAAACTGCCGTGGGGATCTGTTGTGACAGTACTTAATGTGATGATTCCAAAGGTATAAAAATGGGCAATTCTCAAAGTTATAGAATTGGATAATTCATGAATGTCAATGTCATTTCTTTCTTCCCCCTCTGAACTACATTTGACTTTTCGGTGAAATAGTGTTCCTCCAGAAGTTGGTATTTTAAAGTCAGAGATGAAAGTTGGTCCAGGTTTTTATTACTTTGTCCTGGCTGAATACACTCAGCTGACTTTTCTGTCAAGTGCTTCTTCAAAGCCGTCTTTGTCCTTCTCTGTCGCATGTTTTGCTATCCTGCTTGGACTTAAATCAGCTCATCAATACATGAGAGAGGGTGAGAATTGTTAGTGGCTCTGAAATACTTCCAGGCACTGCCCCTCAGTTGGTAGGAAAGAGGGTTTTTTGACAAAATGCTTCAAAAATTTTGAGCAATCTCAGAAAATACATGAACTATTTTAATTTTACATAGTCTGTAACTATCAGCTAACTTTGGTGTCAGGCAGAAATATACTTGGCGCTTAGACACTGGTGAGACAAGGAGGTTTTCATGCCAAGGGTGTACTATTTCAAAAGAGTTAAAATGCAGAAGCTTTAGGAAGCAGTTGATAGACCACACTCAATATAGTTGAGATTTAGTTCATTGTTCTTCAGTCCTGTGTAGTCTTCTGTGCACTGACACAATCCTGTTTGCCTGGTTTGTCTCAATTGTGCAAAGACTAGTCATCTTCTCCTATCCTCTTTCCCAACATAGCTTTCCATAGAGTTGTAACTTGCATAAAACTTGCTTTTTGTGCAATCATTTGAGACTGGAGTATATTTTTTCATGTATTGTTCCAACCTAAAGCTCTTCACTTTTTTTCTGCTCTCCATTTTCCACTCATGGTGTACATGTATAAGCATAAATGCTTTTCAGGGGTATCTGAGCTCAGCTCTGAGCAAGGTAGCACAGGGCTGGAACCAAAATAAATGTCCTTATGGGTTAGTTTAGTGGAGAAAGGGCACTTGTTTCTCTTCCCTAGAAGGAAGGCTCCTAACGCTCTGTGGAAATATCCCTGTGTAGTGTGTAAGTGGATCAAACTTTGGGTTTAGGCTTCCATAGCACACACAAAGGGACATTGATCATGTCTTTAAAATGTTGTGCCTTTTAAATGTTAATTTTTTTCCTCACATGTTTTGACCTTTTTTCCCCAAGTGCTTCAGTCCTTTCAATGCCTATGGCACTCTTTCTAATGGTTCAGTATGCTTTGAAGATGAGAGGGGGATTTGGGCATCTTAAGTGTTTTAGTTTGGTCATATTTTATATCAGAAGTAACTCAGAATTCAGGTGAACAAGGCTCTGCACTCATTGCAGGGCTTTACAAAGTGTAGACCTTTTGTATGCTAATACAAAAAAAATTTCGCTGAGGATTCTGTAAGCTGCAGTTGTTTATAGTTAAAAATTAAAATGCTGCACTCTATTTATGCACGATATTTTTTATACATTACAGATTAAATTTTCAGATAACATTAAAAACTATAAAAGCTGCTAATTGTCAATTGAAGTTAATAAATAACATTTGTGGGGTTTTTTTTCCTTTGATACTAGTAGTCAGGGTTTTCCTGATTGTTGCGGGAAAGGTTTTTATCATTGGTTTAAACTGTTTTTCATTGTCCGTAAGATTAAAATATTCGTATGCTGCCCATTGTGATAGCATTATCGCAGCACAATAATTTTGCTTTATCACTGTTGTGGAGTATTATGAGTAAGTGAAATCTCAGGTATTTACCGTCTGTGCTGTTTCTCTCCCATGTAGTGAATATTTTTAAACTCGCCAAATTCTCGTGCCCAGAGATCTTGCTCTCTCCATCTGGTGCACCAGTGTAGGAACATGTCCCTGTGTCTTCCTTCTGCAGCTTTAGTCATCCTCCTGCATAAAACAAGAGCGGTGGAATGTTCTCGGGCAGTGCCTTACCCCTGTGCAGCTTCACTGCTGCTCCTCTCACAGAGACGTTCATGGTCACAGTCTTGTGATGGGAATTGGCAGAGCCTGGATCTCAGCCAGAACAGATGACACATGCTAGGATTTAGCATCTTTGAAACAGATGTTCAGCCAAAGCAGAGATCTGACATCTCTGGAGACAGTCCCATTTCAGCCGCATGTGCAGCCTTCACTCTGCCCACTCTGTGACAGAACTCACAGATCACAGAGAGCTCCTGGGCAGATCTCACACATGGGCACATGGTGAGAAAACAGGAGGCTGTGTCATAGCTAAGGGATGCCTTCAATATTTCCGTCATGTCTGTGTCCTGCCATATTTTTGCCGTACAGTTTTAGGAACCCAGTATAGCTTGATGACATTGCAGAAATAAAATAATTCTGCATGGTTATGCATGATTGAAAATCTTCTTCCTCTCAATCTGAAATGTTAAACCAATTGATACAGCTGTCCCAAGTGCACAGGGCTGCGTGGAGGCAGTTTAGTGATACAGTTCTGCAGGATAACAGTACATTATACAAAGTGGGAAGCATTGCTTCCATCAAATTGCTTATTCAGATGTACCGTGGCAGAAACAGACTACTCAGTGTTCTGAATGACAGGGATCAGGCTTAATATTGCAGGGTGTAAGTGCTGTGCTCATTTATTCCCTCATGTTTGAGTACAGGTCTGTGCTCTGCTTTATGAGAGGTTCAAGACTGGCATGTCAGATCACACTGGATAGCCAAAGGTTTGTGGAGAGTGAACATTTTGAAGGAATTAAATTCTCTTTCAACTGTAATGTAAAATTAAAATAATTGATGTTACTAAACATGATTGTACTTGCTGATTTGTAATTCACACCAGTCTGGCTCCCCATGCTGCTACAGTTATTTCCTACAGGTGACTGTAATCTATCTAGACCAGAATTAAAGTGTGTAAAGCTGTCCTGTGGCAGTGTTCTTTCTGGTTTTTCTTTCTCAATCTACTGCTTTTCTTATGCAATATACAGCTTCTCTTCTTTCTCTGAAAAGGTCTTGGAGCTCCTCCCAGTCCTGGGGTAGCTAGGAGAGAAGTAGAAGGTAACATAACAATTTTTGTATTTTATAAATGGATTTCTGATTTAACACCTGAGTAATATTATTGCCCTTTTGATACTAAAAGTTGTTTCATGGAGGTATTTCCCATGTAGGATCTTTCTTCTTTTATTCAGCATAGCTTTCACACAGCCAAGTTGCTTCCTGGTTTTCAATGATGGTGGGAATTGTTACAGAAGGCATTTATGAAAAACTAAGTGAAAACTTAGAGTGCCCTGATCAAGAATGCATTTAAGGCTGGCTCTCAGAGGAAGCTGTAGCTGACTGGTCATCAGAGTGACTATTATACCTGTAACTAAATCAGGAATCTAGGAAGCCTGACTTTTCATGAAGAACTATATATGTTCATATATTCTGGGGGGAGAAACTTCCATTTAAACCATTTGGTCTGTAATTTAGTATTTTGCCTCTTTCTAAAGAGCACAATGTAGGTATTTTGATTCTGATAGCCAGCTGTGTGTCTAACACAGTTATGAGGAGCATTTCTCTTGCACCATTCTTGTTGGAGTACATGGGACTGCTGCTGGATGAGTCCTGTTTCAGCTGTGCCAGCAGAGTCGTGGGCTTGGGTTTCTTCCTCGTCCCTCAGGAATGTGTCCTTCACAGCAAATAGCAATACAAGTCCTAATAGAGTCACTGGCAGATTTTCCTCTTGTATGCTGCAATTAATTTTGGCTGCATTGCTGGTTCATTTTTCTAAATTGGCAAAATCACTCTATGCATAGAATATTTGATGTTGAAAGGCACCTTTGGTGGTTATCCACTCCAGCTTCCTGCTCCAAGGAGGGTAAACTGGCACCAGGTTGCTCAGAGTGGGAGCTGCATCACTGAGAACAGTACCCAGAAACCCATTCTGACTGGTTCCAGGGCAGTCTGGTAGCTGGAAGCTGATTTGATAAACAGTGTGATGCACCGCAGAGTTCCTTCAACTTACTGTCACTGACATGGTGACTTTGCCTTTCTGGGAAATAAGCAGTAGAAACACAAGCCAGAATCCTGAACCTCTCTGCCTGTTAGAAATTGTGCACTTTTCTGAGCTAAAGGTAATTTTTTCATCTCTTGCACTTCCCAGTTTGGATGTTGCATCTGAGGTTGTCATCAGCATGGCCATGAGTGAAGCTGGTGCTCTAACAGATTTACCCCATAAATGCAGAGAGTGGGGTCAGGAACTGTTACATCAGTTATCTTTGTTTTAACCGCTGCTGGTAAGAACATCTACAGAATATGCCACAAAACAAAACAGCTTTCAACATAACTGAGAGCACAGGGTACCTGTGCCAAGTGGGTGTCTTTAGCTTGCAACAAATAGGATGCGATTTGAATAATTTGTAATAAAAAGGGTCAAATTACTTCATGTGTGCCATGGGATAAGAGTGTGTTAGTGACAGCTGGTGGGTATGTAATAACTTTTGAAAAAATGACTGGTGTCTCCTTGCTGCCATTCTCAGTTGTAGTTATGTGACATCGCCATCTAATACCCATTTGTGGCTTATCTAACACAGATAATCTAATTTTTTTTCCATGCTTCAAAGCACAAAAAAGCCCCGGAACACAAAGAAAAGATAACTTAGGTAATAGATATGTGCTTTGTACTAATTATAATACAGACAGAAGTTGATTTTGAAATAAGTGCTAAGTCAGTAATCTCTAATATCTGTTACAGTTCGTAATCAGCCTCCACATTCAGCGGGTTCAACCAGACCGGTAGGTATTGTTTTAAAATCATTTTCCTGCTAAGTGTCTGCTCTTTATTGCATCAAGGTTTCTGTAAGTCATAACAGATATAAGAAATCTGCAAAATTGACGGGTCAGTTTACAGCTTCTATAAGTTAATTATCTCAGCAGTTCTTGTCTATTGACTAAAAATACTATGGGGAAAAAAAGCAGCATATATATACACACTGGATGTGACTTGATTGTTTTGCACTTTGCAGTCACATAATAGGCTCCCAAATATACATTTTACATCTCCTTTCAAATAACTGCAAAGTTACTCTTTGTATTGTATATCCTTACTGATTGGTGTGATAAAATGCATTATCTTCTGTACTGGAACGTAAATCGTGATGGCAGTTAATTGCTTATGGGCCAGATGGATTACATAAGCAGTTGACATCTTATGATTACTTGATGTGTTACGGAGTTTTGTACCTTGTTTCGCAGATTAATTTTCATTAAGGTCTTCATGTAAAAATGAAACATTCAACTGTTTCAACAAATATTATTTCTGTGTTTCATTCCTTTTTTTGTGGAACTGAACTGAAGGAAGGGAATGAAGGGATTTATAGGCATTCAAATGCTTCACTCCATGCAGGAAATCAAGAGATGGAAGATATCTGCCTAACTTTTCTTAACAGTAGCAAGTAGGAGCCTTGCATGAGGGAAGAGGCAAGTGTTTTAATAGCTACAGGTCTTCTTAAAGAATTATTGAGAAATGGGATTTTTTGTTGATAATTTTTTGACTTTGCAGCATATTCTAGTATTGGAACTGCTGAAAACTACTATTGAAAGTCTCCATTGAAATAAATTTTACTGATTCATTTTTCTCGAAGAGATTCTCACAGTGAACAATTCATATCTTGGCTCTTTTTTTATTTTCCCGGAAATGTAAAACGGCCTCTTCTAAAATCTGGATAAAGAAAAACTGGTCTATATATAGGAAAGAATGTGTTCATTTATCGCTGTGTGCTTCCCTTTCTTTTCTTTTTTTAATCTCCTCATAATCTGGAGCTAGCACAGGATTTGCCATTTTTAAATCAGAAGAAAATCTGATGTACAGAAGAGACTTCACCAGTGTCTTGGAAGTGGCATAAGAGCAACATTTTTTTTGTCCATATTTTCAAAACAGAAAAAAACAAAGCAAAAAAGGTTCCAAAACCCAAAAACCCCAAACATAATAGAAGGCCTGAAAAAACATCTAAGAGGCTTTAGCTCAACCGTTGTTTGGATTTCCTATATAACATCTCAGGACTTGAGGAGCTACAAGAAAGATGGAGAAAGAGGGACGGTTTCCAAGGGTCTGGAGTGACAGGACAAGGGGGAATGGCTTCAAACTGCCAGAGGGCAGGGTTAGATGGGATATCAGGAAGAATTTCTTCCCTGTGAGGGTGGGGAGGCCCTGGCACAGGTTGCCCAGAAAAGCTGGCTGCTCCTGGATCTTTGGAAGTGTCCAAGGCCAGGTTGGACAGGGCTTGGAGCAGCCTGGGATAGTGGAAGGTGTCCCTGCCCATGGCTGGAACTGAAGGGTTTTAAGGTCTCTCCCAACTCAAACCGCGCTGTGGTTCTAGGAACGTTTCTTTCCTTTGTCTCAGGTAATTTTTGGATTTCATTTCAAGGATTTCAGGACCAGGGACAGTAGCCACAGGGGGTGCTGCTTCCCACTGAGGAATCCTGAAGGCTGGTTTACACTTTCTTTCTCTTTCTTTTCTGTTGCTTTTTGATTTTTTTTAAAATACATTTTGGTGTGTAATCCAATCATCCTCCTGCCTACTATCAGAATATTCAAAGAAATAACAAAATACATGTTGGCAATCTCAGATCAGACAGGAATTTCCAAGGTCAGGTGGCTGAAAGAGTTCAGAACATTGGTAAATGGACTCAGCAAAGCATAAGGAATCATGTTATATACACAGTCGGGGACACGTATCTAGTAAGACTAAAATCACAAATTATACTTTTTTTATAGTGGTAAAGTTTCTTTGCTTGTTTCTAATTAATTTTTGTGTACAGTTGTGCAATAGGGTTTGCTCTGAAAACCATTTCTAGAACGTCTTCTGGTACACAACATTTTACAGGAAACAAAATCTTAAAAACGATCTTATCTCACAATCTTTTTTCCCTTGAACTCTGGCATTTTTATCCCAGGGCCTTTTATCCAGCTTTCAGTGTGCTGTTTGTAATTTACTCTGCTTCAACTGTAATCTGGAATAGCTTCCTATGTCTCTTTAAATACTGATGTAGACTTTTAAATTTACATTCCGAGCATATTAACTTCTATTGCATCAACTTTAGGAAGACTTCAGCCTCCAGATGAGGCAGAACATGTGTTTCATTAATAATGTTTGTTGAGAAACAGGAAACCTCCAAATAAACTAGTTGCTCTTGTTGGTTTTATTGCTTACAACAATTCACAGACTTAGGTAAATAATCTTATTAATACTAGCAAAGTAGTAGCTGTTTCTAACATCATTGCACAGGTAAATATTTATATAAAGTTGAAAATGGTTGTAAAAATCCTTTGCTTTGAATTGAACCATCATCATGTTTTGAAAATAGATTCTTTGGTTTTGCATGTGCATAAAAAAAATCAGTTCAGTAGCTGTTATCAAAGAATTTATTTTTCACAGAATCCTGATTATCCTGAATCATATAGCAGTAGATGATTACAGATCCAAAGCAGAACTAAAATACTTCTTTTTATCAACTTTCCTGTCAGACTGTTCCTCCTCGAGCTGGAGTTATCAGTGCCCCACAAAGCCATGTCCGTCCTTCAGGGGCAAGACCAGCACCTGAAACTCAGACCAAACCAATCGAACCACCAAGGGGTAAGTTTCCTTTAGAAGTAAAATATAAATGTCACTATTCAGTCAAGAGCTCCAGTCTGTGGTTTGAATGCTTTGTTTTCAACAGATGTCTCCACTTTTCGCTAGAAATTAAGATTCTTGAATGTAATAACATTTTGCAGTTTGTGTTAAGCACCCACAAGTATTCCAGACCCTTTCTAGATGCTTATCTCAAGATCGCGTGAGATCTTGACCCATAGATTTCATGGTATCAGAGAAACTGTGCAAAGATTGCAGTGTTTTGGTCTGAGCATGCTGGTGTGTTGCATTGTGGCTATTGATCACCTGACACTCTATGCACTGGTTGTTCTGTAATCATAAGATTTGGAATAGCATTTATGTCTGACTCTCAAAGCAGCTCCTAAACTTACAATTTAAAAAAACCCTTTATCTTTATAAATATATAAATATACATTTTATAATAGTGACTTCCAAAATACTTTTCAGTACAACTAAAGTACATTTATGAGTGACATGGCTTCTGGCTCTCTGTTTTGTGTAAAATCACTATGTGGTTTGTGTTGGAAGGGACCTTGAAGATCATTTAATTCCAAGCCCTTGCCTTGTAGGCAGGGACACCTTCCACTATCCCAGGTTGCTCCAAGCCCCATCCAGCTTGGCCTTGGACACTTCCAGGGATCCAGGAGCAGCCACAGCTTCTCTGGGCACCCTGTGCCAGGGCCTCCCCGCCCTCACAGGGAAGAATTTCCTCCTGATATCCCATCTAACCCTGCCTTTTGTCAGCTTAAACTTTAGTAACAATTTTTAATGGAGATCTGATGAGTTTTTGATGATTTCTAGTCTTGTTGCCATGAACATCTGCTGTTCTTACAGCCCCTTCCTCTGCAGTTCTCTCTGGTACTTCCCCATCCTGCCATCCTTGAGATTTGTTAGAATTCCTTACCATGAAAATCACTGCAAATGTACTTCCAGGCTCACCATTGCTTCCTGAACCACTAAAGCCTCAGGCTGCTGGACCTGCTCAGCCCAGCACTCCCGTGCTAAGGATGCAGGAGCCTCTGATCCCTGTGGCACCGCATCCATCTCAGGCAAGTGCCCCACAAAGTCTGGAGCCCCCCCAGCCACCACCTCGTAGCCGCTCATCTCACAGTTTGCCTTCTGAACCTGCTCCCTCCCAGCAGCAAGTAAGTAAGAAAAACCCTTATAGATACATTCTTTTGCTGTGTAAATTAACACAGCTTGTACGGGGTGCTGCAGACTTGTGAGAAACGCCTAAAGCAAACACAGAAACAAAAATAAGGGTCCAAATATTGGATTCAATGGTCGTGGGGCTCTAGGAGAGTAATAATTGCTTATGTGTTCTCCCTGAATAACTAACATCTTAAATACTAAACATTGAATTTAGGATTTCTTGTGATGGGCTTACAACTTATGGACAGCTCATTCTTAAATTTGTTGTTATTTGGCAACTTTGAATGGAAAAACACTCAATCTAATAAATTTAATTTTATAATGATATGTGCATGACAAGCTGTATAGTAAGTAGCTAGCATAGATTTTAAATAGTTACTGCATGATGTGGTGCTTTATGTTGATTATTCATGGAAAGGAGACTATATTGATAAATAAATTAATAAATTAAATCAATATATTAATAAATACTTAAGAGAAATAGAATTCTCTCAGTTCCCCATTGTCAGTTAAAATACAGAAACCTCTCCAAATAATGTGAAAATTTCATACAGTAATATTAACATTCTGTTCTCTGGGACCATTTAGACTGTTATAAAAAACCACCAACTTTTTCTAGGAAAAACCATAGTTTCTTACTACTGCTTAAAAATGAAGATGCAGGTTTTCAGTGCTGCTCAGGTTTTTCCTTATGCCTACATCTGAAGCCCTTTTTTGCTACAGCAGTTAGTGCCTATTTTGTACCACAGCGAAGCAGCCAAATTCAGTCCTCAATGAGTTGACTTCTGAATTCAAATTGAGAAAATCTTTAAATACTTTTCCTTTCTTTCTCCTGAACCTATTTCTTTGCCTGCGAACTGCTTTTCATTTTGGAAACTTAGACCAAAAAATACAGTTTTCTGAGGAAAAGTCTTTAAAGAAATACAAGGTCTTTTGAGAGGTAGTGAATTCCAAGCCCATCCTTCTATGAAAATCTTGATTGTGATATTGAAGAGCCTAAATCTCTCCTTATAAAAATAATTGCCTGTACAGTGTGAATATTCAGGACTCTATACAATCCACACACTGAAAAAGAGAATTAGTTATTGTAAATAGATCTTCTTTATTGTAAAGAAAGAAGATTCTAGTTTTCCGTAGAATGAGAGGCATTATGGTTTTTTCAGCTTGCAAAACTGTTACTACAGATAAGGGATTATACCAACACGGTTCCCAGAAAGAGAGTTATGGGGCTTTTCATGTTAGTATATGACTAGAATTAGACCATCCCTGCTCAGATTCTTATAATTCGTCTCCAAAAAGTAGCACAATCAGCTGCACAATGAATTTCTGTATGGAAATAGCATTAGAATGGACTTGAGTTGGTTTTTTATGACTCTTAATGGTCAAGTTTACAGTAGAATACAACAGAAATTGAAAATTTAGTGTAGCGTGTAGTAAATACTTGTGGTTTGTATTCATAACTCAAAAAATGGCGTTGTGAAAACTTCTGAAAGTATTTTTAACATGAGGTTGCTTTGTTACTTGGATTTTCTTCCTAATTTTCTTTCCTTTGATGTCTGTTTCTCTTCCACAAGCAGGAGCAACCGTCAGGGTAACAGGTATCTGACTATTTACCAATCTTGTATGTGGTCTCCGTCTAATCAAACAGAAAAGATGTATGAATGTTGTTTTCATACATCTGCAGTCCCATCCCTGTTAAAAACCACCTATCTGCATTCATGGATTGACTGTCATACCATAGTTTGCTTTTTCCTTTCATAATATGTTTAAAAATGAGACTGCATTTATTAGTGCCAGCAACTATTTTTGCATCATCATCTTTTGTGAAACAATTGGACCCTCACCTCTGTTACTTAGTCACTGCTGAACTTCCTGGTCTCAGTCTGTTTGGAGAAAAAGAGATCAGCGTTGGCAATAAATGTTCTCTTTAATGCAAATAAATCCTGATGCAATTGCACTGTCAAATTTTTTTTCAAGCTAAACCCCGTATTTCACATTTTTCAGAGAACAGAGAACTTACTATGACCCAAAGTAAAATAAACTGTTTGTTACAATTTTAAAAGCATTTGGTTCCAGAATTACTCAGAGCACATTTTTACTTAGAATAAGGAGCAATTTGGATTCATAATTTCTTTGGGATCTTGTGCTTTTAAATGACCACAGGACTTAACCAGCTGGTGCCAGGCTGCATTTGATTTCTATTCCTTCTACAGTTCAATTTTTCACATTTTCCCCTAAGTTACTCAATGCCTTTGTTTTAATATTATTCTGCAGAAGACTTCAACTATAGACAGCCAGTTCAACTGTTTGGGTATATTAAGTTTATCTGCTAAAATCATAAAATCTTTTTGTAACATTTGAATTCTTAGAAGCTGTTTTAACTTGAGCTTAATTTGTTTGATAAGGGGAAGCTCCAAACTCTGTTCTGTCAGTGTGCATACTGAACAAAGTAGATAAACCACCTTTTTGGACAGTTCGTACAAGGTAAAAAAGTTGCATTGTTGTTTGAAGCAGTGTATAAAAACAGGAATATTTTGGTTTTAAAAGCTGAGAAATTCTGTGGAGAAAACTGTCTTCTCCAAAGTTAGCTTGTTATTTTAAATGTGAGACCAGTGATTGCCCCTTTCCATGCCAAGAAGTACTGGAGATGCCTACAGATGCCCGTCTACATAGAAATGTCTGTCATAGAAATGTATACTAATAACACTAATGTTTCCTTTCATTGTGGTGCTTTAATGCTGCTTGTAACATCAGTATGAGAAACTCCCAAACAATGTAACCTGGAGCTTTTCATTTCATAGTTGTGCTGGGCTATCCTTCGTTTAGAATACGGTAGCATTTCCTGAACATTTTCTTATCCAACTTTCACTTAGTGTTTTTTGCTGGGATTGTGACCTGCAGGAAGCTGCATCAACCGCTGAAGGGGGGGGAAGTGGTGTTTAACAACTTATAAGCTTTTTGTTAGGCAGGGAGTTCAGGCTGTTTTTTCCATTCTAGTTAAAACAAAATTGGGTTGAAGTTTCAGCTGAGGAGTGAGAAAGGGGGAAGTAGGAATAACCTGGAACCAGCTATGTGATTCCTGAACACGTTGTTTCCTTTGCAGCTGAATCCCAACGGGACATATGGCACTAACCCTGAACCCCAGCTCAACAGTGACCCTTTTGAAGACCTGTCATTTCAGCTGCTCGTGTCCAAGATGCAGACGTCTGTCCGAACATCACCTGCTCCAACCTTAAACCAGAAGGAGTTGATACAATTGCCTTCAGCAACACAAAGAAATGCTGATAATTCGAAAACTGTAAATTGCATGCCAGCAATGCCTCCTATTCCAAACTTTTACTCATCCCAGGAGCATCAACACAGCTCTCCAAATCCATTTATTACTGGGCTGAACTGCTCAAATCCATTCACTGAAAGAACTCCTAATGCTGGGAACCCGTTTAGGACGGATACGCGGGAGTCCAGGGCAACCTCACAGGTACTGGTAGGACCTGCTGCTTCCCACCCATTCCCTCCTCTGCCCCCCCCCAGCTGTAACATAAGCAAGCCTGTATTTCCTGTGGATGCAGCTGAAAACACATTTTGCTTGCGAAGTAAATCTCTCAAGGTAGAAAACATACAGCCCAAAGGGTGGGTGACATTTGACGAGGACGAGAACTTTAACGTGAAGCTAAAGCCGTCTGCGAGTGTTCCGGATTTTAAGCGACTTGGCTCCGGGAAATCAGCTGGATGCCCAGGTTTGCTGGGAACTGAACAGAAGACTTTCCTTGGTTCAGACTTTAACTTTGATGGTGACTGGAATAAAAGTTCTACTGATTGCTTCTGTACAATGCCAGCAAGAAAACCACCTGCACCTCCCGTACCATCCAGAGCAACCAGCAACAGGTTCCCTGCAGATCCCTTCCCCTCCCCGGCACCCAAGGTGTCACCAACTCATGATTTTACAGAAAGATAGATGGTCAGAGATACATGAGGTAATATTTGTTGCTGCATTTATCCAGTAGAATAATTGGGCATTTGAGATTATTCTGTGTGCAATAATTAATTGTTAAATGCACTGAAACTTAACTCTGCTCATAAACAGCCACTTCTGCTTGTGTATAAATTTTGAATGTGTATATATGGTAGAGCACAAAAAATTGTCTGAAGTTCATTAAAATTCCAATGTAATCGTATTTGAATAGACAAAAAGAAAAGAGTGAGCTACTGTCTCACTAAAATCTATCAATCCTGGACACAGATTTTGCTTAGGGAGCTCTTTCATTTCTGTTCCCCTTTGTGGAATTTCACAAGAAGAGGCTCCCTGCTAGTAGCCTCCCCCCTCCCTTTTGACTGTTTTGTTAGTTGATATTTATAAGTATTTACCAAAGAGCTGCCAAAGTTTGAGATTCGAATGTTGACAAGTATTGTTTAGAAGCTGTTTAATTTATAACAGAGGCTATGGATATTTGTGAAGCTTATATTTGAATTTGAGGCACAACAAAAATAGTTTACTTTCAAAATAGAAACAAAACTTTGCATACTAATATATTCAATTAATCTCCTGTCAGTACATTTCAGTTACTAAATCCTATTGTGACATACACTCACTAGCACTAATTCAGAATAATTGTTCCATATCATCCATTTATTCATTACTATTTTAACTATACTTTTTTTTTCCATGAATTGGAAACAGCTGATACAGCAAGCTTTTCCTCAACCTCTGGAAAAAAGTCCCCTCTGCTTTTGAGATACAAAGCAGTATTTACCAGTTGCAGATTATGTAGTCTGCCAGCCAAGGGGTGAAACAACACGCTTGGATTGTATTTAGAGTAGTGAAATACCCCAGGGCAGCACGCTTTTTAGCTCCTCAAATGCTCTCACAACATGATTCATTAAGTAATCCACTATTCCTTCGGACAGCCCCTGGTTAGCCACGAGCTGCAGCCGCCTAGAAGAGTGACAGTGAGTTTTCTATTGCGCTTTTTTCCATTCAGGTCATTGAAGTTGTACATTTGGAACAGCAGTGGTACTACTTGTGCTTCAGTGTGTGAGTTACCTTGTTTTATGCTGTTGCTGCAAACATCTGTGTGGTTGATGTTTTGGTATATTCTTACATTAGAAAACCAAATTTGGGCGGGTAACTTTTACTAGTGGGAGTCACGTGATAAATATGTTGTCAAATATTTAATTGCAGTGATTAAAAACTATCTGTCTGAACTAGTGTGCGGCACCTCTGCACTTCACAGGACTGTGGGGACCACAGGGAATGCTCCAGAATTCTAATGTCTCTATAAATATACATATATATACATATATATATATAAGCTGTAGTAAGGCCCTGCCACGTGTTGACGGGGCAACGAGCAACAGTAGATGCTGTGAAAACACAGAGGATGGAGGTGGGACCCACTCCCCACATGTCCCTGGACTCTGTTCCCAGTGTTCCCTGTCCCAGTCCCACTCACCTGTCCATGGCTGTATCCCCCCGGACACTGAGGTATGCGTGAAATATTCCCACCCTTATGATCTGGATGGTTGTTCTCTCTCTGTGCCCCTGTGTTACCAAACTGTCAGGATAAATAAAACCCTCTAAGACTGTCTTTTTAGTGTCAGTGAGTCAGGCATTACTTTATTCTTGGCCAGGGGATGTGTGGCTGACAAAATTCCAGCTTCCACACGGACACTGATACAGAACTTTTGCACTTATTTATACATTTTAGTAAACAAAACCATTAATGTTTATTGGTTCTAAATTATGTAATTATCTTTCATTAATTAGTAATCTGTCCTTTATTGCTTATTGATTTCTCACTTCTTATGCTAATTAGTCCATATTTTTAGTCTTTTTATATCTTTCCCTTTAGTAGGGAATTTCCAGTGCATATACTGAGTCTTTATCTGGTAGTTTCTGCAGAGTGTCCTTGTGATCCATAAATTCTGCATTCCAGATGTCCAACCTCACCAATCACTCTTTCTCTCCCGGGCTTTGTTCATTGGAGCATATCAGAGTTAGTTTATCAAAACTGAATGTTTCAGTACTTTTCCTAAGCTGTTCCCACAAAAGTAGCTTATGACAACTTTGCTAAATGCTGGCTGAGAGTAATTTAAGAATAGTCCCCTATTTATAATTTATGTCGCTATAGGCGATGATTAATTAAAACAATTAATTTAAAAGGTAATTAAACTCCTTAACTGCAATTATTAAGACGTTCTATTGTTTCCAACACCGGGCGGGGCGCGCTGGCCCTTTAAGCCGCTCCCGTGGCCTCACGGGGTGGCCGGAAGCGGAAGCGGCCGCGGGACCGGCGGAGGCGCTGTTGCTCCGGAGCGTCCCGGCGGATCCCGAAGGATCCTGGTGCTGCCGGCGGGGGCGGCAGCGGCCCTGCCGCGCTCTCAGGGCGTCCCGAAGCGCCAGGCGCGGCCGGTCCCCGCGCTCCCTCCCTGCCGCCGGTATCCAGGGACTCGGCTCCGTTGCTGAGGGGCCGCCCCGCCCCGGCTATGGTGCGGCTGCATGTGAAGCGCGGCGGCGAGAGCCAATTTCTGCTGGAGACGCCGGGCAGCGCCCGCCTGGCCGAGTTGGCTCCGCTCGCCGCCCGCATCCACAACGGGCGGCTGAAGGTGCAGCGCCTGTGCTCAGGTACCGCTTGGGGGCCGCGGGGGGCGGGAACGGCCCTCAGGAACCGCCCGGGCAGCGGGAACGCGCCGCCTCCGCGCTTAACGGGGCCGTGATCGCACAGCGCAACCGCGTGTGAATTCCCGGCTTTGGTGTTTTAGTGAGGGCACCGCACAGCGCTGAAAACTCTCTCGCTGTGTGTGCCGGCAGTGGCTGCTTAAATCAGGGAATCGTGGAATGGGTTGGACTGGGAGGGACCTGAAAGCTCATGCAGTCCCACCCTCTGCCGTGGGCAGGGACACCTTCCACTATCCCAGGCTGCTCCAAGACCCGTCCAACCTGGCCTTGGACACTTCCAGGGATCCAGGAGCAGCCACAGCTTCTCTGGGCAACCTGTGCCAGGGCCTCACCACCCTTAAAGGGAAGAATTTCTCCTCAGAATCCCATCGAACCGTGCTGTCTGGCAGTTTGAAGCCATTCCGCCTTGTCCTGTCACTCCAAGCCCTTGTCCAAAGTCCTCCTTCAGGGCACTGTGAAGTGCTCCGTTGTGACCAGCAGTGCCCTAACGTGTGTGTGAGGTTATATTGGCCACCACATGCATCCCCTGATATACAGTGGAGTCAGTGACGTGTCTGAATTAGTGTTGAGTTCGCTTCTGAGGCAGCTTTAAAAAACCTTTCCTGCCCCACCGTGGGCCTGTCAGAGCAGAGATTCTCATCAGGTGAGCCTGACCTGGGAGTGCAGTCCACCCACACCTGCTGTGCACCACCCACAGTGTTTGTGGGGTGTCTGGGGCCATGCTGAGGCTGCTCTGAAATTTAAAAGATCTGACTAGGGAAATACCACAAAGAGAAGGTTTATGGCCACTAAGTACCGTGTGGGTTTGCATCCCTGCACGTGTCATTTGTTATGTTGTTTTACGGGTATGTGAAATGTATAAATTTCAACATTATTGCAGCATCCATATCTATATATGTGTTTATATCCCTCATTATTAATTACCTGTACTTACCTGTTGAAAAACTGAAAGCTAGGGGCAAGATTTACCTGCATGTACATCGTGTGAAAGGCTTTTGTAAATCGACTGTAGTAACAGAGATTTTTAATCTCGTTCTCTAAATACTCTAAAGAGATGGAGGAGCTAGCAGAGCATGGTATTTTGTTACCATACAATATGCAAGGACTGACAGATGAGCAGATCGAAGAGCTGAAGTTAAAGGATGAGTGGGCAGAGAAGTGTGTCCCAAGTGGTGGAAGTGTCTTCAGGAAGGATGAAATGGGGCGAAGAAATGGATTTGGTAAGTCAAATGTAAATGCTTGTTTCTTTCCTTTCAGACACAGACAATCCATAATATAACAGGGAACAACAAATCCCTAATTCTGGAATGGGATAGCCAAACTATAAGTTATACAGGACTTCCGTCTTGCGTTGGAATCTGGGGTAATGCTGATTTACAAACCTAAAGAGCAGTATCTTTCTTCAGCACACAAACAATCACCAGGAGCAAGTTTGACTGTTCCAGTTTAGTTTACTCTCCCCATTTGTAAATGTACACTTGAGAACTGGTTTTCTCTGAGGACTCTAAGATACATTAACAGGTTGTTTTTCTAATATTTCTCCTTTTTTCTCATTGACTGGGTCTCAGATTCATTGAGCATGTGTTTGTAAGTGGGAGAACAGCCTTGTGATATTGACAAAGTTAGATTATTGAACAGTGTGTTCAAGTACCAAGTACTGTCAAATGATGCACTTAAGTGGGACATAAGCTGGGAATGAGTATGCTTTAGCTGTATTTTTGGTTTTGAGGACAGGTTTGTTATAGCAGTTAAAATAGATAACTGTGATATGAAACGTACAGTGTATTTGCAAAACTGTCTTTGGTGTTAGATTGAGATTTTAATGAGAAAAAACTAGGCAACTGCAAGCTGTTATGCCCAGTTAAAGCATGTCTGCCAGTACAGCCCACAGTAGTCCAGCAGGGAAGGAGCCTTGGTTTATGTTGTGGAGGGTATGGGATTATGGTTGTTGCTTTACTGAGTACCTTTGTCCCAAATGAAGTTCCAGGTCATAGAATCATGGAATCACATAATGGTTTGGGTTAGAAAGGACCTTAAAGCTCATCCAGTTCCACTACCCTGCCATGGGCAAGGACACCTTCCACTAAACCACTTTGCTCCAAGCCCTGTCCAGCCTGGCCTTGGACACTTCCAGGGATGGGGCAAATACCAGTCACGTGTCTTTGGGGAAAAGTAAATTTGTTTGTCCCATGAAAAATACTGCTTGTTTCTTAAGTTAGTAAGAAATACAGGAATGAACTATCCGACTGGTAAATAGACTGCAGCTTAGTGGTGTTTCTCCTGCTTTATGATTTAATACTGTTTCCTTTGCTCACAGTGGAGTCTGGACAGGTTGTGTGCTTGGTTTCTTTACAGTAAATGTAGACTATGAAATATGTCTCTTACTTTTAGCTCCAAATGAAAAAATGCAGCAAGTTATAAAGAAGACAATAGAGGAAGCCAAGGCATTAATCTCTAAGGTAAGTTTCCTCAAGTTGTGTGGGGCTTTCCTAATAAGTGCTGTGGAGTTGGGCATCCTAAATAAATAAAACTAGACTTTTCAGTGCAAGGGCTGACAGTTGTTGAGAAATGCCATAAAGTAATGTGAATAGTGTAATAAAATCTGACATTTTGGTTAATGATTTTCTTCAAGGCTTTTGGCAAGTGGTTCAACAGGTTAAGGAATCAGATACTAAACTCCAAAGGAGTGCTGGCAGCTGAGCCCATGTGGAACGGTTAAAGCACATTCAGTTTTATCCACGCAATTTGCTATTGATGTGTTCTTTGGGTGAATGCTTGTCATGCTTTCTGGTGAAAAATTAACTGTATTCTGTGCTGTTCTTGGAGTTAATGAAGTCTTTTGACTTTTATGTGTAATTAATTGAAAAATGTGTTCTGATCTTAGATTATCACAGAATCACAGATGGTTTGGTTTGGAAGGGACTTGAAGCTCATCCAGTCCCACCTTACTGCCATGGGCAGGGATGCCTTCCACTAGACCAGGTTGCTCAGAGCTCAATCCAGCCTGGCCTTGAACACTTCCAGGGATGGAGCAGGGATTAGGCCTTGGTTTGACAAGCACTTGGACTCGTGCTCAGTCCTGCTGAGTGTGTGTGTTCAAAGACAAGCATAAGGTTTGCCCTGATGGGATGGTGCTCTCAGGCATTCAAATTCACATTACCAAATCTGTAGGTGCTCTGTGTTGTGTTTCAGCTTTTGTATGACTTTGAAACACAAATGAAGTAATATTTATGTGGAGTGAAGGATAGTTTGGGAAGTGGTTTCTTTGGTTTACCACTTTATAAGGACAAAAAAGAAGAAATGTGCCTGTGTATTTGAGGTTGTACTGGCCAGTTAACCAGATCAAGAACGTCCACAAGGAGGCAACATTCCCTTACCTTAGTACTTAAGAAACTGTTACATCTGAAGGGAAGAACTTCTTTTCTTCCAGACGTGTCACGTTTCTTCTTTATCTCTGCAGTAGGGTTTAGAATGACCTCAAGTACTTGGTCTTACAGATCTCTGCATGAGCTGTGCAATTTGCCAAGCTTTACAGTTCTGCTCACATGTGCTCTATTTTTTTCTCAAGTTTTTAAGCCCCTTCTCTATTCCTTACTTGAATTCTACTGGCTTGAATCATGTTCATGAATCATAAGGGCTTGGAGCCAAAGCATCCCTGTCTGGTATCTGTGGTCATATGTGTCCTGGTTTGAGTCCTGTGTTCCACAGGCAGTTGTCTCCTGCACAATTTAGTCAAGATCTCCTTTTTTTGTTTCCTCCCCACCCCATGTAAACAGGCTAAACAGAGGGGCCAAAGGCAAGAGATGTCCTCCTAAGTATTCCAATGAGGAAATTTGCACTCCTAATATCTTTGTGCAGCCTGTTAGCTCTGCTCAGATAACCCATCACTGAACCTTTGAACTGGGCACAAAGCAAAGTCCTTCTGCACGTTTGTTTGTGTTGCCAATGATCCCTGTCTGTATTTCAGAAACAAGTTCAGGCCAATGTGTGTGTTAATATGGAGATGGTGAAAGATGCATTGGAGCAGCTCCGAGGGGCTGTGATGATTGTGTATCCAATGGGATTGCCTCCACATGATCCGATTAGGATGGAGTTTGAAGATAAAGAAGACTTGTCGGGAACTCATGTATGCAGTAATGTATTCCCATTATATGTAGTCCCTGGGTTAAACATGGGCTATGCCATTCTTCATCTTATCAGTGAAGGTTGTTCTCACCTCCAATATGGAGAATTTGTTGCCCAAAGTGTTTATATTAGATCAAGATTGAATGGAATATAAATAAAAATGCCGTAGATGAGTATGAGGAGAAAGATGTAGAAGTAGAGTGTAAAATTACACTTCATGTTAGGAATTCCAGAAAGATTTTTTTTCCAGGAAAAAAAAAATCAGGTTTTAGGAAAAAAAGCAAGAAACAACACTCCCCAACTCTTCACCTTGTTTATTTTGTCACAGGCTGGAATTGAAGTCATAAAAGAATCGGAAGCACAGCTGTGGTGGGCAGGAAAGCAGTTGGAAGAAACAAAGTTGCTCTCTGACTATGTAGGCAAAAATGAGAAAACAACCATCATTGTCAAGATCCAGAAAGTGAGTATTGCTGGGAGATTTCTCTACAAGTTCCTCACCCTTGGTTGGCTGTTCTCTGTAGAAGAGAACTATCCCTAGGAGTATAAAATGGATTAGATTAGTTCCATCTTGAGCATCTTAAAACTGTACATCTATTTTAAGGTTTGAATGGATTATACTCCTGAGTTTTTCTTCAGTAATTCCTTAGCCTTTCGGTTATGTACTGTAGTTGCTATTTCTTGCTCCATAGTATTTTTGTGAAGTACAACAAAGAGGTATTTAAAGAATAGATTAAATACAAACTGAAAAGTTTTATGGCAAATCTTGCTATCTGCAGGTTCTGCAGTGCATGCCTGAGAGGTATGTCAGGTGATTTATGTGTTTGTCACTTAGAAGACCAGAATTGCTTTTTCTTTCCTCTCAGGGTCACTGGAAAATGGTGTGGTATCTCAATAGCCACTGAAGTCTAGGCCCCCAGGAATGTTGTCTGTTTAATTAGTTGAAGGACCTGTTCAAAGAATGCAGTGCAGTACGGGGATTTCTCTCTGCCTAAACTGCCTAAGACCCTGTTTGTTCTCAAGAGCATCCACTATCTCCATGCAAGATGCTATGTTTGCAGTTGCTGACAGCAGGTGTTTTCTGCTTTGTCCATTGTTTCTTCCAGGAGCACAGTTGCCTGGATAAGCAATTTCCTTTTATATGTAGTGGTTTGTAACTCCCTTACTTCCCTGCCTGAGTCCTATGCCATCCTGTGTCTGTATTAGCAGGGGAGCTAAAGAGATGTGCCCATCCTGAGATATCTAGAGTGACCTTAAAACAGATTTATTATGTCTTTTAGAGTGGAAATTTAAGTTAAATAGACTCGATCCTGTTTGCATCTTTCATTGATGTCCACAAAATTGCCAGCATGATTCAGATACAGAGATGAAAAAATAAACTTCACTTGAAAAAATAACCCTTACTTCCCTGTGAGGGTAGTGAGGCCCTGGCACAGGGTGCCCAGAGAAGCTGTGGCTGCTCCTGGATCCCTGGAAGTGTCCAAGGCCAAGCTGGATGGGTCTTGGAGCAACCTGGTCTAGTGGAAAGTGTCCCTGCCCATGACAGGGGGGTGGAATTAAATGATCTTCAAGGTTCCTTCCAACCCAAACCATTCTGGAATTCTATGAATGCAGAAGCAGTTTCTCAGCATTTATTTTCCTGTCCTGAGGGACCTTATTAAATTTGAGTAATCCAGTTGTCTGAAGAAAGGTTTTTGATGTCTTTGTGTAGCAGCTTCTTCTTTGTATCACAGATGCCATCAGCAACGTTTACAATTTCCCTTCCAGAAAGGACAAGGAGCTCCGGGGCGGGAGCCTGTGATCAGTCATGAAGAGCAAAAAGAGATGATGCTGTACTACTACAGGAAGCAGGAGGAGCTGAAGGTAAGTGTTCTTTTGGTGCCCGAGAGCTGAGCTGCTCTGACAGAGCTCAGGCTGCGTCCCTCACTGCCTCCCTTCCCTCTCTGCCACAGAAACTGGAGGAGGAGGATGACGACTCGTTTCTAAATGCTGAATGGGCAGACAACCATGCTCTGAAAAGGCAATTTCATGGTGTAAAAGACATCAAATGGGGTCCAAGATGAAGCTCTGCAAACCCCTTCTTAGGCTGCTCAGTTGATGCTCTTGTTTGCAGCAAGTTGTGTTGTGTGTGGTAGATTCTTCTGACAGCAGCTGAAATTTTCACTTCTGCGGCCTTAGGTGTTCAATAAATATTCATATTTCTCTGTGACTGCAGCAGCACTTTTCTCTGCAAAGAATTGAACCAGTTCTCTTGAAGTTTGGTATTTTATTAGGAACTTGTAATTTGGATATGGAAATGTCAATCTGTTTCATAGATAACAGATCTAGTAAATATGCACTGGAATGTTTGGTGTTGTTCAGAGTGGTCTTTATACTCTCTTCTCATTCTTACTATTAGATGGTGTGCTCTGGAGAAGGTAATTTATTTTGTAGGAAATCAGTTTCCCCCAACTAATCCAGGGAGAATAAAGGAGTTTTTTATGTGCTTGTTCACATTTCAACATAGCTGTTTCCAAACTCTAATTTTGAAATTAGGTAACCTCTTAATAATTGTTTAAAGGAAGTGTTTTTATATAAACACAAGTAACATCCTTGTGGAATGCTTCATTTTCATTCTTTGGGTTTAGTTATTGCTGGTATATAGAGGTTGACGGAAATTTGTATACAAAAATAAGCATAATTTGCAGGTAGATTGAATAAATAAACCCAAGTTTAATAGGACCAGATCTCTAAGATGAAAGTAAAAAAATTATCACTTTCCATATTAGTATGGTTGAAGAGACTCAGATAAGTTAAAAGTCAAGTGTTTGCTGAACTTGCAGCTTGAAGATTGGATGCAGAAAAGATAATTAATGCCATTCAGTGAACTATTAATGGTGGTTTTAATTCAATCAATGATTTTTTTTAATTTTAGGAAGGTTTAGTGTCAGGTAGTTTTTCTTGAATCTCAACTTTGCAGTAACATGGCTTTTTACAAAAAGAAAAATCAGCATTTCTGAGTTGCAAAACTTCAAATATTTTTTATTTAACATGGCAAAAACGGTTTTTAACAAAACGCTTTGTTCTACCACTTCCTAAGAGGAAAATCAATGTCCTGGAGCTTATAATATTCTCATTTCCTCTCTGAAAGCAAGGGAAAAGAAGGCATAGGAAATATTTAACACAGATTCTGCACTCCTTTGACTGCTTTTCTCTGCTGTAATTGGTGCTGGTTTTTTCTTTAGATGAGCAAACTTTCCACAGCATTGATGCTTTCTGGAGTTCTCACAACAGTGTTTGTAGATCTGCTGGATTCATTTATTGTGGCTGAAATTGAATGAACTCACTGAACAAAGATTAAAGAGTACAGGAACCCAGGAAAGCCTACAGGTATTTAACTAACTTGGTATTATCCAAGGGGATAATGAGATAGAAACACCACACGTAGGTTTGCAAATTTGCAAAAGAGTTTGTCTTTCTTTTAAACCACTTATTTCTAGAAGTTTGAGAGTGGCCATGTTCTTCCAGGGGGGAAATCCATTCTCTCTCAAAGGAGACACACAGCAGAATATTGCTATAACTTTTGTTTTGTGGCCATATCACCATCCTGATGAATGGAAGTGGTTTCCACACCTGGTTTCATTCCTTTTCTCCTTGTCACGGTTTTGCTTTCCCACATTGCTCCATTCTCTGCCTCACCCAGGATTCCAGATAAATAAAAAGGATTTATTTATTGCTTCCTGCAATCTCACCCAGTGTTCCTGGCAACAAACTCGAGACTATTTTCAAGGCAGGAGTGGGGAGTTCAAGCAGCTACACCAGCACTGCATGTTGCCTTCCAGCAAGTTCAGATACTGATGCTGGGTCATGTCATTTCCAGATGTCTGTCATGCCCAGAGCCCTGCGTGGGGCACAAACCAAATAGTCCAAACAACTTGCAAGCTCTCCTTTGCAGTATTTTCTCCTTAGGCTGCTCTTCTGGGAAATTGCAGGGATTTTACTGCTGAAACTCCATCCCACTGCCAGCCCTGAATGTCCTTCCTGTAGCATCGCTGCTGCTGCCCTATGGCACCCTCCCCATGGATACATCAGCCCTCAGCCTGGAGAGGGAGTAGATTCCAGGTACGGCACTTCAGCTGCTGGTTTTTTCGGGGCTTGGGTCAGGTAAGTGCATACCTTATTAATTTTTGATTTTCTCTACTGGATACTTTTTCTGCAGAGGGTGTTGTTTCAGAAAGATCCGAATAATTCAATGTCTGTTTATCAGGTTTTCCCATGTTTGTCTTCATTCTGACTTTCAGACTGCTGTGAACAGTGAACATTTGGGAATGAGGTGAACCACTAATTGACAGCTTTCCCCAATTAGACTTGGAAAGTTTATGCAAAAAGAATAAAATAGCAACCCATATTCAGACTATAAATAGTTCAGTCAAAGGAACAGGTCCTGAGTGAAGCTTGACCTCCCAGCCTGGAGCAAAAGCTGCTTCCCCTGCCCTGCCGAGCTGCTTCTGGAGCTGGGGTTTGGACAAGGTTTGTTACTATGTTTGAGGATCCATTTAAACAGGCATGCATTATTAAGCACTGCACTTTTTTTTTTTCCCTCTCAAAACATGTTCCCAGTGGCTGGGAAATGCTCCATCTTGGGAAGCAGCCGCTTGTCTGGCACCTGCAGGAATTTTTTACTGTCTGCCCACAGCATGTGGTGGCAGGCAAGGAGGAAAATCAGGAGAGCATCAGGTCTGTTAAATCACTAGTTCAATACAAAGGGTGTTTTTCCTCCAAGGTTGTAAAAGCAAGGAAAGGACTGGGAGTTGGGAAAAGTGAAACACTTTGCCCCAAGAAAGGGACTAACTTCTGAGTTGCAAACTGGTTTCTGCTGATCTGCTGCCACTGCAGTTGTTTTGTCACCAGGAATGAAGACCCTGGTTTCAGCTGGGAATCCCAAGGAGGGGTATCAGATGGATGGATGTGTGGATGAAGTGAACAAAACAGGGAAAGGACCTGTGTGCCCAGTGGCAGGAGCAAAAGCAATGGGCACAAAGTGAAACACAGGAGGGTCCCTCTGGACATCAAGGAACATTTTGTCACTGTGTGGGTGGCTGAGCACTGGCACAGGTTGCCCAGAAAGGTTGTGGAGTCCCATCCTTGGTTGGACCAGATGTTCTCCAGTGGGTCACCGCTAGGGCATGCTGACTTTACCTAGTCTTGGGCAAAGTGAAGTCTGAAGGAAAGATAACTCCCAGCTTTTGTTAGAATGTCAGCTTCTGACATACGAGGCTTCCCAATAAAAAATGAGGGAAGAAAATGCACAAATTTTAGTGACTATGAACATTAACTGCCAGACAGATAACTTCCAAAAAAGATCTGCTGGATATCAGCTGGTCTGTGGGCCTCGGGCTCTCTAGGAGGGAGTTTCACTGGGACTCAGAGTTTTGGGTAGCCCACCAGAACAGGGGGCCCTGGAGCCCCTGCCCTCAGCCCTGCAGGTCAGAGCCCAGCCTGCTTCAGTAAAAGGAAGAGGATCAGATTTTTTTCACTGGTATGGTCTGTCAGCAGGGGAAATTGTTGGGATGTAGATCAGTCCCTTTGTATCTGACCAGGAAATGGATGGCACTCACCCCATGAGTCAGGAGGAAGGAGCCAGCTCTGGCCCAGAGCCCTCTCCAAAGGCAAACTTGCCTTCTTCCACCCTCAGGATCAAGGCATGGGCTTCTCCAAAACAAAACCTATTCATCAATATCGTGCATAGCACAGGCTATGACGACTTCCTACTGGAAAGGGGAGAGCAGTGTTCCAGAGGAAATGCAGCCAGGCTCCTGGGCTGTGCCTGGCCTGTCGTGCAGTTTCCCAGTGCTCTGGGTGACCTCAACCCTCCGTCCATCTCCTTAGCCTCTCTTCCTTCCGCTGATAGGATGCTAATTGCTAGTGAGATTTTTCCAGTTGAGCACAGGATTGTGCCTTAGTCATCTGAGCAAGTTCCCTTCCTCCTTTTAAAGTTTTTCCAGGCTTAATTCGACTTTGTATCAGTAGGAAATGAGAAGTCATGTCGCTGTTTTCTTTCCAAGTGTTTCATACTATGCTCTACCTGGACACACAGCATCTGAGTGGGGAAGCACAATGAACCCATGAAGTATTACCAATAGGAAGTGACATTTTTCCTCCTTTTGTTCAGTAAATTCCCTGTGGGCTGCAGCTAAAATATTGGAGGTATTCTTAAGACAGGAAGGCTGTTGTGGTTTCAGCTTAGATACATTACTGATTTCATTTTCTGTCCAACTGAAACCAAATCTGTCTAGTCTAACAATTTTCAAGTGAAGATTGCAAACTGATAAAAAATCCTGAGAATATGACCTGCATTCAAGTGCTGGCTCTAACCCTGCTTTAGGATCAGAAAAATGAACCCAGTGTTTCCCTTAAGTAAAGTGTTCTTAGCGTGTGGCGATGTCAAGACTCTTTATGAAAGCGGCAGCCATTTTGGAGCTTGTCCTTCACAGATTTGCCAGCACAGGTAGCAGCAGGAGCACGTCTCGGGCAGGTCTGTTCTGATAGTCGAATACATCTCTGCTTAAATATTTTCCACCTTCTTTAATATTCCGAAACATACATTTGGCAGTTGATCCCAGATTACAGTGAAAAGTAATCTGTAGCATGAATTAAAACTGTAGAGTGTTTCTCACAGAAGGCTTTCTAGACAGTCAAGGATATGAAACCCTCTTTTTATTGCTTTTTTCTTTATTTTACAAATAATTATATTCACTGATACAAATGTTCCTTCACAGAAGGTACATTTTTTTTTTTTAAAGGGATAGGGTGTCATCCAAAATAAGCCATTTATTGTTCATTAATAAAAAATGTATTCATATTTCTAGGAGGTGTCATATCCAAACCGCTGTTCATCCAAATTTCCTGTATGATCTGCTCCCTGCGTTCAATCCTTTCGGCCAGTTCTGCTGCCTCTGCTGAATTATAACCTGAGTAAGAAGGTCTGTAAAGTCCGTCTGTCTCATCTTGGGTGCTCGAAAGGGAGGAATCCTCTCCCTCCTCTTCCTCCTCCTCCTGTTCACTCCTCTCGTAGGCTCTGGCACTCTCTGGCACCAGCTGATCCCTCTTCCTGTGCAATTTCCGGATGTCACTAGCACACGACATGCAGATTACCAAGGCACACAGCGTGAAGAATAATCCCACACAAACACTGGACACAAACAGGAGAGCGGCTCTTTCGAGGTGATCTGCAGGCAAGAAAGCCTGGGCTTAATCACTTTACAAACTGCCAAGGCTGCTTAACCCCCAGCTGCCATTCCCACAGTGTTCCATAGCCATAAGGCATCCAAACCTCCCAACACTCACAGCCCAACCCCGCCAGCTCTGCCTCTCCAAACTGCTGGGCAAAAATCCAGCCTGGTTATAACATTGTAAAATAACAACATGACCCCAGCCCTTTATGAGCAGCTCACAGCTGTTGTCAACCATCTACCAGAACTCTTTTTTGGTTTTTCCAGCCGTCCTTCCAAAATGGGCCTTACCCTCACAAACAGGGGGCATGAGAAGAGTGACTCTGGGCTCTGCAGGGCCTTGGCAGCATCTCCAGGCCAAGCTGAGTAGGGAGCACTTCCTTCGCACTTAGTGTTGCTAAGTCACAAAACCTGCTTCGTCTCACAGCAGAGAGAGCTGGGTTTGGGTTGGTTTGTTTTGGGTTTTTTTTGACTACTCCTAGATGATCTGTGTATGTGTGCAACCCAACATTTCCAAAGACACGTGTCTCCAGTGCTCTCACAGGTCAGGGCCAGGTTTACGAAACTACTGAACAGCCAGCAGTCCCCACTGAAAATCTAAAAATATCTCGGCTGCAGTTGCTAAAAGAGTTTGAATCTTTCAAGGTAGGAAATATTCCCTAAATATCAATTATGCTGGGATTGTCTCATCAACAAGACTGTGATTATATTGTATAATATCATTACCATAAACGTGGGATTACTAGTTGTAACCTTCAGAGTTGATCCTCCCTTTTCCCGCAATGCCACGATCTAGTAAGCCAAACAGTATCAGCCTCATTTTCCTACCTCTAATGTATGCAAATGTAGCCAAGTAGTTAGAGCTAACAATAATTCTGTCTTTCTTTGGAAGTCTTGATTCCCTTGGATCAAGGTCGACACCTGTGACACAAGGAGGTAAGGTAAACTCAGTGAAGCTACTAAATTGATATTCACTCAGTAACTTTCCAGCTAACAAATCCACCCAAAACACAGGCAGGCCAGTGCTGTGCCGAAGGAGCTACAGAACACTAGACCAAAAAATGGTTGGTAAGTTAAATAAAGTATAATTCACAAATTATTGAAAATATCAAACATCTAGAAAATGGCAAATTAATTTAAAAGAGCCTATTACCAAGTGAAACCGCTTGTGCCTATTCCCATTGGGTTTTCTGAAATAATTTTACTTCATGAAGCTTCATGGTTCTCCAATGGCCTTCCCAGCCCAACCATGCCATGTGCTCCTGTTACTGGGGAGAGCGTACACACATCAGCCTCATCCTTAACTTTGTGGCCTTCGAGAAGAGCAGGCGTTGGCATAACTTTTGAAAGATTCTTCACCCTGAAACAACTACAATTTCACTTTTCCCAGCATGCTGGCTCTGGGCGGGTCACTTCCTGCAGCATTGCTGTGACTGCAGGACTACTCACATCCCAGTCCCAGCCTGTCCCTGTGCTCTCCAGTGGGAAGAGCATCTCTTTCAGCAGGGTTTCCACTGCTTCATCCCAAACCCTGATTCTGTGGTGGTACATACCATCATTCTGTTTGATGGAAGACTTGTTATCAGGGACCAGGGGGTTGACAGCCGTGAGGATAAATTTAGGGACTGCAAAGACAAAAGACAAATTGTGTTCTGTTAGTTTTAAGAACCCTCTCCCCAGTTAATTACAAATCCCGCTGCTAACCCTGGGTTTATTAACTGGATTTCCGACAGTGGTATTGAAGGTTGGACTCGGTCTTGGAGATCTTTTCTGACCTTAATGATTGTATGGTTCGCAAAGTCAGGGCAGCTCTGGGCCTGTGACTGGATTTACACACCAGCCTACTCCAGGAACATCAGTGCAGCTCCATACAGCCTGGCAAACTGCCCCTTGTTTTCAACCCCTCAGGAGTGTGCCAACCAGTGGATGGAGACAAAATTGGCCTCTAAATTCAGCATAAACTGGGCTACAGCCAGATGCTAAGTTGCATCTAGGTATTCGGTTTGGATGAGGATAATTCACTGTAATTCTAAGATAAATGTTAAAGTCTTGTGTGATGTTGTTTGCGAAGCTTCTGAGACGGACAGTTGCTGAGGAGGAAAGTGGGGAGGATGGGAATAAATGAGCTGCATCTCTCTCATTTCATTAATTTATTCCCTTGGTAAGTGTTCACAGTCTTCTTCAAATAAAAGAACTACAAGCAAGTGCATTGTACGGACATTGAGAGTTCACATAGTCTGTGATGGATGAATGGGCCCTTCAGACACCCAGATCTTGGCACCTGTTCCCATACTATGTGAAGGCAGATTGATTGATTTTCAGACTGATTGAGGGGGACAAAAGGAAGAAATTTCAAGTATGACGCTCACCTCTATCCCACATAGAAATATTTGCCAAGAAATAAGAGAGAATAAGAGAATGAAACGGAACAAGGGAGACTGAGGTTTGCAGCTTAGCATAGTTTTCATTTGGAAAACAGTTAAAAATAGCACTTTCTTCTGAGCAGAACTTTTCTTTCCGTGGGCTCAAAGTCAGAGCTGTTTCCTTTCCTGATGAAGGAATACTTTTGGGACTCTTAGCTCCTGTTTGCAGTGGAAGGCCAACAGATACAGGGGTAAATAAGCTCATTTCTTATTTGACTTGTACCTCATGGTAGTTCGTAGTTGTTTTCCAGCGGTGGAATACTTTCCTTGGTGTGTAGGGCAGACAGGGAGCAGGATTGTTTCCAGCCTGCAGTCTGCATTTGCAGGCCTGGCTGTTGTGAACAACATGCCCGTGTTGTGAACAACGTCCTGGGACAGTGCGCCATCTCCAGTGCTGATGCGGGACCCGGAGCTCCTGTTGCATGGCCTGGGGCTCCTTCACCTGTGCAGATGTTCCTCCTGCCCCCTCCTCCCACCCCAGGCTTTGCTGGCTCTTCTTCCCCTATGCCATTCAAATATTTATTGTAGGGGGGAATGTTTAATTCGAAATTGCATGGGCAGAAAGAGCCTGGCTGCTTGCATTGCTTATTTTCATTATGGTGCCTTTCAGACAGAAGGACTTTAACTAGGATAGGCTACATCAGATCCCTGAACAGAACAGCTGCTACCAGCATGAGGAATTTTTATTAAGATAATCACATCTGTTCTACGACTTGCGCCAGCAGTGCTTTGGCAAGTAGGAGTCAGTCACCTCCTGCAGGCTGCCAAAGGCAGCACACAAAGGAACTCTGGCATCCAGGGAGTGTGGATACACCGCGGGGCTGCAAGAGCCATGTTTCCTGAGAGAGGATTCCATGATCCTGAAGTGGAGGCTCAGCAAGAGCCAGGAGGTCCCGCCTCGCGCAGACAGGAGATGATGCTGAGTCAATCACTGAGGGCACTGAGGCTTCAAGAAACCCGCAACTCCCTCCTCCTGCCATGTTTTTACTGTCACAAATAAACTGCAAATGTAAAAATGCAGCCGGACTCACTACCCCTACACAGCTGCTGACCACTGGTGGGGGAGCATGGGGTTTTTTCACATTCCTGACCATGATAGAAGTACTTTGAAGTGTGGCACAGCCCTGAGAACAAAAGTGCTCTGGTCTGCTGAGTTCCTGTCACTACAGGCAGAGGTCTATTTGCATTATCTGGGGAAGCATCAGATTAGCAGACATCTTCTAGTGAGGAGAATGAATGTAAAATGTCATTCTGGCATATGCTAAATTCTTGCCGTGTTCATTAGATGATCTGTAAAATAATCAGATCTGCAAATCATTGGCTAATGCTTCACATTGCACAGCCCAGTAAGATTTGGCAAAAGAAAAAAATCTTCCAAATGTGCCAGCAACACAAAAGAACACTATTTGTTACCCACGTGTTTTTGCAAAACCACATCCCTAAATAACAGAATGCATAACTCCAGTGCAAACAAACTCATGCTGCTTTTCTGGTACACAGATGTGCAAAGAGGAATGACTTGTTGTAATTACGCTCATGCTAATTAGAGAGAATTACATGAACTCATTCATAAAGGCAGCTGCACAGTAATCTAATGTATTGGTGCAATGGCAGATTCCCAGATCTCTCCAGTAATAGGAAGCTGAATTACTGCACTGCTTTTCACAGCTGCCAACCAGTACTTGGGGAGACTGAAAATCTCTCGGGGCTCATTTTCCTCTGATCTTCAGGTAGAGGTGATCTGGCCATCAATCCTACACTGCTGTTCTCAAAATCAGGTCTCAGGTAACCTGTGCTCTTTGACCAATACTCACTAAAGATGCAGCCAAAGGACTTTGCAGTATGTAGCTGTGGAGCTGCTCCTATTGAAGTATTTTAGGGAATTCTGCTTACCTCTTATATATTAGTCTGTAGCAAACAATATGGAAAACTGTTCCCTGTTGTCTGAGGAGTGAGTTGAAGTATGTTTCAATCCTGCAAGGGATGTACAACCTCAAGCCTTTGCTTTTCATAAACCTTCACTTCCCTTTCCATAAGAAAGGAAACCCGTATGTGGGGGAGAAGCTGTAGATGTGCTGACATGAATCCGGTTTCAGGACTGGGCTTGTACCCAGTGCTTCAATTATGCTGGTCTGTTTTACCTGCACTGATTCCAGGCAATACCAGGTTATTTTTCCTAGCTCTGTTGCAGGTGAATTCTGTGGAACAGACTCTTATATTGATAGTATTTCTCAAAAATATTGAACTATGTACTTGATATTTATTGTTGGTTACGTTTTTTATAGCAAAAAACTCCTTAATTCCAGAGTCTTTGTTAGGTGCCGCTGTGCCCAGGGGATTGTTCACGCATTGTGTATGGCTGTGTCACAAACTTCCTATGTTAAAGGGAAGCAGATATTTAGGAAGGCTCAGTGCCGCTATGTGGACATGTGTGTGTCTTTGCAAGCAGAAATGAGGACTTGAAAATGATTGTGCATTTGCTCTTACCACATGCGTAGCTGACGTTAAGGTATTTTGTCACCCCAGGTAGGCATGGACTTCCAAAATCCTGGCTCGTGACAGTGATTTTGCATCTCTGCTTCCCATAACACCTTTTTGATAACACTTCCAGCGCTGTGTAAGACAAACAGTCTGAAAGAAAAAACACGTACAATAAACATACAACTGCATAACTAGAGATACAGATCTGCATCTGATCTCAGGCATAACTTTGCCTAAGCAGGATTTCAGAGTTAATATTAAGATTTGTCAATGCAAGGAAGTCAGCTGCAATAAAAATGTGAGCTTGCAGCAAGTTAGCTCTCCCATGTTGCCTTCCAGGTGCATACTAAAGCTGCAGGAAGAGTCTTGTCAAGCTCCAGACAGGTTCCCAATATAAGGTCTTGATGTACCATTCAGGATGTCTTGGAAAAAATAAGCACATCCACATAGCTCTCTATCTATTCCATCTCAAATCAAGAGAGATGAAATGCTGTTTCCAAGTCTGTCTCTCAGCCCTGGGTTATTGAGATGAGTCAACCGGACACCCAAGTTCAGCGCAAGTCAGGTGAGATCAATTTTTATGTGTTGCAACAGCTCAGGCTACAGGGAAGTTCAGGGTATTAAAAAGTAGCTTTTGATTTACAGTGAAGAGGTCAAAATGGGCTCAATATTTAACCAGGGAAACATGTGGCTTCCAAAAATGGGTTTTGCACTGGAGCTGAAATTGAGTGGGAAAGTGTGTGAGTCACACTCTTCTTTAAAAAAAGAAAGAATGTCTCTAAATGTGATTAAGTTCTCTGTATCCACATGTGCTAAACTCCAAGACACGAAGCAAAAAACACCCTGTAGTTTTGGTTTCTAAACAGAAAGGATGCAGAAAGGACGAGTCTGGAGCAAGTAATACTTCTCTGAATCTTTCTGCATCACGCCACACACTGTGGCTTTCTGTGTATGACAGATATGTCTCACTCCAGGCTTCTGAGGCAAGGGCGCTCTACAGGTCTGAAACATAGTTCTCTGGGCATTAAACAGTCCCTCTTCCTACAATAAAGGATGGCACCCAGTCACCTGCCAACAGCTGAAGCTCATTTGTGCCTCTTTAGAGGAAGGACAAACACTTTTGCAAAGACATTCCAAAGGTTCCCCAAATCTGTTTGAAAAGAAGAGAAGGTTTGAGACTGAGCTCTTGACATTTAATGTGTGAAAATGGGGTAGATTTGTGATATTTAGAGTTAACTCCCTGACACCAGCACTAAATAAGTCATATACCTGGGCAGAGCCATCAGGAGATATTGGGCTGATCTGTCTGGCAAAGGGCTCATGGGTTACTTTGGACATGGATTTTAGGAGAGAGGTCTTCCTTTGACTTTTCGGAGACCTAAATTTCAGTACCTGTGCGTCCCAAGAGACTGCTGGGAAGGCAGGGAAGGGCTGACCTAAAGCATTGGGTAGTTCTGGTTAAGTAACTCAGCAGTTTTAGTTTCCCTCCCTGGCAATTTCAGATGAGTAAGGATATATTTGGATGGACATTTTAGGCAGCCAATAGCTTCCTTTGGCAGGTACAAAACCAGCTGGAGAATATCAGGAGGAATTTTCAGGTGATTCATAAATGGATGGGAGCACAACAGCAAACTGAATTATGTTTTCTACAGAATTTGCTGGGAGCTACTCTCAGTGCCTTATAAAAACAAGAGGATGCTGTGCTGATGGTTTTCTACATATTCAGTGATATGGCAAGTATATGTTTAATTTTGCCTTTGGTAGGCGTTTGCTCATGTTTCTGTGGGACTTAATAGCTTCTTATCATCTCTGTCCATGTTGGATTTGGCTCCTCTACCCGAGGAGCCAATCATTATATGCCTACAGGTTCTTGACAAGCCAGTTTTTGGAGAACCTCCCAAGGCTTGCCTGGTGTCACAGATGAGTGAATGCAAACCATGGCTGGCTTCTTCTGCAGGACAGGACAGATGTTGCCTGGAAAGACTTAAAACATTAAAAAAACTTACTTAAACCTTCCTGCGTTCTAAAAAGATTTGGGTTTTAGTGATTCAATCAAAAATCCCGTCTAGTTTATATGCATCCTTGCTACCTTCCCAGTCAGTAGTTCTCCCAGCAGCTGTGATGGGAATAACTTGAATAACTTACCCTCCTCCTGGTCAAACACCTTATTCCAGTGGCTGAATGAGGAGAGGTCAGCGCTGTGTTTTGAGTAAAGGAATCCCATGGAATGGCCCCAAAGAAACCATTAATTGGGAGATGAACATAAATATGCAATGTGGCTTCTTTCTGACTAGGTGCTGTTTGATCTATACAGATATCCCTGGGGCTTGTTAGACTGGTAGCATACATTTTCAATAACCTGCCTCTGGAAAGGCACATTCCCAGAGAGCTAAAAGGCTGGTGGCATCCAGCGGTGGCAGACAAGGCAGCGATGTGTGGCTGGGAAAACACTCCGTTCTCCACGCCTTTCTCCCAAAGTTGCTTGTTACACACCAAGACTGTCGTTTGTACCAGACACTGCTATGGATGGCACAGGGACACGGGTGTCAAGACGAGGTTCTTAATGCAGTAATAAACTATCCAAGCTGACTGCAGCTATTTAACAGTTGGAGTAGAAAGCCTTGTTTCTGGAGGAAAGACTCTTTCAGCTCCCTAATTAGTTTTGTTTGGGAAAGTTTTGGCATGCAAATGACATGCCATAAATCATGCAGGCTTTAATGAGAAGTAATTTGTCTTCTGGTTTCTTAAAGCTTCTCTCAATTCAGACAGGAGAAGCTTTCCCTCCCTTTCTTTCCACCCTGCCACACAAGACCTGCAGGTGATGGAGCATCTTGTGCCAGGCTCCAGCAACAGTGTCCTGTCCCACCCTCTCCGAACGTTTCCAACTGCTTTCATCGCCAACTGCTCCTTACGCCGCTTTATGTTTCCTGGGCTGTGCCCACACACAGAAGAATAAAGAGCTTGCTTTTAAAACCAAAGCAAAGAAATGCTTTGATTTTAAAATGAAAGCAAAGATTTCACACCTCCAAATCAGGATGGCTTGTGCTTTGTGGAGCCCAAATATCAGCTGTGAGGACAAGAACTGACAAGGGGAAACTGTAGAGTTTGGAACAAGCTAAGGCTGCAGGATCCTAAAGAAAGTTGCTGAAATAATATGGTAATTTATGCAAGAGCATAGCATGCAGGGTCCTGCCTATGCATCAGAAAAGGGCCACTTGAACTGCTGATTCCAGCAGAAACACACAATGTGATCAGCAGCACTTTTATAAAAAAAAAACCAAACCAAACTTGGTCTCTCTCTCCTCCTTACACATGCATGTGCAGAGTGGGGGATCCACCCAATAAAGACCAAGGGCAAGAGACAAGTGGGGGTCTTCGCTTCCTGGCAGCAGGAACCAAACTCCCTGCCCCTGCATGTGCACAGGTAGGAGTTCCTTGGCTCCTTTTAGACTTGGGGGCCAAGTGTACTTTTCCAAACCTTTCACAAATTTGAGCCATGAAAAAATAGACCCAAGAAACCCCTGATTTGCTGATAAAGAAAACATTACTGGTTGAAGTGATGTGTGTCTCAGAGTGCTCCAAGCAACTTCCACCAGCCAAATCTGATCTTCCCTGTTCATCTCAGAAGAAAGTTACTTGGACTCTAAAAATGATGGCTGGTCTCTTCTTCCCTTCGAACAGTCACTCCTCATCCTGCCACTGCTCTGGAAACCTCTTCTTTTAAGGGAGTTTTTTCTTGACAACATTTGTTGGGGCCAAGGGGTGCAATAGCTCCTACTGGCACCTCTTGGGGCCCAAAGCACCTACTAAGCTTCTCAGTTTGCTCAGGCTGACACAGGCAAGGACCTTTTTATATCTGATGTCGGCACACAGAGAGAGCTGACTTAAAGAGTTTTGTGGTGGAAGCAAAATTGAACTATTTTACCCTTTCTTTTGCATCCACAAAATTAATCTGACTCCTGTCTCCCACTCCCAAAGTGCCAAGGCAGTGAGGAAACATTTCCAGATCTGCCTACAGCTGCTTGTGCCTTTACTGCTGTTACTTCTGCTCTCAAGAGACTTTCCCAAGAGACTGGCTCACACCAGGCAGAGAGTACATCTTTTAGTAAGAGACAGAAACCGAAAGCTTTTCAGTCAGTGAATAAGAGATGTAAGGCCCTTTGAATTGGCCAGAATACCCAAACAAACAAACAAAAAAGAATCATAGCGTCATAGAATCCTGTTACATTAAAAAAATCATAACACCTAATTGGACTGGAAGGAACCTACAGGATTTCGAAAATCCCTCTTGCTTGACTTGCTCACCCCTTCCTCTTAGCTGAAGTCCACTGGGAAGACGAGACTAGGACAAAGCCTAACCCCAGGGTATGTCATGGCACAGTGCAAGCTGTGATGAGAGTTTGTGAATTCTCCACCTCCCCTCTCAACCCTCCAAAAGTGGGACCAGGTAAAAGGGCTGCCCTGGAAGGAACCCCACCTTCCAGCAATGAGAACCATGGTGTAATTCAGGGCTCTGCTGGTCACTGGTGCTTGAGGGAACACACATCTGACCAGCCAATGTGCATCCAGAGGAATTTCTGGGAAGGATATTGCAGTGTTCTAGCTTGCAAGTTGAACCTAGAGGCAACCCACTACCAAGCCTTCTTTCAAGTATTTTCATGTATTAACAAGACTAAATTATTATTTGAGAGGTGTTTGTTGACCTGAATCTTCCTGGTGCTCTCTATGGTAACCTGTTCTGGCACAGTTCTTGAACTTCTTCTGGCCAAAGAATTTTCTATTTCCTCATGCACATGTTAGTACAAATATGAAAGAGATAATGGGTCAGAAAAAGCAACAACTCACACAGGAACAAACTGCTATGGTTTCCTGCTTTGGTGCTGGGCACAATAGATTCCTCTAGGCAGAACCACCTGCGACAAAACCACACCCAGAATTTTCTTGTGAAGTTTTTGATAGTCTTAGTAAAACAAGGAGGTTGTTTGCTAGAAATTCTGTACAGTCTCAACAGTGCCAGGCATTTGGACAGCTGCAGAAACTGTTTTTTTACTATTAAACTGGCTCAGAAAACCATGAGTAGATACTCATGATAAATGTGGAGGTGAGGCTCAGGATCCTACAAGTGCTCAAGGCCACACGGGTATCTCCCATAGCAGAGATGGATTTATATACTTTATTTCATATATGGAGAAGAGCCTTTATGCCAAAGAAATGTTACGTTTTCCTTGGTTCCCTTTGAAGCAAAGTTCTGAAAATCTGTCAGCTGGTTTGACAGGTGGTTCACAGAAAAGCGATGCTTGAGAACACATCTGTCCCAACCCAAAGCTGCTGTTTGTCACTGCTATCACACATATCAGCAGGTAGCCAAGATCTTGAGGTGTATCCAATTCAATACCCAGTACACCTGGCAGGACCGTATCAAGTATGGAGAGATGCAAAGCTTTTGAGCTCACCAGAGACTGTCTATGCCTGTCATTAGGACCTACAGATGACTTCTCTTCTGCATAGTGCTGAAAAAATCACCTCACAGTTTCTCTGTGAGGCAGTGAAAGAACTGGAAAGACTTGAGCGCTGCCCTGAGGCTGAATTGCACCAATGTGAGCAGAAACAACAATGGATGTGTGTTGGAGCCAATTTAGCTTTTGGTGCAAACATAAATAGGTATGTGGACTCTGATTCAGGAAGGAAGAGCTGTCTCAAGTCATTACATTCAAATTACCATTGTTTTCCCTGAGAGAAAGGTACACAGTCATTGCAGAAATCTAATCATGCACCCACTTATGTCTGTAGGTGCTTAAATCACCACACAAATAAGATTCAGGTTCGAGACAGATAGATCTGGAGTCAACTGGATCTGGCTCCTAAGTGCCAAGTCTTTTGTGATAAATCAATGTGAATTCCCACGCCACAAAGGGGCTTTTGGAAATTCCACTGCCTGCAGAAGGTCACTGGTACCACGCAGGAAGTGGCCTAGCACTTCCATTAAGTAGTAGGAAATCTATACAAGGATCTGCCTTCTGTAGATCTACTTTGTGTTTGTCTCAGGTTTTATGCTCTCTCCTATTACCAGTGTCTTAGGCTGCTTTATAGAACACAAAACCAGCGCCAGCTAGGATGTTGCTGCACAGGTGCTTGTATACAGGGGCCACAGCAGAGCTTGTTGCTTTTGCAAATTCTTTCTCTTTATCGTCGGAGACTTTATCGAGTAGGAAAGGTTTGCAGAATTCTGATCTGTGAACTGTGAGTGCTGACATCAGAGGCAAGGGAGTAATTTTGAGAGGTCAATGAAGTGCAAGATATGAGTGTGGTGGCAGCCTCTCTCAATCAGCCGAGACATCTCTGCCCTGCCTTGTGTCACCTGTTAATGCCACTGTCATAAGGGGTGTGGGGGCCGGTCAGAGACCTGCTAAAATGTTTCCTCCACAGAACAGACAGGCACAGCTGAGTCTGTGTGAAGGCCTGAGAGAGCTGATATGAAACACAGATCTGGCAATATTGAATAGATTCTTGTCTAAGAGCAGATTGCGATTTTCAGCCAATACATTTTTTTAAAGTATCTATGTAACTAGAAACGTTGGCTTGCAGACAAAGGGCTCTTAAGGTTAATTATTGATCTCTTCTTGATGTTCAGAGATGCTTCTCATAGATGACACTTAAAGCATGTTTGTTAGGACCAGTGTTAAGCCTTTGCACAGGGCTGACCTCAGTCATGCAAGCCCTTCCCTGTGTAGTACCAAGGGGTTTGCACAGCACACTCATCTCGTGCTGGCCTTCTCCATGGCGTGAAAAGTTACCATCATGTATTCAGTATCACCACTGAACATATTATTCAGTTTAGTACTATGTACGTAGGACATTCCTGACTTGGTGCCAGAGAGAAGTCCCAAGTACATTTAACTTTCTAGTGTGCCACCACAGCCTTGGAGTCTAGCCATACAACAGCACCTAAAGCAATGACCCTGCCTCATGGATCCTCTCCTTACAGTCTGCAGCTAAGGCGGGGAATATCTGACAGAAACAGGTATCAGAGAAGAAGAATCAGTAAGACACAGTATCATGACGCTTGGGTCACCTGGTCATTGTCAGAAGCTGGAGGAAGAAGAGAGGCAAAGAGCTAATATTTAGTATACGTCACCTAAATTCAAGACAGGCAAGAGAAGTAGTTTTTGATGCTAATCATACTAAGGACTGATTAACTATATGAAAGTTTATTACTTTGCTGCATTTATTACTCTATGTTCCTCCCTCATATTGGGCAGTTTGTTTGAGTTTCAGAAATAATCTCTCTCCCATTTCAACCACCGATGCTTTCAAAACACCATTGCTCCTGCACCTGAAGTTGCTCCCCACCTGTGTCCCCTCTTCCCTGTGCTCCTGCCTGGAGAAGGTCCCTCAACGGTGCCCAAACATACCAAAGGGGGGTGTGTGCTCCGCCTTTGTTGAGCAGACGCTCTCCTCGTGTGCCCATCTGCCGTAGGTGGCTGAGTAGATGATAAGGAACTTGGATTCCTGACAGTGGAGCTTCAGTTCCTGGTTTTCACATGCTGATTTGGTTTTGTGTTCAGCTAAAGTAGAAGCAAACAGCAATATGATAGCATGAGGCAATTTATTTAGCTGGACTGTTAATAGCAAATAGCAGCAGGACAGAAACCAGCTTTCCTGCAAATGCTGTTGCAAGTGACATGTGGCACCTGTACAGCCAGACACAAAGTCAAGAGCAGAGTCTTCTTCCAAATAAATTGCTCCCAAGTGACTATCTAGAGCCTGTGGCTCATTTTTGAACAGAATAAAACCCCCTAACTTTTGCCAATCTCCTCTCCATATGGAACAGCCTCCCTGGTTTCCTGGCTTGCTTTCCACTCCTGCTCAGTAAGAGAAGCTTCATCCTTCCCTTTTGTCTCTCCTCAGGACGCTGTTGCGTTCTACGCGTGCCTCAGCTGCCTCTGCACATTCATTAATCACGGGCAGGGCTGGCACTGCTCAGTGACGGCACTGGGCGAGGGACGGACAATGGAAGGACAAAGGCCGGGGCGGGGTCCCCATCCCAAGCCAGACAGTGCTCTCAGCTGTATTTGCACAGAGCCGCCAAGGGGCTCCATCAGTGAGTGGGTTTCTCTGGGCTGCACTATCCATCAAGGGCTCATTTGAAAGTTTGGCTGGCAAAGTGATGTGAATTAGGACCCTGAGAAAAATCCCTCCCTCCCTTGCTCAGCTGGCACAGGCACCCTGGCAGCACCCTCAGCAGAGGTGGGGAAGGCACTGAGCTCACCTTCATGGCTTATACCTCCTAGGGAAACCCTTTAAATCTGCAACCTGGCCAACAAGGCTCTTCCTGGCCTAAGCAGCCGCTCTGTTCGTGACATTTTACCTTCTTGAGTCTTCCTGGTTGAGCTGTGTTGCCAAACCTTTTTACGGCAGATAAAGCCAGGGAGAAGAGTTTATTCTCCTCCAATTTTTTTGTCCTCAAAAATGTGAAAACAGGAAAAGGAGATTCCTGAGCTGAGCAGAAGAAAAGGGAGACCTTATTGTTAGCAAGGGATGTCTCTGTGAGTGGAGGGTGGATGCTGGTACTTGGGGATCTGTAGAGAGAAAAACCTCCTATCTGCTCATGGATGAAAACATTATTGTTTCATCCAAAACAGAACAGATAAAACAATGGGTTAATCTTCTTGGTAACAGTCCAGTTTCTTCCATTCAAGTTCATCAACAGCCACAAGCTTAAGTCTAAAAAAGAGTGATTTTGAAAAATACTTGACCTGCTGCAGGTTGTGACTTCTGCAGAAGCACCTGCCATACTGTGCACCCCTAAATAGGTTGAAAACCTGGGGTCCCTGCCCAAGGACTGACAGCCTAAAGCTGGGCTCTGAGTCTGCCTGGCTGTGCTGGAGAGGCTGTGGAAGTACATATAACCCCAAGTGGTATCAGACAAGGAGAAGAGCCCAACATAAACCTCTGCAGAGATACAGCAACAATAATTCTAAATAGATGAAAAGCTAAGGGATTTAGGCAACTGCTTAAGTGCCCACTTGAAGGCAAGGAGACTGCAAAATATACTTGAAGTTATCCTGAATTGATTTCCTGAGTAAGGATGTTTTCCACTGCCAAGACTAACAATATTGGTATCTTACCTACAAATATAAATTTCCTGTCACAAGAAATCATGTAATTTGCACTGGAATTGGACTACTTCTCAATCCTGAAGGCAGCACTTGCTGTTAAATACACTTTTGACCAGCTTTTTAAAAATTCAGATCACAGAAAATACCGCATACTCAAAGAAGTTCATCTCCCATGGGAAAAAGTACTAAGTAGCTTCTGAAAGTAATAAACAGGATCCAAATTCACTTTTGATTAGTAAAAAGAGATTTCTAATGACACAGACACTGCTATGATATTCAAATCCATCTACTATTAATAATGGACTAATTGCAATATGCAGAAATAATTAAACTATTGATATAATAAAACAGATAATGAAAATTTTAAATTTCAGGCGTTTTTTTCCCCTAATGATTGGCCGAGTGTATCTCCCTGGGAGTTCTTGAGTCAGTGCTTTGCCAAAGGTAACATCTGTCTACTCCACTCCATCTCTCTGCTCTGACTTCCACTTTCCAGTGTGAGCTGGCCCTTCAGTTTGCTTGCCACCTACTCCTGTTCTACCACTGATGTCTATCTTAGTGCTCTGATCGAAGAAAACCCCCTTAGTGCTTTCTCCTTTGCTTGGGGGTTGGTATTTCTGAGTTGGCTGGTGAACCTACCCATAAATCATCATTCAGCTGTTTTCTTTGGGACCCATTTCAGCCACACTGGGGATTCACTGCCAAACAAGCTGAGCCCCCAGGCTACTGGAGCTTGTTCTCATATACCATAGCAAAAAGGGGAACAATTAAAAACCACCAGTAAAGGAAACCTCATGAGGACTGTCTTAATCGTTCTTCCACTTTCTCATGTTTACGAAGTGGATTCTCTTTGAGGCAAGATTTGTCCCTTCGCATATCAGCATCGAATACCTGCACAGAGCACAGGTGATTCTACGATAAAAGCTTCTAACCAAGTCAGCACATATATCTTCTGGCCATTATTCCATAAACGGGAGGTATTTTTGAATCTTTGAAAGCTTTGGGCCCAGCTCCTTAAGTATTTTCGCATATTCCTTCCTAGGATACCTTCTTCATCATTTGGATTCTTAGCCCAAGCATCTGGTTTTGCTGTTCAGCTCTTTCTAATATGACATTATCATTGCTATCTCACTAAAAATAATTGGCAAAACATTTTTCGTTTCTAGTCCGATGTCTGACATCTGCCCCTGCTAAACTACACTGGTCATTAAATTGGCAGCAAGCACCCTGAAGCTGCAAACACAATGGAGAGCTAAGGTAAAGTAGAAAAGAACAGTTTGTTATCAATCCAAGAGCCCCAAAACTTCACATGGATTTATGCAAAGCCTTGTGCAGTGGCATTTTAACCAAAACGAGCAACAAAACATGCAGAAAAACACATTTGCCTGATAAAGATTACTTACTAGGTTTGCATTTAAAGGAGACAAGGAGGAATTTAGTGGTCCCTGGACACAGATCAGGCCCAAAAACCCGACTATTGACAAGGAGTTGGCAGGATCTCAGGTTTTGGCATTCATCCAGTACTTTCTAGAACAATGGGCAAAAAGGATAGTCTTGACAACAAGGTATGAAGCTATACAGCAGTGAAAACACTTAGTTGTACTTTGTTCTACACAGGAGAGAAATCACAACTTTTTGGCTATAAAACATGCAAGAAACATCTGTATCATTGGATCTAGGCCGTAGCTCTACTGGACTCAGAGTCACAGCCAGCTTTATGGGAACATATTCATCACAGCCATACTCATGGCAAATTAGGATGTTACCAATTTGCTGTTGTTTGTCACTTTTCCCTCTGCCCCTGGGGAGGTTGACCAAATTCTCCTGAGTGCCACCACAGCCTCAATGGTGCAGAGCCCAGAGCAAGTGGGGACTCACTAAGTTCCCAGCTGTCTCACTGACGTGCTGAGGCACTTGTACACTCCTGAGCACATTTATGGGAGTGTAATGTCCAGGGGAAGCATGGCAACTCAAAAAGGTGCTTTTTAAACCACTTCTTCTTGATCTACTTACATGTACCTTAACATGCTCTGTAATAATCTTCACTTGAAAGAGTTCTGACTAATGACAAGCACAACCTGAGCTTTAAGCCGTGTATAGGACCTCTTGCTTAAGGGACGCTTCTTTCTCGCTTGCAGTTACACACATTATCAGATATTTGCTTGACTTGCCACAAGCAAATTTCAGAATTGGTTTGATTGGATAGCACAGATGTGCAAGTCTATCCTCAGCCTCCTTGTCTCATTTTGTGGGGTGTTTTTTAATGCTATTCTAAGGCCATAACTACTCCAAATTTATTGGCCCAGTAATATATCCTGGTTCTTACTGTACAGCTTCCCAGGGAGTGGCAACAGAGGAGGACAACAAACAGGTCAGCAGTGTTATACACAAAGGGTCATGTGGGCTCTCTCCCAGTCTGGCAAAAGGACTGAGTGCTCCTACTGCTCACACTGGTGCTCCCACTCCAGCTGTGCTCTTGGAACTGTAGCTGCAGAAAGTATGAAGGCATTGCCGGGGGGAGTCTGTGTCCAGTTTTTAACACAGTCACAAGCCAAAGCACCTAAAACAACCCAGTTTAAATGCAGCAGTGTATTTAGGAAATTCTTACTCACCTCCAAAACTCAGTTAAGAGAGGGCTTTTCTGACACTGTTTTTGGATAGTCTGTATGGTTGTGCACAGGATTCATGATGTTTAAAATCACAGCAGGCTGTAACAAGGAGGATGTTTTCTCCAGGTCACCCCACTCTTAACAGGAGTAACTGTAATATACCATTCTAATAGTTGTAGGTAGTCCCTCAAAATCTATGGGAATTTTTGCTTTGTTTCTCATCAGAAGAGGTCTCAGTCATACCAAGAGGCCAAATCACAAATTTACGGCTGTGATGGCATGAGCTGCGTTCCTGTTTCCAGGCTGAGAGAGTTGGCAGTGGCTGGATCTCTGCTGTCATCGCTGGAAACCTTCCCTCCCAAGCAGCAATGACACATATTGGCAGCACATTGCAGTGATCCTACAATCTCCCATTGGCAGAGGAAGAGGACATGCATCCAACACTTTTTGAGCATTAAATGCACTCTAAAGAGTTTGAAAGGGAAGGAAAGCACAGCAGACTTAATTTTATCAGTCAATTCTCCTTTTACAGAGTTGCAAGTCAAACAAATAACTCCTCCTAAATTGAGATAGTTCTGGAAGGGACCAGTGAAATAGACTTACATCTTTAGTAAATGGAGATAGCTGTCCCCTACTGAGTCACCTTCTGTTTGCACCTGAGCTGAATCATCTCCTGTGTATCTGTTTGTATTTTCCCCTGCCTAATGTAAACAGCAGTCTCATTTTCTCTCATGTTGCTGTGCAAAAGCACGCAGCCACGAAAGCAAACAATGATACTCAAAATAGCAGCGGGCAGTCACTGTCTCTAGCCAGATCCGGCTTTGCGGTGATCCCTCCAACAGGAGGTCTCTGCAATACATGCCTGTGATGCTTCCTCCTAGCTACAGGGCATCATCTCGCCTGCCTGTGCAGACTGCAAATCCACTTCTAAAGGGAAGGTGAGGAGGGATGAGGTCACTGGTGCCCTCTTCTAAGAAATCAGTTTACAAGATGTGTCCCTTCTCCTTAACAGAACTGGAACTCCCTGAGATGGAGAGCATTTGTATCTCACATGTTCATGGCCTTGCCAAAATGCTTTCATGCCTTTGATCAGCCACAGTGCCCAAATGATGATGGTAGTTTATACAACAGTTACCCCATTCTGTGTTTATTATATTCAAGGGAAAAAACTGCCCATGGAGACCTCACAAAGGCACTCACAAGCCCAAAATAATCATTGATGCCACTTTGCTGCAGTCAGTAATATAACATCAAGGATGCATCTGGCCTGCTGGTTTTGGTGGAGAGATGTACTTTCACATGGCCCATAGGTCATGTCTGAAATGTCCTCAAAAATTGCAGTATATCATGGGTGAGCCACACTTACAAAATTGTCCTAATACTGTTTCTGGAGAGAGGATATTACTGCCAAACCACTTCATAATACCCTTCAACTCAGTAGGGATGGGAACAGACATTCCCTGATGTCAAGAAGGAACGTGTAGTCTACAGACACAAATGTTGCAAACTTCATCAAAGCTTCTGTAGAGCATTTACAACAGTTTAACCAACAACATATTCAGATTTCACTGACTACTCGTTTTTTGCAGTGATTTACTGGATTTGGAACAACGCTGGGTATTTTTCACTATGATGAAACAAGCCTTTGACAGCAGTGTAAGTCAGACCTTGTTACGAAAGTCCCCACAGCAGAAAGTAATAACTGATGAAGTATAAATAGTTTTAAGCTATACTGAAGCAGGCCCAGCAAACAAACTGTAGGGTGTTGCTGATACAAATCAGGTAGTCACAGAAATGCAGGTATCTGCAGAAATGCTTGGGATTTGCTGTTTAGCTCTTGCTGTGCCTTTTCAGTGAGGGAAGACAGGCATGGAGCAAGACAAATGCCAACCAGGATGTCATCGTATTCACTGGATTTGTAACCCAGCTCTGTCCAGTGCTTGTATCCTCCCCTGGGGTCAAGGAGGGCCTGTGTGATAGATTAAGACTGGTCAACTCAATCATGACCAGCCCTTGAATGGAAAGGAGCTGACTATTTTAGGGAACTTTAAAAAAGGGGTTTCCAAAGCAAGGCTCATCACAATGGAAGGTAATCTTCAAAGCTCTCACAATCCTACGGTAATACCCTGCAGGCCAGATAAACTCTTCCAGCTGTAACTCTTTTAGGGATAAACTGCCACAGGTACAGTGTCATCTCATTCAAGGTTGAGAACACTTGCACAGAAACAGCAGGGAAACTGTTGAAAACATTCTGTACCTTAAGAACCTTTACAACGTGCGGTACCTGCAAAGAGGTGGGTGCCACGCAGTTCCTGGGTTCTCTCATCCTGGTTTCAGGGTCCCGAGTACTGCACATGTGGGGGTCCTGCCCATAAAATGCTGACTGAACACTGATGGTTGAGTGCCGAGGGCAGTGCAGGCTCAGGTGCTGCCCATCGCAGGCATAGGCAGTGTGATTCTGCAGGAGCTTCGTTAGGTAACCTAGAAAATATTCAGCTCTGTTACAACTAGCACAGGAAATGACAAGCTTGTTAGATAATAAGAAAACCACAATCAGTCTCCGGAAAGGGCATTGTAGTCAAGGTTATACATCTGGCCCGCAGCCACCAAGTTCTCTGAATGGGTCACCCCTTACGTGCTCGTTGCACTCAGGGCTGGAATATGCAAGGTCTCGTGGCAGGGAGTCTGAGCCCTCCCAGCACTCCAGCAGCAGCAGGATGTGTTGTACGGACAATACGTGGGCTCAGGCACTTGCCAGTCATGGCTGCTCACAACCCCAGGGCATGTCTGCAGCAGTCAGAAGGGTATGACTGGGTTTTGTGGGCCAGGTTCTTGCGTTCCAGCTGCCTAAGGTATTCCTTATACTTCTTGTTAAAAGGTTGTGCTGCACTTTTGGGCTCATGGGCAGTTGTGTTTCACACACTCTTAAGTGTAATGGAGAAAAAAAAACCCTCACATTTTCTGGTGGGAACATTTTCTTATAGTGACTAAATCGGGGGGTTTTTGTATCATTAAAACAAAAATTAGTTTTCTCAAAGAAAATACTGAAAAAGAGTTCACTCCTTTTAATTAATTAAAATTTGCCCTTTAAATAAAATGTGCCATTCAATTTTCACACTTCTGCCCTTCACAAACTTTCCCCAAAGACAAGCGATTTTCAAAAAGGTTTTTAAATAGAAACTTTAGTACTCCAAGCAAAAGATAGGAAAATCGTATAATCATAGAATGGTTTGGGTTGGAAAGTTCCTTAAAGATCACCCAGTTCCAACCCCCCTGCCACCTTCCACTAGAACAGGTTGCTCAGAGCACCATCCAGTCTGGCCTTGAACACTTCCAGGGATGGGTCAAATATTTCAGTTCTCTGGTATCTTTTCCAGCTCCAGCTGTGCATCTGGATAACGAAAATCAGCTTCCCTATCAGTTATTAAGTCTGGAGGAAGGAGAAGCCTGCTCCATTGTTACCATTGTTACTTACGTCTAGAACCCAGGGGAGGACAGGAGTCAGGCAGATGCACCTTCCAGCACAGCAGAGCTGTAGGTGAGTTCCCCACCTCACTGACCTCAATCTGAGCTCTGGCACTGGAACTGGGACAGAAAAAATTTCATGCCCTGCATTTGCAGTCTGGATCTCAAGGAGACCAGTCCAGCAGCAATCCTCACAGCTTCTCACAGGTTAAAAAGAATAACCAAACCCACAACCAAATCCATCCCCTACATTTTCTGTGTAATTGAGATCACAAATAATTGAAGTTCCCTGCCAGAGCCCCTCCTCTGTCAGCCTGATCCTGAGAGATGCTGAGTGCTGCCAGAAAAATGGGCCGAATGCTCAACTGCACCCAAGTGACTTCGCTATGGCCAGTGCTGCAGAGGGGCCTCCTGTGGCATTTGCTGAACACCTTGGCATCACCATCATGGCATAAAGGGCCACAGAGCCAGAGTATTCAGCCCTATATGAGTTGTGGGCACTCAACACCCTCAAAGATACGGCCCTATATTTTTAGTTATTTCAGTTCTTCAGGTTTTAAGTTACGTGGGGCCAGGAGTGCTGTATACAAAACAGTCCAGTATTCCCTAAAGAATATCAGCTATGCTGTGATTTGGATGAGTTCCCTGGCATCTTAACTGCTACTTTGATCCTGCAAATTCCTAATCCAGCATCTAAGCACCTTTCTTCAACAATTGCAACTATTCAATCCTTTAAAAAAATGTCTTTATAAAAAACTTGGTCTGATTCTGTCGGAGCAATATAGTTCACTTGTAAAAATGACATTAAATGGACTGGTGAAAATAAGACATCTTGCTCTCCAGCCTTAAAAGCAGCTTAAACATGACTCTGCTGTTACTAAAATCCTTATGTATTGGCACACAATAAAGGATAAAAATAGTAATGGAAATTGCTGAAACCTAATGTTCTCTGATAAGAGAAGTGGTAACGTAGTATCTAAATTGCTCATCTCACATGGCAGACCACATAAACCTGCATTTTTCATTACTGCACACAAAGACACGTGGAGCAGTCAGTCCTTTGCAGCTCACAGCCCATGCTGAGGAAGGATTCCCACTCTGAAAGTCATGATTTCCTCTTATCCTTCTCTGAAAAATTCCACGTTCTTTCCTGTCCTCATGCTGGCCCTCTCCTCGTAGCAGGGGACTGCCTGCCCTGCACTCAGCAGTTTTCTCAGCAGCTGCTGCTTCTCCTCCTTTCCTGGGCAATGTGGCCTTGTAGTTACCCTGGTAGAAGATTCACCTTCTTGAGACCATGAGTATCCTTATATTGTGTACTGACTTCTGTCCAGAAACATATTTTCCCAGAGGGAGCAAATTCAGCCAAACAACAATGTAAAGTTGAGGGAAAATCCAGTGTGGTCTCTACAAGTAGTAACAGCCATAGTGATCAGGAGCGAGGGCATTGTGAGGGCTGGACTCTTCCCAGGGCAGCTTCCTGTCCTCTCCTTTTGTGTTTACTTCATCAGTTTCTGTTAGTCGTGAATTTGGGGAAATCTTTTTTTTACTATCTAAATACGGGAACTGGAGGCTGTTCCTGGACTATGGCAGACCTCCAGGTCTTGGTCCCCTGCATGTCAGGGAAGCCCTCACTAGCTCCTTGGTGGCCAAGGAGATTCCCTTTCCCTGAAGAGCAGGGCAGAGAGATGGCTGGAGCACCACCAGCATGGATGGAGTGAGGTCATGGCTCTGTGTGCACTTGGGCTGGGCAATCAGAAGACTTGTGAGTTAGGAGGTTTCTTACTCTGAGCAAAGAGAATCATAACCAGACCCTACAAAAAACCTTAGATGACTTAATGTTTTAAACCTAATACTGGTTTTTTTTCATTGTTTTCTGGGTTGGGTAATGGAGGGGGAGATGTTGTTCAGCTGCAGCAGTCACTTTTCCAAGTGTCGTTCTGCAATGAGGAGGACTATAAAGTTCCTCTTTTTTTCAGAAATAATAAATGTCACTCTTTAAAACAATATGAAACTATACCGAAAAAGTTAACTATCATGAAAATTGTCTAAATTAGAAAACCTTGGCAATACTGCAGTGTCCCAATAACATCTTTACACCTGTGTGTGAAAGCCGCACTAGACACTTTCCCATTTATCCAGGACACACATTCGTAAGCAATGTATGGGGTGCTCTGCGTATGGAATCATGTATGAGATGTTAGAGACTGGCTCAGAAGTTAAGCCTAAAGCACACAGGAACAAAAAGATTCCATTGATTTGGAGGCCAGAAGGTATCATCCCACTCAACTGTCTGCCTAACGCAGGCTACTCGCTCACTGTAATCTTTTACTGAGACTCAAAACACCAGTGCCGAATCCAAGCATAATCCTTTCTTCCAGAATTAGCCAAATTAGTCACAGCATCCACTCTGTTGACAAAGAACTTCAGCTAAAAAAAACATAGCACCAGAGAAGCACACAAAACACTGAGGCTGAGCAGCTGAACAAAGCTTTGAGCCTTACTTTTTACTGAAAAGGAGGACTGATAAACAATTTAAAAAATGACTGACAAAAATAAGCGGCATAGGAGAATAAATAGATACTTCTTTGTGTGAAAAAGAACTCTTAAGAGGTTATAGCTTCTCATACTTAACCACTTGCTCCTGGCATAATCACTTTGAATAGCAATAATAAGGGACCTGAAGGTATGGAAATCCAGAAAGATTTTTTTTTTCACTCAAAAACACTGAAAATCTGGGAACTTAGAAAGTTCTGTGTATGTTCAGTCCATCTTCTCCGCCCTGGCACAAGGTCCCCAGATGGAAGGATCAAGGAGAAGAGCATTTCAGGCTATGAGCCCAGTGCCCAGCACACACTAAAAGCAATCTCAGCATTGGCTCAGGTAATGTCTTTTGGGTAAGAGAGCAGCTTTGCAATGCAGTATTTTTAGAGGCTGAGGCTGCATAGTCCACAAGCTATGAGGGTTCTCAGAATTGGGCCTTCATATGCAGATTTAGTAACATCAGTTCCTGTGCATCATTCAATTTAGTTTAATTAGCACAGAAATTTGCTAGTTCGTTTTAAAGACATACCGATCTATTTTAGATCAAAATAGATCAAAATAGCACACGTATTGTTGTGGGAGTCCCAGAAGGCTAGTCCATCCGGTAAATCTCCATCAGCTCCCACAGTGCTGTGAAGAATTGTGCCAACACTCATTAAAAATACACAGGCCAGATTGGTGAGTTTGAAGGAAGAGATTTCATGCAGTGATAACAGAATTGTTAATAAACTGTACTACAAACACCATTAGAAGCACGACTGGTATTGATTGGTGTTTGGGATCCAGCTGCAGTACTTCTCCAGCAATATTTTCCCCGTTGGTTTGTGAAGGAAGCATTGAGGAGAAATTAACTCCTGAGTTTCAACCCCCATCCCATCTGCCGTACCCTCTGCCGGTCTCCAGAGGCAGCTATGCTACAGATCATGCTGTGCCAGGGTTACTCTGTCCACAGGGACAAGGATCTGCCTCTTGGCATTCCCTTTCACCTTGGCTGTCTGCAAATTCTGCTTGTGGCAGCTCTTTTTTAGGACTAGTAATGGAGGAGGGCAAAATGTTACCCAGGAAAGACATTGTTTCTAAAATTCATGACACTATGTTTCTTGCTTCATCATTTTATTCTTTTTTATCTAAGTGCCTTGTAAACATCCTGTTTGACTCATTCTAGCCACACTCCATGTCACAGTCTTTAATGAGCAAGAAATACACTTAGGCAGAAGCATTGTTTATTCTTCTCGCTGTTCAGAAATTAGCACAACAGCTTTACTCAGCAGATGCAGATAAAAATCTGTAATTCCTTAATATATGCTTTCTTGCGTAGTCACCAATCTGATTTAATTTCCCTCCATGGCTTGTTTTTTTCAGTGTGCTTTTTCCCACTGTTCCTCTCAACCCTTGCTCTCTTTACTAGTGACTACCATCCTACTGACTTCAACCTTTCACTTGTGCTGCAGAGATGGCATGAAAGGTTGGATTTCTGTGCAAGGAAAATGTTTTTCATATAATCACTCTATTTTTTGTATTATCTAAATCTTTTTTATGTGAGGATAGATGTTTACTTGGAAAAACTAGGGATAAACTAGTTTCTTTAATAAGATAGTGACCACAAAACCTTGTTCCATTTCCAAATGTCTGCGTTGGTTTTAGAGCACCCAAAGCTGTTGCTTTTCTTAGATTTGGTCCTTGAGAGTTTTCTCATTTCTAAATGTCCATTTCTAAAGGAGATGAAGCTTATGAGATCCTGACCTCTGTCCATCTGCCATTCCCTTATTCAACTCAACACCTTTTAAGCTTAATGGCCAGTTTCAAACCTGAGGGATGCGGGGCTCAAAGAAATAAAGTTCCTACAAGTTTCATGGAAATTGAAGCCTGAGCTGCCACTTCCAATTCAGTCTCAGTGACTAATGCTGCAAGTGAATTGGCAGCTGGAGAGACAGGATGGTTATCCTGGAGAGCCATCAGCCTGATGCCAGTGGAGCAATTTGTTTCCACTGGCCTTACTGACAGATGAAGGACTAAGTCTGCAAGAAGAAAATGCTTAAGTTAGTAGTGAGGATGCTTTTGGGATAGTATGGCAATCAAAGCAGTGATCGAGGTATCAGTTAGGTTTTTCATGAACTGCTTTATCCACCTGTATGCTTTCCTAAGGAGGTTGTCTTCATTTCTTTCCCCTCATGGATCATAACATGAATCATAACCATCTTACTGAATCTAATTATCACTATGTATTAAATCTGAGGGTCAAATTAAGCAAGAGCGTGGTTCCACTTAAGCCAGAGAAAAGGCCAGGTAACCAGCAGATAATTCAGTGCAAAACCTCATTCACACTCCAGTTTAAGCAGGGTTTATTCAGAGAACAGCAGCACACACAAGAAGCCAAGTTGCGAGCTCTTCCTAGAAAAACAAAGCCAAGCCAAGCCATCATGAATAAAGAACAGACCTGTAACTTTTTGGTCACAGTTTCTCCAGGAACCACACAACCTCTTCCTCTCTGTGCCACTCAGCTCAGACTTGCAGTTAAGTGAGTTACATTTTTGCAGAGTGCGAAAGCCCATGAATCCTGCACTCACGCACCACATGCCTGTTCTACGTTGCTCACATCCTCCCACAGGTGTTCTCTGTCCTTCAGAGCTACACTTCCACATTCCCTTATGTTGTCTCCTAGGAGTGAAGCCTGGTTTATTGTATCCCAATGGCTTTCTGAGGAAATTGGAGCGATCCCTATGCACTTCTGTTTTCTCACTTCCTTTCTAGTTCCTTCTTGTGTCAGGAAGAGGCAAATTGTTCTTCATCCCCAAAATCTTGGGTCTGCAGTAAACACCAGCCTACAGTCAGTTATACTTCTCTCCATGCTATTCCATGAAGCCAGAAAGGCAAACATGTCCTGGGACCTAATATAGAACTACTCTGTTAGAAAAGGAAGATTTTCTCCATCCTCTCTAAAGAACCTGGCAAGAGGCATGGGTTAGGGGAGATTTTTAGGCTCTTTTCTGCCCTTGCCAAAACTCCTCCATTTAAGTGGAGACAGAGTAGCCTCTTCTAGTGCCATTAACAAGAAGTAACAAGAGAAAGGCTCTGTGGGCAGCAACTGTTTCTGGAGACAGAATGAGAGACTCTTTATGCCCAAAGACAAAACACTTGTAATATCCCCAAAGACTGCAAGTAGGAGAACCTCGGGGACTAGAGGAAAATATTTCTCTGAAAACTCAGATTTATGAACATGAACCTCCATGTTCATGTTCCCCGAGAGAGCCAGGGGGTTGTTCATTGCCAGCTCAGAAAACAAAACACAGGTTTTGTTTAGCAAATAGAACTTTGACTCAAACTCTGCATTTTTTTTGAATCCCCACTTATATTTGACATTCAGAAAAAATCAGAAAATCTGAAAAAATCAGAAATCTGGCAGCTCACAGATCTGCAGTGCTATGATGGTTTATAGCACAGTAAGTCCAAGGTAGAAAAGCAAGAATACACCCCCCACTTCACTCTCAGTGCTTGATGATTTTCTTTACAACAACATTTCTTTGTCCTCAACTCAGTTCTAGCCTGAAGAAATAAAAAGTAAAAAAACTGCAAAATTATTCTGAAAGAATAATTCTTGTCTTCTCATCCAAGATTAAATACAATGAAGAAAAATAAACAGATATTTGTGGGTTGAGACCCTCATTCAAAGCCCAGTGAAATCCTTGGGAATCCTTCCAGCAACCATAGGCTTTCAATTAGGTCTTATATAGTGAGTGATGTTTTAAAATTAATTCTAAATTAAGAGCCAAACCTCACTGGTATTTAATTTGTTGCCAGAAGCCACACAATAGACCTTTGAAGCAAAACTCTTAAAATGCCTAGAAATTCAGATTAAATGACTCACCAATGTTGAACAAATAAGGCGCAACCACGCCTCCTTCTGCTCTTCAGCTCCCTTAAGACACTATTTTCTCTGTGTTGGGTAATATATCAAAATATTTCAATTTTAGTTGTAGATTATGGCTGGCAGATGACAGAATTCTAGTCAGTGGTGACTGATCAGACAGTGCCTTCTTTGTCTGGGGACACTTCCAACAAAAGCTGAGTATTTATCCGGAACAAGTCTGTAACCCCTTTCTCTAATAAAGTTGAGACTGGAAGCTCTGCCTTACTGGGAAGGATAGCAGCAGCAGATGGAACAGGAAGGCAGGGGGGAGCTAATCCCTGCTATTTATTTTGAATAAAAATAGCATATGATGTGTCAGGTGCCAGCAATCTGCCCAGGGAGAACAGAGAGAGTTCTGCCCCAAACTTCCTGCCCCAAAGGTGTGAGAATCTGATGGACTCAAACATGTTGGTCTCTGAGTGGTGGAGCTCAAGAACTCAAGTTTTGTGTCTCGTGTCTGAATTCTCCAGCATCTGTAGGGGCAAGAGTGTCACACTACTCCTTAACTCATTTTGGGAGAGTTTTGGGGGCAGCATCCATTTTTGGGGATATGAAGACCTAGCTTACTGTAAAGGCCTCACAAAATGTGTAAGAACTTGACGGGAACAAAGCTTTTACTTCTCTAACAAGGATAACTAAATCTCATCAGTGGATTTAACAAAAAATATTAGCACATCTAAAATGTGGTTTCATAAATTAAACTTTCTCAGAAAGGCAAAAAGAACTGCAGAGACAGGCCTGAAACAAAACCTTGGGTCTCAGCACCATGATCTAAACTAAAATCTCAGTTCTGACACACACCTCTTTGTTCCACAGAACAAACCCCAGACCAAAGCCCGCTTCACTTGGAGAAACTTTAAACCAGACTTTGAGGTTTAACTCACATATTACTGAAATGAAACACATTTCTAAAATGAAATGTTTTTCTTTAAATAAAGCAACGCTTTCACTTGACTTTTACAAGGCAGTATCAAGAAGATGCATTATTGCATCACTCCTTCTAGCACTTCCTTAAATATCCTGGTTGAAGGACACGCTACAATTGCCACAGTGAGTCAAAAGAACTGACTCAAGAAAATTTATATAGAATTTTATCTGACCAACACAAAGCCAACAAAAAACCTCTGCATCATTGTGGTTGGTAGTGATTGATCTTGCCACGTTACTACAAACAAAGCATTTGCTTGAAGCATTTGTTTGCTTTCCTTTTACCTGGGGGAATCTGGGATGGGTGAATGCCACAGAACTTAATGGAAACTTTTAATGCAAAAAGGTCACAGGAGCAGATTATATTTCTTGGGTGAACTGGTTTGCTTTTTTATTAGATCCACTTGTTTCTATGGTTGGGGCAGGAGACCAAGTCTATGGAGTGATGCTCAGTACTGTCTGAACTGTTTTGGAAGAAAAGACAGAAAAGTTGACACCAGACGACAGAGATTAAAAAGGTTCTCCCTAAGCAGCGGCTGCTTTCTGTTCACATCCAGAAAGTCATTCCTCACCCCAGTTATGCAATCACAATTACTTCATTTTTGATCTTCAGTTATAGCCACATTTCTTGAAAGCTGCCCAGAAAACCTGGCTGGGACTCAGGTAAAGAAAGGAAGACTGACTGGTGAGTGAGCCAAGGAGGCGAGGTCAAGCCTGAGCTCAGAGGAGCAAGGAGAACAGAAAAAGAAGCAAGCATAAAAAAAGGGTGAATGGGTGTTGTTCCTCAGTGTTCAGTGGGTTCCTCAGTGTTGTCAGAGAGAAGTAATTTGTTCCCAGATGGATAAGGGGTCAGTTCACTTTGCCAGCAGACAGGGAAAAGGTGGCAGGAGGAGTGGGGATAGGATGGAGAGCTGCGGCCTTTTCCCACTGCCAGCATGGAGAGCAAGGGGATGAGAGGAGATGAGGAGCAGTGATCCCTGCTGTTGGGAAGGTACCCACAAAATGCCATCATCCCCAGGCAAGCCAGCTCTCCCTCAGCAGCTGGGCTTTCCATAGAACCAGGACACTTATAGTGCGAAATATTGTAAAGAAGTTTGCTGGTGTTGCCAGCTCCTTATTTTGCCTGTTTTGGGAACCAGTCCTTGAATATAGAGGAGTTGTGAGGAAATGGCTGTCATGAGGCCCTGATGTCCTGAAAATGGCTCTTCTGACAGTCTCCTGAGAGCCCAGAGTATTCAGGATTTTAGTTCCCAGAGACTGGAGAACTAGCAAAATTCACAGCAGCCCCCTGGAATGAGACCTGATCCGAAATGTGAAAGCTGCAAGTGATCACTGAGAAAATAAGTATTTTAGGTAAAAGGTGTGTTTTGAAGAATGGGCATGAGGGGAAGAAAATTCTCTAGTTGTAGGGTCACTGTTATACTCATGAAGATCTAAGGAAAGAATTGTGGATTAAATCTCTCTTCTTCCAAACCTTCAGCTTTCAGTTTAGATTTGGGCATGAATACTTGGATTCCACTTTGAAAAATTAATCACACAGAGGACTGCAGACCTCGGAGCACACCTCCACTTTCAGTAACCAATGGAACTAATAAATATAGATTCATAGAATCATTAAGGTTGGAAAAGACCTGCAAGATCATCAAGTCCAACCTTTAAAGTTCTTGTTTGTTGCTTCAAACTGCTAGAGAAACATGGATTATGCAGATCTTTAGTGTGTCAACATTACTTCCAATAAGAGAAACAACTGAGTTGTTCTCACAGAGTTTAAATTTGAACTGCTGCTGGTGTCTTATTTCAGAACATTTTTCCTCCCTAGAAAATACCAATCCACAAAATGTTATTGCACAGTGAAGAAATGTCTCTCTAAAAAAAAAAAAAAAAAAGACCAAGAAATTTTTTTCTCGTAGTTAAAAGCTGGACAGATGAGAGCAAGAACCTGCAGCTCTAGATAGTAGAAAGGATATAGACCATAAATAAAAGTCAAACTTATAAATAAAGTAATAATAACCCTTCACTATACACTGCTCCCTGCTCCCCTTTCCAAAACATCAAACAGATCCCACAAGGGAGCACCTTTGGGTTGTTACAAGCCGACAGTGAGGTCTGGTGATGAACAAATGGGCTCTGGGCAGGGTGGAACTGCTGGCACAATTTAACATTTACATTAAGGGAACAACAGAGATTACATGGGCAGGTGTTGGAACCTGGCAGCAGTCTAGGAAGGAACTCTGGGAAGCTGTCAGAATGGTGGGCAGAGGAGGAGAGAGGAAAAGAGTTTGGGCTGTTGGGGTAGAGGCCTGATTGCACTTGGCAGCTGCAGGGCACTGCCCCTTTAAACAGGGAAGGTTTGTGGCCAGGTATATTCAGCAGAGTTTAGGAAAATCGAGTTGATGTTCCTGCAGAGGAAGGGAGCAAATAAGGGAAATCAGCAACTCCATGAACTCATCTCAAAGCTGTTGTTATGGAGCTTGTAGTTCTTTAACAGTATTAAACAGCCTGGAGATGGCACTGCAGGGTGTCGTCTCACCTCTGGCAACTCCTGGTCCACAGCACCTGCTTCTGAAGCAGCTAAAAACTTCTCCCTATGCTCTGGATACATTTTTTAAAAAGGTTCCAGTAACATTTTGATCTCTTCTGTCATTCTGGATTAGATCTCCATGTTAAAAGTAAAATGTGAGCAGAATTTGTTCAGGCCTGGTAAGAATTCTGGAATCTGCTTTTCTTTTCTACATATTATTTACTGAAATGTCTGCATGTCATGTTTAATACTGATCTCTGGGGTGAGATAGCTTTTTTCTCTGCTCATTCTACCTATTTGGAAAGCTCAGTGCACAATGAATACTGAAGACAGCTGTACTTCTGAAATTAATCTTGGATAAGCTAATCTAAATAACATCATTTGAAAAACGAACAGACTTTTGTGAGAGGAACTTTCCTAGATAAAGGGATAATTTTTAACTCAGTGGCTAGTTGAAAGGGAAAGTTTGAGCATTTGTTTTATGTTATTGTGGAGAACGACCATGTGATTCCAAAACTAACATCCCAAACCAGCAGTTAAGCAAAAAAAACCCACCAAAGAATGAGACAGCAAACATTTAAAAGCCTTTACATGTGAAAGGAATTTAATATGAGAAATGTAGCTTATCCGAGTATGTAATTCTGGTCTTTATATTTCATGGCTGCTTGCTTAGAAATTTTCAGGCTTGTGGAGCCAGACACAATTTTAAAAATTACAAACTGTATTTTTCTGTTGCTGAGAAAATAGTTTCTACAGAACCATGACCAGCATTTTTGAACTGTATCAACATGAACTGTATTAAAATGCATAACAACACATTTTGGCTATTAATTATATATTAACTTTGTTCCAATGCGCTTAACTGGCTTTTGGGAAGTTCTGCTCCGTTCAATATGGGTAAGGTTTGCTTTCTGCCCTAGAGGCAGTTCCTTAAGCTTCCAACTGCCAGGAATATGCTGTGCTGACTGTGACACATAGAAAGGAGAGAAACAGCTCTTCTAAATAACTTTGTAACGACAGTGGGATGCCCTGGAGCACTAGAAAAGGTACGAGACTGCAGTTTTCACAAACAAATAGAGATTGCTTCCTCATCTTGATGGAAACAAGGATATTTTCCCAGTTCCTGCAGTCACTTCACTTTGCACTGATGCAGCACCCTCCCAGGGATCACGTCTGTGATTTCTGGGCGACAGCTGGTGCCTCTGCTCCCTGCGAAGGGACTCCCCTCATCCCGGTGCTACGAGGCTTCCCTCCTAGCAGAGAGAAGTGCAGCACTTGTTCGCTCCCTCAGGGCCCGACTTCAAGTCTCCAGGAGAAAGTGGGAACCTTTCCAGGGACTTCCACGCACTTTTGGTCAGGCCCTGGCCGATCCACGCGCAGAGTTCCCACCGCGCAGCGACAGCTCAGCTCCTCGTGTCCCTTCCCACCTGACCCCTCTGGAAGCCCTTAACCCTTTCCTCCTCCCTGCCTTCTTCACGGCACATCCGACCTGCGCTCCCCGGGGTGCAGGCCCGGGACACGGCCCCGCAGACGGGATAAGGAACACGGAGCGCTCCGGGGAATACGCGGCTCCGTGCGTCGCTCCGGCCGGGAGCCCGCGGCCCCTGCCCTGGATCTGACGAGTCCCCTCGGGGCATCGCGGGGGGCTGGCAGCCCCCGCCAGACCCTGCCCGCGGCGTGCCCGCCTCCGCCCGGCCCCTCGGAGCCCCGCAGCCTCCCGCACCCCGGAGCCCGTCTCTCGGTGCCCGCCCTGTACCTGAGAAGTCGGCGAGCGCCGCGACCTCCGCTCCACACACAAGGACCACGCAGGACAGGAGGCGGAGGAGCCGCCCGGGCTCTACCTGTGCGCGGCATGGGTGCTGCCCCGCATCCCCGTCCCTCATGGTGCGGGAGAGGGCGGCTCGGGGCGGGGGCGGCAGCCCCGCCGCTTCACATGGTGCAGCCGGTCCCGGCTGGCGGTGCGGCCCCCCCGGTCCGCCGGGCGCCCTCGGGGCTGCCCTTGCCCCGCGGGGGAGGAGGAGGAGGAGGAAGAGAAGGGGGAGAAGGAGGGCGAGGGCGGAGCAGCCCTGCCAGCGGCCGCGGCGGGAGCGGGTCCAGCCGGCGCGGGCACTCGGGACGCGGGGGCGGCGGGGAACGGACGGGAAGGGACGCGGGCTCCCGGCGGCGCCGTGCCGGGCACTGCCCTCGGCGAACATCGTGCGGCCGGGCTGACTCAGAGTCGGCTGCACCTCGCCCGCCCTCCCCGGCTCTCCCCACCCCTCTCCGGGCAGTTCGCACCTCCCTCCTGGTCAAGAGGCTCGATTTCACCGTCTCCCCCGTCATTCTTGCTTGGCAGTGGTTGAAGGACTGTCACGGACTTAACACACACACCGCGACTCATGTGACCACATTTCCCCGCTTGTGTTTTTCCCGAGACAGGTGCAAGGTGCTCCCCATCACGCCCTGTCCCCCGCAGCCCAACGTCCCCGCTTTCCCTACCGCAGACGTCCTCGCCCCTCGTGCCAGACCCTGCCAAGTCTGCTGCTCCAGCCCCGCTCCTGCCCTTACACCTCGGCTCACGGGTCTCTGAGGGAACCCAGCTGGGAGCTACGCCTGGCAGGATCTCTGGATGAGGGATTTCAGTGGGCAAGCAGCACTGACTCTTCCATGTTGCAAAAGGACTTTCTCTGTTTCCTCACACTGAGGGTGCATGACACCACCTTACTGCAGCCCCGCAGCTTTACGACTCTAGTTCAGCGTGACTTGAGTTTGAAGTGTGTAGGCTTGGCTTAAAGCTTTCACTGCAAAGTGAGGAAACATCTTGAAGTTACTTTGAGAGAGTTCAAGTTGTTCCCTGAAATCTTCTGTGATACGGAAAAGCGAACCAGTGAGAAGTTCAAACAAATTGTCATTGCAACCTGCTAAACTACCTTCAAATGCAATTTGGTGCTTCTTTTAAGGTACGAGGGACTCAAGGGAATGAATCAGGACACTCATTTCCCAGTTCCTGTAAGAGCTGTCCTCAGGAAAGAGAGCTTAGAACCAACACTGAAAATGGGGCATGAAAGCATCTTTTTTCCTGGGGCTGTGCTGGGGTAGCAAGTGGGTAAACATAAATATCCAGCTGTTTACATCCTGCCATGCATGTTCACACTGATCTTTCTCCTGATAAAAAAACCCACGAGTGAGTAGGTGAAAGACGGTGGAACCAAACTAATTGTGTTAAATCTGTTCCTCTCCTTCTGTTCCAACTGAAGTTGGAATGCATCCAGATTTGAATTTCCAAACTTTGGCACCTCTTTTCAGAGGTTACACTGAACTTTGACCAACTTGTTCTTCATGTTTGAACCTGAATCCACTTTTGTTCCTCACCCTCTCCCTCTTCGGACACAAAAAAACCAACTGGGTAACACATATACTAGAGTATGCTTCCTTAGTCTCAGGCAGATAAGAGCAAAACAGGTTTCACATGAACCTCTCTGAGGTCAGGGGCATTCCATCAAGTTTTACTGAACTCAGATAAATGGGATCAAAGATGCCGAAATAACAGTATAAAATCGCTCTGAAACATCTGCAACTACAAACACAGATGGGGAGAAAGAACAGTAGCTCTGCAGGTGAAGCCCTTGCTTCTGGCTGCTTCAGATAAGGACAGTGTTTGCCTCTGAACTCAGCCAGTTACCCTCTGCCTTCCGGCTGGGCAACTGGAAGGAGACTTGTGGGAGTCTCCCCCTATTCGCCTCCTTTTTCCCCTTGACCTTGCCATACCTGATCATTCAATCTGACCCTTCCTGCACTTGCTGTCTTAGGTCAGTCCCACCAAAGGCAGAAAAGAATGAGGGGAACAAGCAGCACAGATCTTTACAAAGAAAGCATTTGGAGGCCAGGCTTGGATCCTCTTCAAGGGTGTTTAGATGATTAGGGTGAACTTACCTGTCTATCTCAACTTCCCATCTGCCATAACTTCAGGTGAGTGCAGTCAGACCATCTGTGGCTTCAGAATGCCAAACCTCCACTCCCTATACAGCCAGTGGAGAGATATCTCATATTCAGGCCACCTGCTACAGCTCTAACAGGAAGTGTTTCACTTCCTTCTCTCAGATCTGCTCATTAATCCTTGGAACATAGATGTCAATAATGACAACTCAGTTTGTTGTGAGTGACTGAGTAGACAGTGGATCTGTGACAAGTACACAATCAATGCAGAAGAATATATAAAGCATCAAAAATAACTGGGAAGTATCCCGTACTTGTGCTTGAAAGGCTTTGGATCAGAAGGTCTGCCTGATGAGAACTTGTGAGTCTTCTCTTCACAGTGAGATAACATAGCTTTTTCTAGCCTGGTGGTGCTGTAAGCAAAAGACCATCCCAAAGTGCAGGTATAACCCAAAGGCAAAGGCAAAGGCAGTTTCCAAATGGAATGACTGAACTGGGAGAGGTTCAAAATGTAGGTAACCTCCAGGGAAGTGAAGCACTGAGGGTTGAATGACAGCACAAGAGGCTCCTGATTGTAGATATCTGCCTTTTAGGGAAGCCTTCCTATGGAGGAGGAAAACTTACGGACAGTGTGGCTGACAGGAATTGAAGACATGCTTTCAGTAGAATGGCATTGATGTTTTTCAATATTTTTTTTTCCCCTCTGGATGGGGGCTACTTTGCTATTCAATATTAACCTAAAACCAAGTAACCTAAAATATAAAAAGTATTTTTGCGAATCTCTGCTATTCCCTATGATGGGTAGTGTTTAAATAGTGAACTTGGAGACAGCAGTGTAAAACAAAAAGAGAGGAAGGAAGAAAGTGCTTATCATGATGTGCAGAATGTGTGTCTTTGCCGCAGCCTTGAAAGCAGCTCCTACAAGCTGGCAATGCTCAGTAACTGGAAGACAATATAACTAATCCAGACATGTTCAGCATGTAGAATTACCAAATCTGAGCCTTGTCCTTTCCTCACGAGCAACAGGAATTAGATTCTTTTTTTCTCCAAAGAAAAAAATCATGTGAAAGCCCAAAAGTTAGAATCCAGGAGAGACACCATGTCTGCTTCAGACAATTTCTCTCTTTTGAACTTGGGGAGAAAAGAAATCATTTCACAGTGTCAGAAATGTGGGAATTGTGTTGCTGCATGGAAGCTTTGCAAAAGCAAAGCGAAAATCTGAGCACTTAACTTCTTTTTCTCCATATTATTCATTTTTCCCTGAACTTCAGCCAAACTACCAATTCAGAACTCATATCATGGCTTAGTATATGGAAATTCCAATAAAATTAGTGCTGTCAGTTAAGAAGTAAACAATGGGAAATAAAAGAAAGTGAATGTGAAAAATGAATGTGAAATAAAATAGACAGTTGAGTTAGATGGCCTAAAATTTTCTATTAGTAAAAAAAATCACTAGATCTATTGTACAATAACAAAAATTGTCAGAAAAATATCTCAGAATTACTTTTTCACACACACATACACACACACGTCTGTGTGTGTGTACACTTCTCCCCACTGTATCCCTTACTGCTTTTTCTTCCTGCTTTCTCCCCTATAATTTTTTTAAGAGCTGATATATGTAATTTTCATTCTATTCTCCCAGAATAAAGTTTCCAATAAGTTCTCTAATGCTCTTTTTGCCTTTTGAGGATTAAAACAACAACCAAAAAAAAATCTAAGAACAAAACCCCAGGCTTTTCCCACATTTTTAAAAGCTTTATATTCCTGCATTCTGACACAGACAGAATCTACAGGACAGTTCAAACAAGTGGGTTGCTATTCTCTCTCTGTTTCTATGGAAATGAGTGTCAGACCAGTTAAAACAAAGCACCTACTTTACAGTAATCACTATATGGTGATTATTTAGAATAACATAGCACGTTTTTCCCAATCCAACCTCTATTTCTACGGATACAAGCTGAAAATAATTGTAGAGAAGCCTGTTCCATACTTTTTTCTAATTCTAAATGTGTTTTGGATGCTGTAAGTTGTCACAAGGTGCTATGGATAATAAGATCTAACAAGATCTTCAAGTGTGCGGTAATTTGAACTTGAGAGGAACAATTCTGTGAGCCAGAGTTAGGAAACATTCTCCTGCGTGTAAGTAGAAGTTTGAATGAATACTGAGTGCAGTACTTCACCCAGCAGGTTTAGAAGGAGGGGAAATATTTACCGTTTTCTGCCATTTTTTGACTTGCTTCAGAGAGAGCAAACTCAGCTAAGTAAGTTTTGAGTTTTGTGGTCATGAGCTGCTCCTTGGTCAAACTAGTCATAACACCATAGAGACCCTGACCAAGGGTCATAACACCAGTCATAACACCACAGAGACCAAGACAGAAGATGTGACCTATGAAGTTTGTAAAGCCAATCTCCTCACGTTTCATTTGGAATGAAACCTCACTCCATTTCCTCACCACATGCAGCAGAAAGTCCCCACTCCTCACTCTCCTGAATGCTGCCAGTCTTGCTGGCACTTCTGTACACAGATCATTTTTTCTAGCAGTGCACCTGGCACTTGTACAGACATGAAGTAAGAGGCATGCCCCATCTTACAGAGCTTACTGCTGGAAACAAGAGAAAACATGACCTAAGGTGGAGGCAGAACAAATGCTCCAAGGAAAAGGTCCTGGCTTTGTTGTTCTTGCCCTCTTAAAGCAACCAAGTCACATCCCTGGTCACTTCCTGACATGACACTTCAAAGACACATGGGAAAGACTATGTGTCTTGCCTCTCAGTTTAGGAAGGACATTAGGACAGAGTTGCTGGATGGACCACAGTCTTGGAAATCAACCTCTTTTTGAAAGTGCTTTATTATGGGTGTATGAGCCTGCCTTTGATGCGTTGTTGCCACTGTTCCCCTTTAATAAGTATTTAAGCTAAGATTTTCCAAAATGACTAATGGTTATGTACTTGAAATTCAAGACTGAAGCTTTTTAAAGCCACAGAATCAATGTCAAAACACTGAAAAAGAAGTGGCTTTTCTAAGAGCCTTGAAAAAATCAGGTTTCAAGGTCTCTCAAGTTAGGTATGCAAAGGCATGGAAAACTGGTAGTGTTTCAGAGAAGAGTAGCCCATATCAATATCTAATCAGTGAGAGTTAATAGTTTTGTGATCCAGACCTCAGGCTGATTCAACCTGAGCACTGTGAAATTAGAAGCAAATAACAAAATTTGAAAATAATATTGCAATGTTTCTAAGTGCCTGCTTTTCCTATCAGGACTGTAAGGGCTTCCTGGTAAATTCTGTGACTCAGTGACTATGTCAAACTAACTCAGACTGGATGATGCTTGAAGATTACTCCATGCGTAGAAGGTGAGAAGGATTTCAGTACACAGAAGATACCTCGAGTATCGCAATAGATACTCAGAGCTGCTTTCAGCACATACCTCCTCTAGCTCTTCACAGCCTGCTCATTGACCTCCACACTTTTCTGCCCTCTTCTCTTCTTTTCTATCTTTCCACCCATCTTCAGCACCTGGGCATGCAGCCCAATTCCAGACTCACACCATGCTTTGACTCAAACCCCTGGTGCTCATAATGCCTTGTTGGCAGGTCCTTCCATTTTGACAGGCTCTAATACTCCTCATGGGAGGAAGATAAACTGCCATTAGTCAGGCTTTAAAATGCACTCCTTGCACTCCAGCTACAATAACTATTGGATTGGAGGAGGAGGAAGAAAAGGAGGAGGGGCGATTTTGTTTTACAGCATCAAGAGTAAAAAAAGCTGTGGTTTTACTTCAGCCTTACCAGCCCACTCATCTCCTGGGTTCATACACTGTACTTAAACATCACCCGGACTCCTCAGTGCCAAACTTCTGGAATTCAAGCTCTGCAATGACTGTGTCTCCAAGTGTGTGAGCTAGCATTGAGCTGATCCGAGCAAGGATCATGAAAGTATGGGGCACAGGGCATTCGGACATGTGATGACAAAGAAGTGATAGTGTTGGGAATATACCCTTCTCAGGAGGCTATGCTGAGGAAGTGGTCCTGATATCCCATCTCTTGGCAGCATCCACCCTCTCTCCTTCTGTGATCCCATGCCTCAAGGCGTCAAAGGCTGGAAAGCAGGAAGAATTGACAAAGAGCTCTATTTCACACTTGAAATTTTAGGAAAAACTGAAGGAAACTTTTCTGTGGAATAACTGTGTAAACTAAGAGCGAACATCGAGAACTACAATTTTAAATATGTGATTTTTGGATTAAATCCATTCCCTCTGAATGCTTTCTATAGTTAATTTATACATGAAATGAAACATTTATTTTAGGAAACAAATGCATTTCCTACCGAAGTGGTGTAAGGTAGGGGATCACAACTCACATATGGCCTTGAAGTGAAACCACCACAGGGGTTACTGTAACTGGGGCTCCAGTACCCAAACACAAGTAGGTTTAAAGCACAGGTTTGGGCTGGGATTAGCATGGGCTATACAGCTGTGGTCAGGCACAGGTCTATCAGCAGTCCTACTTAGGAATAGTCCCTCATCCGTAGCGAGAGGTTGTAGGTCTGGAGATCAGGCTGAATTTGGGAAGGGTCACGAGGACGTGGTTAGGGAATGATGTAAATGCATATTAAGAGACTTAATCTGGAGGGGTGGCAAGTATTACCTATAGAACAGTAAGTATCTACAGCCAAAGGCTGGAGATAGGGACTGGCTGAGCAGGAGTGTTTAAGGCTGAAATCAGAATAGAAACCTTGGTGAAGCTTTTGTGTAAGAAATGGCCTTATCTGCCAAATCAGATTTTTGTCTTCAGGATTGCATGAGTGAGGATCCTACGAGTGAAGAAAAATGTTCAGGTTTGGGAGGCAAAGGGAAATTAGGCAGGACTGCGGGGCTGGCGCTTGGCTTTTTACATACTGTTCAGGGCAGTAAAGGCTTCAGAGGTTGTATTGCAGCCGAGGCAGGACAGGGTCACTTGGCTCAATTAGTCTTGTATCTAAAACTGTTCCTTGAACAAGGCGGAGAGCTGAGGTTCATGCAAGGGATCAGGAATTGTTTTTCAGACTAGAAAATGCCAGAGGGGCAGTGTGTAACTTGGATATGATGGTATGTTCATCTGGCAAGAATCACAGAAGTACATTTTGATTTTCTGAAAACTGGGCAGCTCAGAAGTTACTACTTGACTCATTCGCTGCTTCCATTTGTTGCACACATAAGCACAACCGAGCAGATGAATTTCATCTGAGCCTGAGGTCTTCAGCTGGCCCTCCATAAATGCAGCTTGCTAAAAAACAGACTTGGGGGAGGAAAATTGTCAGATATAATAGAGAAAGAAAAGGACACAGGCTTCAAAGTGCACTCCGGCAGAACATGGAAGTGACCTGGCTGGAAGTGAAACCAGCAGTCCGCTTCCCCAGCCTCCTGGAAGCCTCTACACAGGCAGCGAGAGGAGAGAATAACTGAACTTCAAGTTGAAACAAAAATAATTTTCGGTAGCACTTTGCAGTACTTTTTAAAATACTAGAACTCCTATGAAATATGGTGTGATGGTAACTATCAGGCTTGTAAGTCCAGTCACTAGTACTTTGACCTTGAAAATCTCAGTATGGGTACTTTGAGCCTTTTGAAAGCTGTGTTAAATCAAACATTTTTTCCTAGTTCTACTTGCTCTAGCCTTCCTTTTCATCCCCTCAATAACAAAGCAACTCCCTTTCGAGAATGTTATTTACTTTCTATATTATGTACCTACTAATTTCTGGAATTGCAAATGTATTTTGATACCTGCATAAATTTAAGTTTCAAGAAAACTGTAAGGCTGAAACAAAGGAGTCCCATCATCCAGAAGAACCCACCAAAAATGTTTTGTGGAAGAACTGAGAAGTCTGTACCTTTGCATAGAATTTACTATACTAAGGTAAATTCCAAATGGAACTGCCATCTAAAAAAGCAGAAAAATAGTTGGAATGTAGCGAGTTAAATTTAAGTATTCCTGGAAACAGGAATTACTAGCAGAGCTTGGAGTATGATGTCACTAGCAGCAGTAAGATGCTCTTAGCTTTGTTCTCCTTAGTTACGTGTAAAAAGCCCTTGTATCTAGTGTCTTGCAATTAATATTTTCCCGTTTCCTTTTTCCTCCAGTCTCACGTACTCGTTTTATTTTACCTTTTTGTCTTCTAACTTCACCTTCTTTTATTTTGTTCCACCCTCTGTTCTCAAAATATCGCAGCATCTTCCATCAACGTGAAAGCTTTTGTTCATCCTAAATCTTAGAATGGCTGTGAATGTTGCCCTCTTCTGGATCACTTTTTTTTTACAGTATTTTGCTAAAAAAACCAGTTTGAAAACCCCCAGAAAGATACTAATGTTGCCTTTATTACTTGCACATATTAAAAAAAAAATCCCGTTTGGATTTGGATAGATCTTTATCTCTATTTTCATTTTTTCTTACTGAAATAATCTCCTTTATCTTCCGCTACTGTTTCAGCTGTTGTCATTCCTTATGTAACAATTTATTGGAACGAGGCTTTTTCCATTCCTCCTTATCACTGTGCTTGTCCTGGAATAACTCTTGCTGAAAGGAAGGGAAGGGTTTTGATTTTAGGGAAGGGTTTTGATTGCCCTCTCGCAATTGGAAGCCATTCTCCCTTGTTCTGTCACTCCCTCCTTTGTAAATAGCTCCTCTCTATCTTTCCCGTGGGCCCCTTCAGGTACCGGAAAGCCACAGATAGGTCACCGCGAAGCCTTTCCCCTTCCCGGAAAGAGAGGAGTATCTGAGGAGGTTTTCTCCTCTCCCTGCTTTCCGGCACCCCGTGCGTTCCCCTTGCACTCCTAAATCTAATCCGTGTTGGTTCAGGATCGCAGGGGGCTGCAGTCCTGGGAAACTGGGATGACAAAAACCTGCTTGGCCTTGCAAGCAGCGATGGATGAGAGACTGCTGCATATGGGATACTGGGAAGGAATTCTCGGCTGTGAGGGTGGTGAGGCCCTGGCACAGGTTGCCCAGAGAAGCTGTGGCTGCCCCTGGATCCCTGGAAGTGTCCAAGGCCAGGTTGGACGGGGCTTGGAGCAACCTGGGACAGTGGATGGTGTCCCTGCCCATGGCAGGGGATGGGAATGGATGATGGAACGAGACGATCGTTACGGTCCCTTCCAAACCATTCCATGATAACTGTTTTTAACTCTTTTTGCCCACCTGGGTACTGACCGCTGGGAAAGCCCTCACGCGAGGGCTCGACCAGGCCGGGCTGCGGCTGCCAGCACCACGCCACCTCCCGGGGGCGGGACTGCCCCAGGTCGGTTCCGCTCCGCCCGCCCCTTCCTGCGGGAGCGGCTGCGGTTCCGGGGCGGTGCTGGGCTCGGGCATGGCCGGGAAGCGGAGCGGGGAGTCCGAGGAGCGGAGTGGGGAGCCTGTGGCCAAGCGCGCCTGTGGCCCGCGGGACGAGGAGTTCAATGGCGCCCGCTTCAAGGCGCTGCTGCGAGACCCCGCGGCCGCCGCCAAGGGTGAGGGGGCTCAGCCGAGCGGGAAAGGCGCGTGCTGAGGCGGCTGCCCCGTGCTGAGGGGATGGCACCGATGCGGGCATGGCAGCGATGCTGCTGCTGCTGGTGGTGGTGGTGGTGGTGGTGGTGGTGGTGGTGGTGGTGATGGCGATGGCGCTGATGGGCACGGCTCGGCCCCCACAGGGTCCCGCCCGCGGGCGGCCCGGAGCGGGTCCCACACGTGGCGCTGGTGCCCCGGGTCACGCTGTGGCTTTGCAGGGCTGGAGACCTTCGTGGCAGTCGCCAAGACGCTGCCATCGCCCCAAGTGTACGATGTCGTGGAGGGATACGTGAAAATTTCCATGGAGTGTGCTGAGGTATTCAAGCTTCTCGATGGAGAAAGGAAGCCTGAAAGTGAAGTAAGTTGGGCATGGGGGTTGAAAGTCATTGACTAGCAGCTACAATCCCAACAGTCCCACCCTGGAGAAGAACCAACAAAAGGTAGCCAGGGCATAGTCACAGCCCTACGGCTGCCAGAACTCCAGGAGCGTTTGGACAACGCCCTCAGGCACAGGGTGGGATTGTTGGGGTGTCAGTGCAGGAACAGGAGTTGGACTGGATGATCCTTGTGGATCCCTCCCAGCTCAGGATATTCTATGATTCTAGGAATAAATGCTTTGTGGTGTAAATAACTCTGATAATTTAATATGGTTGTGGTTTGTTTTTTTTTCTGGAAGTAGCAATGGCAGAAGCACCTACCAAGTGGGAGATGCTCTTTTCAGTTCATAGATGTTCCCGGATTTAATGATACACACAACCAATAGTCCTGTCCAAATCAAGGTGTTCAGGTTCTTTAAATGTTATCAAAAGACCTTTTAGGAAATAAGGGGATCAATAGAAGCAGTTAAGAAAGCAAAACAAAAGTGGTCCAGTGAAAGTTAATGTTTTTAGATATCTCCCTGATACATCAGCATTTCTGGGAAGCCACTGGTAAAGTTGACCTAATTTTTCTTATCTCAGCTGGACACAATTTATCCTCATCAGAATATGATGAATGATCAAAAAGTTCAAGAATTTTTCACTGTGAATGCTGGTGCAGCATTGCTAACTGCTTACAGTGTAGCATTGTATTGTGTTCTTTTTAACCATCACTTGCTGGTCTTTGCCTTACAGTATCATTTTTGCCTGTGCAATGACAACCTGTGTGGTGTTCAGTGACAGGCTTTCCTCAGCATCCTTGTGCTAACGGGCTGATGTTTGTAATGGGCACAGCCCCAGTGCTATATGGATTCTGGATTCTTCTGGAAGGAATTAATTGCAAGACTGGAACAGCCCAGATGTTTTTCTCCGGCACACTTCATTTTTCGACGTCCACTTAGGAGCATTGTCTCTTGAAGCATTGATTCCTTGAAACTGCATGCTCTCAGAAGTAATCTTTTCGAAGAGGAAGCATTAATTTAGGAGAGAATCCAGAAGTTAATGTCACTTTCATATGTGGAAGCTTTCCTCTTGGAGTAGGGTTACTCTTTTTATTTGTGATGGTTATTACTGTTTGCTAAGCTAATAATTTCAAGTCTTACCTGATATTGTCAGATATTAACATACTTCTTTATCCTGTAGATGCTGTTAATCTTTCAAGCTCTAGAAGCCATTTTACTGAGGACAGCCAGTGACCTCTCACATTTTTCTGTTGTGGGAATGAACATTGTCAAAAAGTTGATTCATTCCTATATGAAACTGGTCTATGCTGCTTTGTATTCTGAAAATCACAGGTAAGTCTTCTTGGTTTTCTGGTGGAGAATCTCTGTCAGTTGATCTGGAGGGACTGTACTAGACATTGCAAAATTCATCTTGACTTATTGCTAATAATCCACCTTTATTTAAAAATCCTATTCCACTTGTCATAAAATAATTGCCTGTGGAAGTCTTTGCAAAGTGGAAGCTCTGCTACAACAAACAATCCAGTGCTGTAGGATACTTTCCTGAAACTGTAGTTTTCATCAGTTGGGCCTGTCCTAGTGAGAGGTACTATGGGTGGTACCTTGAGTCCTGTTATTTTAATGCTACTTGATTTGTGGGGTGAAATGTACTGTGTGGAACAGGGTTGGGCAGTCTTCTTGTGATGGCAAAGAGAGCTGCTCTTGAGTGGTTTATTTCCCTGTGTTTTTTGGAGTCAGGTTTCCACGTTTATAATGGATTTTTCTCTTTCAAACTTTTCTTCTGTATTTTTTCCAGTCTCTTAAATCTGAGGTAGTTTTAGGTTGTTTAATGACTGTGTTATCTAGTCCAGACCAAACAATTTCTCATGCTCGTGTGGACAGGGTGAAAGAAGTTGCAAATGCCAGAGACATTTCAATACAAACCTGGGAGGAAGAGGAAAGGAGAGAAAAAACCAGACTGAAATTGGCTTGTCCAAGGCCAATGGCTCATCTTTCAGTCTTTGAGCAGAACTGGAAAAGCTTTCTCTACTTTCCCAGTTCATAGACACAGCGGTGCTTCCTGCAGCGCGCAGTTGATCTTATTGCAGCAGGCATTTTAACTGGACAGAGAATCTCAAATAGGTGTACTGGAAACAAATTTTGAAGCTGTGCAAGATCTGCACTTCTGATTAAGTATTTAAAGATTTCAGCTGCTGGACAAATCCTTCTAGAATCTGCACGGAGGAGGCTGCAGATTTCTGATGGGAGATGCTCTGCATTTTCTGTGCAACGTCTTTGATGTGCAGAGGGATTTTCTTTACTGTATGTTTAAATGGGATCTTTGCTTGAATCACATGGCTTTCTACAGATTGTCCATGACAGAAACATGATGGACAGATTACAAGTCTGTTCATGGATAGTGGCTGTTCAGATGATGGAGATCTGCAGTCTTGTACCCAGCGGCCCTGGCATATTCCCATTGAAATAAATGGCAAACCTCTATGAATTTAGTAGTTCATAGAATCGTAGAATAATTAAGGGTTGTCTAGTCCAACCCCACTGCCATCAGCAGGTCATCTTCAAGTTGTTAATTTTGGCACTTTCTCCCTTTTAAACTACTTTATAAAGGGAATATCCAGCCTCACATTACGGTTTAATTTTGGGGAAGAATATAAAAAGGTGTTTCCTTCTCCCTTCTTCCCTCTCCCTTCTTTCCCAGCTGCTGTTATTACTGCCTAAAATAATTATTTTGATTGTTTAACTTCCCTTCTATTTTGTCTTTAAGTTTTAATCTCTTGGTTTGGTGATTTGTATTATAACCATCATCCCGGAAATAACCTGCAGGTTTACCTCTGCTTTTTTTTTCAGGATGAGCCGAGCGTGCCTTACGCTGTTGTCAGCAATGGTGGCTCAGGGCCCAGATTCAGCAAGGGATGTATATAGTCATTTTGATTTCAATAACAAATACCTGCCTGGATTGTTGAAAAAAAGATGTAAGAAGGTAAATTAAGGTGCTGTGTGCCATGGAATGCTATGCTATGGCTCCATCAGCTTTTTTAGCCAGCTATTTAGAACAAAGCTGTTGCCAGTGTTTCTGTGCTGTATTTTCATCTGCAAGAACTTAACTCTCCCGTACTGTCCTGTGTCAGGCTGAAGTCCTTAATTGTGCCTAACTGGACACATGGAAATGTTGCCTTTTGTGTTTCCAGGAAGCTGTGGAGAAATATAAATGTACGGTTTCTATGAACTGCCCTTCTAGTGTCTAAAACAGAGTTAAAGTGATGGTAAACTCCTGAAAACTAGTCAGTCATTTTGCTGTTTGGTCCCACTGAAATAAATGCAAGTCGGAGAGGGGATATTGCCCAGTACTGATACAGACTAATTGCATTTGAAAGCATAAACAAGTGAGTTCTAAATAATCTCTAGCTGGAAATCCTTAAGAAGAATATGTGAGCAAGGAGAAAAAGTCACTCCTCTTTTTCCAGAAGAAACTATCTCTTGTTCCATCCCTGTTTACTAAAAATAGTCAGGATTTTTTACTGAAAATAGTCAGGACCCAAACCAGTGCTTTCGAACAAGAATATTAATGTGTCGTTCCAAATGTAAGTGTATAAAAAATCCAGTATTATTTTCAGTGCTGACATACTGTTTCTGGATTTTAAAGATGACTTGCGGAGTGAATGTGTACGTTTGTGTTGGGTTTGTGCCATCTGAGATGAAAATTCATACTTTTTCTTTATAAAGCAATCAAGTGGAAGGCAAAAAACCAAACACATCCCTTTTTCCCTGGAACCACCTTTTATAGTTCTGGAACTGTCATATTCCATGGGTTTTGACCTCACTGCAGAAGCTATCTGCAGGAATATCTCCACACTTAATTTTAAATCTTTGGGTGTAGTCTTTTGACCACAAGCTTGTTAGGTACGTGAGTCAGGTACAAGGAAACAAGCATCCAAAAGGTGTTACTTTTGCACAGCTTTCAGTGAAATTATGTTGCAACTGGCTATCAGTGGTGAGTTTTTAACAAAAATACCAGGCCTAAAGTTTACAGCAAAATCTTTTTTTCTTTCTCTTTATGTCTTCTTTCAATCCTTTCATGAGTCCCTGCTGCCTTATTGTTTGCCTACTCAGAATCTTCTTTCAGGCTTCTTTACATGCAGCTTAGTTTTGCACGGCAGGTTTAAAAAAAATTGTAAATCATGGTGGGACTCTGTCAGGGAATGTAGTGATAGGACGAGGGGTGACTTTTCGTTTGAAAGAGAGTAGATTTACATTAGATATTGGGAAGAGATTCTTGGCTGTGAGGGTGATGAGACGCTGTCCAGCAGAGGTTGCCCAGAGAAGCTGTCACTGCCGCATCCCTGGAAGTGTCCAAGACTGGGCTGGACAGGGCTTGGAGCAACAAGGGATAGTGGAAGGTGTCCTTGCCCACGGCAGGGGGGTGGAATGAGGTGATCCTTAAGATTCCTTCCAACTCAAACTATTCTGTGATTCAATGTTCATATCCTGTGATGCTGTTACAGACCAAGCTTTCACTGATTCCACTGTGCTTGAAGTGGTAGTTTTATATTAGCCGCTTTTTATGGGCATTTTTGTGAACTGACCGAGCAGTGCACAAGTTAGGAAGTTCAGTGATACAGGGTTTGGCATGAAACTGCTGTTAATGTTTCCTTTTTCTTTAAATTTGTGACCTGGTCTCATATATTGAGAATTGAAAAGCACGTGAACTAGTACATTTTCCTTTTTGTGTTAGACTGATCTGCATAATGCAAGAAGTTTTTCAGCTGAATACACTGTGGATGTATTGCATGTAAATGTATGTCTAAGGCTACGTGCAACGTGTTTATGTAGGTTGTTTCATTTACTCATTTATGGCACTTCTAGGGATAAGCAGCACTTGCAGTATCGATTCTGCAGTTGGGTACAATCTGTGTGCTAACGGTATTTTTTAATTTTGTATTTCTATTTTTATGTTTCCAGGGGAGAACAGATGTCCGCATGGCCTATATTCAGTTTGCTCTCTCCTTTCTCATTGCTGGTGACAATGCAATCTTGGCACAGGTGCTGGAATTAAAAGGTACTTCATAATTGCTTGTTGGGTTTTTGTTTTTAAGGCACAGTCATTTATAGATGATAATAAATATGACCTAATTAAAAATGTGAACCAGGTAGAGAGCAGTAGTAAGAAGCAAAATATATATTTTTAATTTTATTACCTGGAAAGGTTTAAACTTCTTTGGTAGTGATGTAAATAAGCCTCTTCTGCTTGAGAACAATATGCTATCTGCTAAAACTTTGCAAAAATAGAAAGTCTTTGGTGACACAGATTTTAAAAAAAGTAAATCTAATATAAAACTTTGAGGTCATACAGTCAATAAACAGAAAAAAAATTTGTGGCCTGCAGCCTTGCTAATAAGACAGTAAGAGTGGATATGTTGCATTAATTTTCTTTTTAAAAAGTGTTAAAGACTGTGTGTGCTTCATTTGCCTTTTTGCCCTGTGAATTGTGACCCTTGGTAAAGTTATGAGAGAATTCAGAAGGGATCTAGAAATACTGCTTTTAAAAAAGTCCTTAAGCCATTACCTGGCAGCAGGTCATTTCTCCTATGGTGAGGCACTGGGAACTGGCTGTAATCATTTACTTCTCTTGCTCCTGCTACCCCAGGGCTGCTGATTTCCTTTAGGTGCTGGCAGTTGTTTAGTTCTTTCAGGCTGGGGATTGCACACCTCAGCCCAGTCAGTACAGATGGCTTTCATTCCCCTGTAAGAGCCCCAGATTCTCTATAAATTGAAGTTATCTGACTTTGGGATGCACAGGTGAGCCAAAAGATGATGCATGTGATTGGAGATGGAACCTCCAGACATTTGAGAATCGCTCAGTAAAGCAATTGCAAGTGCTTCAGTGGAAAGAATGTGAATTTACTTAAATTTTAGTATGGCATTTCAGGGCCCAAAATGTATTTAAAGTTGACAGATGCTGTAGCAGTGTTAATCAGCAAATTGGCAAATTAGCCAGTCAAGATGAGAGTAGGTTTGGCAGCATCACTTGCTCATCACCATAGTCACAGACACATCATCCTTCTGAACTCTGATTGCTGCCTTTTGGTTCATCCTGGAATATAACAGCAAGATAAATAATGTGACATGGAAGAGGAATGGGTATGAATTCCCTGAAGCATTTTAGTATGAAAAGAGCTTTCACTTTTTGACTTAACATTTGAAATGTCCTCTTAGATTTCATTCCAGATATTCTTCGCTCTGAAATAAAGGAAGACAGAGTTTCTACTGTCAATCTTCTACTTTCCACGCTGAGAACTAAGGTACGATGCACCCTTGAAACTGTGTTGTCTCATGTTTTCTATTTTCCTCATTGCTGGAAAAAGTTCTGCTGTGATTTCTCACACAGTGTTCAGTTCTTAGGGCTGCCTGCAGTGTGCTGCTGCAGTGTCTGTAACTGATCACATGTTGGAGGTTGGTAGCTTGGATATATTACTGTCTCAGGGTTGAAGTTTGTTCTCCTTTTCCAATGCCCCCTTTTAAGGAAATCATTGCAATAGCTTGTGCTTGAATGCTCATTTCAGCTCATCTTCAGTGTGTGGTGTCCAACAGATTCTCACCTTTTTGTGGGTTGGGACTGCATCAGTGCCAAGTCTGAATGTCAAAAGAACTGGAGTATTTTTGGTACTTCCAGTGACAGTAAGATTGGTCTTTCAGTTAATTAGTCTCAGGCTGAAATTGGGAGCTCAGCTAGACTTGAGGGAGTTTGTTAGCTCTGAGCTGGGTAACAATGTACAGTTGTCTTTCCAGGAGAAAAAAGATTTTGTGTGGTATTAGTACAGGGGCTGAGATGTGAAAGGGGTGTCCAGGAGCTGCTGGTTGCAGTTGAAAGGTGTGTGGTATCATTCCCCAGCCAGTCTTGCCATTGAAGCCACATCCTGTGGTCCTGGTTAGCTGAGTTTTGGACTCACTGCTGGGATGACAGGGTTTCTGCTGCAGGAAATAAACTCAGTCAAAGATATTTCTTGGTGGGGTAGAGGAGAAGGGAAGTCTTGTAAAACTGTCTTCCCAAGAACAGAGAATTTGTTGCGAAAAAGAATGGGTACATTCCACCTGCTGTCAAAAAATACTGCTGGAAAGGTAAGGCTGCTTCCTTTTGTTAGTTTTTCTGGTTCGTTCATGGCAGACAGAAATTACCTCGTGCTGTACCAAGGATGAGACAGAAAACAGGGAAGCAGGAATTGCTGAAAGGTGTGAGAGTTGGTTTAGTGGTGGAGAGCCAGCTCTGTGTGTACTAGAAGAATGAAGTGTGTTGCTATTTTGCCATGATTTTTTGATAACTTGCAGTTAATAGAAGAGTTTGTTTTTTTCTCATTGTTTTCAGGTGGTTCATAACAAAAATATCACCAAAACGCAGAAGGTGCGTTTTTTTACTGCTGAGGTGTTGCTTCACATCGCTTCACTGTACCGTTGGAATGGGATTACTGATGTCAGCCCTGGGGATTTAAAGGTCTGGTAATTTATTTCTTTGTTACTCTTGGTCCTTGTGCTGCCTTTTTTTCCCCTCTCTTCCAGCCCACAGGTTTTGAAACAGCTCCCAGTTGCTCTGAGCTTGATGAGCTCAAAAAGAGGAATCTACTGACCCTATTTGAAAAGAACCCAAATTTCTGCTGCTTCTCACTGGGTTTTGGCTACAGATTTTTCACCTTTGTGTCTGCCCTCTTGTGTTTCCTCTACCAGATGCTTATGACCCTGCCACTCCCATCCTGATACACTGTAAATACCCTTTGGAGGAGATCTGTTTCTAGTAGGTGTCTGCTTGGAGCTGTGCAAATCTCTGACTCCATTCATAAGCATGCATTTCAGTTCTGAATAGTTTCAAGTTCTTACAATTCCTGGCAGTCCTTGTAAGTCATATGATTCATGATTTCCCAACCACAGTTGTCAAGAGTCTTCTCATCCACAGGGATCTTGAGTTGTTCTGGATGTAGAAGGTTAGTGGAATCGTAGAATCACAGAATGGTTTGGGTTGGAAGAGGCCGCCAAGTCCTGAAGCTTCTCTTCTTGATCTGAACAAAAGCCAAACTTTCTTTTAGCATTTCTCTAAGAGGAGCTGTATAAAATGTAGAGTGAAGCTGATATCTGTGATGCCAAATCTCATACGCCTTTTATACCCCTTTTTGGTTTTTACAGGTGGCTCAAGGTTCTGAAGAGGTGGGAAAAGTGATGGTACGAGAACTTGTGCATAGTTTCTTAATGGACCTCTGCTGCTCTCTGAAACATGGCATAACGTTCTATGATCCAAGTCTTGGAACTTCTGGCAAGTAAGTCACTAGGCAGTTGGGATTGTACGTGGATTTTTTGCTAGAAGCAAAAGAGACCTCACTAGTTACCATGTCTGCCCTGAAATATGTGGTATTAATTCAAAGTAATTACTGTTTGATGTGCAGATAATGTGGAGGTAAATTCAATTCTTACTTCTCTGAGTATAAACTCAGAAATTATGCCAGGAGGGTGAGAGGTCCTGCCTTCAATTAACAGTTAGAGGAGCTGCAGAGTTCACATCCCGTATAAGTATCGAAATAAGGATTTCTTACTTAAAATAATTTTTGTTATCTTCAACAGGGGAGGAAATGTGGTACTTCTGCACTTCCTGCTTGGTTTAAAAACTGCAACAGAAGATGAAATGGTTGCTGATCTCATGGTGAATATTCTCAAAGTGTGCCCAGATTTGTTGAATAGATACTTCAAGGAGACCCGGTATTCCTTTGTTCCTAGAGTGAAGTCTGCTTGGATGGACAACATGAAGTTACTCAAGAAGGTAGGAGTATGGATGATGGTAAAAAACCATGCTCAGAGCAAGAAGCTCTATAAACATTTAAACTAAACTGGGAAAGAAGGAATTGGTATAAGAAGCAGTGGAAAACATCACATCAATGGCGTATTTTTTCAGATGCAGCAACATCAAAGCTCAGCTAGAAAAACCTTTTGTCATTTGTGAGTGTTCCGTTGCCTTTTTGTTTCACTTAAAATGGGCAAGTAGGATCTGGAATCTGTTGAAAGGAATGGCCTTTAGCAGGGATGCTGGTTGCATACAGAGGGTCCATTTAGTTGAGTAGGAGTCTGGAGGATGCTCTGTAACATCTTTGCATAAAAATTGACTTTAAATGTTGCCATTACCTTCGACAAGTCAAAATCCTTCTGTAAAATGCTCCCCCAGAAGAAGCTGTCATCTCTGGGACTGTATCAATGGGGCTTAAATTTTTGTTTTTTTTCTTTCAGATCTATGAGGCTCAACCAGAGATCTCCAATTCTTTTAAGACTTCAGAATTTATTCCTCTTCCCAGGTTGCTTTCTATGGTGATGGTAACAACAGTCCCTGCAGTGTGCAATAAAATAATGTTCACTCAAGGGTTAAATGTAAGAACAGTATTAAGTATAGTATTTCAGTGATTGTTCTGTCCCAGTTAGTACTGTTTGATTTAAGTATGTGATCATTCAAGAAATTTCTTAAGTTGGTTAATTACATGTGTTTTGTATTGTCTGCCTCAGCATAAATCTGGCTTGGGGAAGCACTGGAAAATGAATTAAAACCACTGATAATGATTCCAGGTGCCTTTCACAACCACCAGTTCTGCCACTGCCCACTAGTGGTTTAGACTGGGAATCTGAAAACCTATGGATTCTTTACTGCTAGCCAAGATTTCAGAAATAATTAAGTCATTGACAAATTTTAACACACGTTACAGATTCTGTGCAAAGCATAACAGGAATCACTGAAATGTCATTAATTCACTTCCTTCTTTTAGTTGCCCAGCGCAGTGGTGAAGCACAGCATCCTGTCACTGGTATCCATGGTGCTGAGAAGAGCCCTGAGGAACATTGAGCACTGTTTGTCTGAAGAAACTTGGCAAAGGTCACAAATCTACACACAGCCGGCAGTGCAGGAGTTTGTGCAGCTCTACAGAGAAGCCATCAGCAAGGTAGAAAGAAAGAGACAACTGGGGGCCGACAGGAGGCATTTTGCAGGCAGCAGAAAACTGTGCTCCTCTGTACTTTCTCCTTAAGTGGTTGCAGCCTAGGAGCCAGGAGATGGTACCCTGGGGGAGGCTGTGGATTAAATGATGAGGTAGGAGCCCATGTTTCCTGACACAGCTGTCTGATGGGAATGCAAATAAAATTCTGGTGAGACAGATTTGTAACATTAATGGCTGTTGTGCTGCAAATGACTTCCAAGAGCAGGAAGCAAGTTCTCCTCCTGGTTCAAGTCAATGTAGCCAGCAGAGGTTATTCAGAAGTTAGTAGACAAGAGAGCACTTGAGTTGAAAATGTACCATGAGGAAGAAAAACCAAACATAAATTTTTCACAGGAAACCTTTTCAATAAAATGTTCTTTCCAGTAATTATGTTCTGCAGAAGTGAATGTACAGTGCTTGATTTCAGATCATTCCCTGGTTGCACACAAAGTCAGTACTAAGCTTTGTGAAGAGCAGCAAATCTTCCTGTTGGGTGTTTGGGGATGTATTTATCACAGGAGCTTTGTCTTACAAAGGAGAGCTGTTGCAATTTACCCTTTTTGCTTTTAGGTTTTACCGGACATGAATAATATAGTGGCTGTCTGGCAGTCTCTTCTGAAGCAAGAGAGGGAACACCACGATGGCCCAGCAGAGAAAAAGGAAGGTGATGTCTCCGCTGTGAAGGCAATGACTGAGACAGAAGTTGCTGAGCAGCATGGTAGGCAAAGCAGGTGGAGTTACCCCTTCTTATCTCTGTGGGAACGGGTGTCGTGAAACCCTCATCCCACCCTTAACTTCAGCAGAATCCAAATATCACTTGTGCATTTACTACTCACCTTTTCTTTGTTCAGTTCTTCAGGCCATTAGAATTGCCTGAGAACGCAGTTTAACATATAGGCTGCCACTGCTACTAGAAGGCTAAGCAGTTTGGCTTTCTGCTGGATCACAGAATGGTTGAGGTTGGAAGGGACCTCTGTAAATTGTCTTGCCCAACATCTCTGCCTAAACCTCGTTACCCAGGTCCATGTTCACACAGCTTTTGAGCATCTCCAAGAATGGAGACTCCGGAACCTCTCTGGGCAACCTGGTTGTAGGTGCTCGGTCACCCTCATAGTCAAAAAGTGTTTCCTGATGCTCAGAGTGTTCCTGTGTTTCACTTTGTGCCCAGTGCCTCTGCTCCTGCCACTGGGTGCTTCTGGGAGGAGCCTGGCCCCATCATCTTTGCAGCCTCACTTCAGGTGTTCATATGCATTGATGAGATGCCCCTGAGCCTTCTCTTCAGGCTGAACAGTCCCAGCTCTCCCAGCCATTCCTCATGGGAGGGACGTTCCAGTCCCTTCTCCAATCTTTGTGAGCTTTTGCTGGCCTCTCTCCAGTGTCTCCATGTTCTGAGGAGTCCAGACCTGGACACAACGCTCCTGGTTTGGCCTCCTCAGTGCTGAAAGGAAGGAGCAGCTCCCTGACACTAGGACACCAGGACCTTCACATCCTTCCCAGGCAACCTGCTGTCTGGTTGGGTGGCCCCCAGAATGTACTGGTGAATGGGGCTGTTCCTTCTCAGGTGCACGGCTCGGCTGTTCCTCTTGTTGAACTCGGTCCTCCTGCCGATGACCTTTCCATGCTAGTAGTTGTTTCACAGCCACAAAAAAAACTGGCAGGGAGACTTACATGCCTGAAAAATAATTTTTGGAGAGATTTTTCTTTGTCCAAGTTATTTTACTGAGAGGTCATTTTTTTTTTTAGCAGTTAGTTACTGTGGCTACACAGATGCTCGTTTTGATGTAACACAGGAGTGGAATTACGAGTGTTGGAAGAGGAAGAGAGGGTTGGAATGAAGGCTTCAGTTTTCCTCTCTCAAACCCAGTCCCTCCTGAAGGCCTTGCTTCCACAGTCCCGTTGCAGGGAACAGGAAGTTTCAGAATTGTCTGCATCTTGGCCAACAGCCTGTGAAGATTTCCTTGTAAGCTGGAGATAAATCTGCAGCCAGTTTTGCCTCAGGTTGTGTTTTATATATGTGAGCACTTCTGAGGCAAATTAGAAACGGCAGCTCTCCATCTAAGCACTGAATAAGCTGATTTCGTTTTGAAAGTATTCACACAGGAATGCTGGGGAAGGAAACTGGAGATTCCGTGGGTGTTTTTCTCATTTTTCTTGTTGGGAAGATAGCAGGTCATTTCCTAGACAAGTCTGCTGGAAATACAGTTAGTAATTCTCATGCTGGGTTATGGAGGTGCCACACTGTGCTCTCTTGCTATGAAGGAAGAAGAAACTAATTATGGAAACACTTTGTTTAGGCTCAGATGATGCTGAGACGCTGCTTCTGAAAGCTGCACTGCTTCAGGTCATATGTCTTTATCAGAAGGTTGTGCCCCACTTGGTAGCACGGAGCAACTTTGATTTTAGCAAGCTGCTAAAAGGTATGCGATGGGTATTTCTATTTCTTCCACTGTTTTCTCTTGTTGTTTACGAAGTCCACAGCAGAAGGGAATGTTTGCTTTTCTGTGGAGATAAAGAACTGTTTTCTAAAAGTAGCCCATTTTAGTTTTTCCATTGTGTTGGCATTTATTGTTAATGTTTCTGTGGTGCTCTGGCACTGTTAAATTCCATAGCTGCTCTGCCACACTCAGCTGTCAGCACTACATTGCACTCCAGTCTTCCTCTCTGTGTGTCATATTCTTGGAAGTGTTTGGTCTTCGTGGGCTTTGAATTCTAGTCTTTCTGAGGAAGGCTTGTCTTCAGCTCTTAATAAGGTTTCTTCTAGCCCTCTGTCAAAATCCACCATCAGTAAGTTATTTCCAAACTCTTATTAGCTGCGACAATAACGAATTTTTTGAACAGGATAGTTCACAGAAAGTTTGGGATGGGGGAGAAGCACCTTCCAGTTTGCCAGTGTCCTCTGAAAAATCTTGTTGTAGAGATTCGGCCTTGGTAGAGTCCAATAGGACAGAACGCTGGAGGGCAGAGAGGCCTTAGAATGCTGGCTGATATCATAAACCCAAGGATCACCTCCTCCAAGCTGGGTGTCCTGATGAGGAAGAAATTGGGCAAAAATGCCAGGAGACTTCCATGGATGGATAAGGAGCTGATGAGCAAAATCACAGGGAAAAAAAATAAGCTTTCAGGAGGTAGAAGCGAGGACAGGTGGCCTGGGAGGAATATAGGGGAATTGTACAGGAAGCTGGGAATAGGATTTGGAAGGCTAAGGCTCAGTTAGAACAGAGTCTGGCCAGGCATGTCAAAGACAACAGGAAGGGCTTCCATAGGTATATTGCCAACAAAAGAAAGCCCAAGGATGATGTGGGCCCTCTCTGGAAGGAAACAGGAGACCTGACTACCCTAGATATGAAGAAGGCTGAGGTTCTCAATGACTTCTGTGCCTCAGCCTTCAATGGCAAGTTCTCAAGCCAAGCCTCCCAAGTTGGGAAAGGCAACTGCTGGGACTGGGAGAGTGAAGATCCTGAGCCCACTGTCAGAGAGGATCAGGTTCAAGCCCATCTGAGGAACCTGAACGTGCTCAAGTCCGTGGGACCTGATGAGATCTGAGGGAACTGACAGAGGAAGTGACTAATCAACTATCCATTATATTTGTGAATTTGTGGCAGTCTGGTTAAGTTCCCACTGACTGGAAAAGGGGATACACAACCCTCATTTTTAAAAAAGAGAAAGTGGAAGACTCGAGGAACTACAGACCAGTCAGTCTCACCTTTGTGCCTGGCAAGATCGTGGAACAGACTCTCCTGGAAACTGCTAAGGCACGTGGAAAACACAGAGGTGGTTGGTGACAACCAGCATGACTTCACTGAGGGCAAATTATGCCTGACAAATTTGAGAAGGTCCTCCAGTACTGCTTGTGGTACAATCGATACAGCCACATACAGCTGAGAGTGGGGGAGAGAGCAAAGGGTTGGTTGGTCATCACTGCTGTCTGTGGGCCACCAGGGCTTGTGGACTACCCAGCTCGAGCAGCTGTCTGTGTGTTAGGCAGGGCATTGGATGTGTAAGGATGGGAGTTATGTAAATGCCTTAATTAACCTGTAAGAGAAAAAGGGGCTTTAAACAAAATCCCTCTCTAAATCAACTGTCTCATGCGTGAGGTTTTCTCTCCCTCTGTCAAAGCACGTTTAATTGATTTTTGTACTTGGTGACTTACCAGATCACATACTCTGTTTATCCCTTTATTTCTTGCACTGGTCTGCTTATTTCAAACTGGACAAAAGCCAGGATGCCTTTTTGTGAGGCAGAAATCTTTGTGGGTCTGTTTGGGTAGGTATATTATGAAATAATAAAGTTAAACAGGCTGGAAAATAAAGTGTCATTCTCAAACAAATGTAATGAAGTGAGCCTGGATATTGATTTTGAAGAGATGATATGGTAGAAAATGATGATGTAACTGAATCATGAGACTTTGTTTCCTCAGATGTGTCAGTGTGAGAGTTCTGTTCCTCCTTCTGATCATCCAAAGGCAGCATATTTTTCTACCTTGTAGCAATATGTTCTTTAAGTAGCTGGTGGCGTTTTATTGTTTGGTCGTACTGTTGGATTGCCTTGGTGGTGACTGTTTAAAGTGTATTGTTGTCTCTCTAATGTGTTGTCTCTGTAATGTGGGCCACAAAGATCCTACATGGGTGCCGAGAGGCACGGGCACCAGTGCTTTGTACAGCTGATGTCACTGTGTAACTTACCTGCAGGTCAGGTGTGGGCAGCTCACGTTTCGATCACACTGCAAAAGCTCCCTGACCTGTGACAGAGTAAGTGAGGTTATGCCTTTGCTGGTGATAACAGTGATGTAGGGAGAGAAACGAGTGTAAAGTCCCATTGTCTGGAGCAGACACTGTCATGGTATGAGCATTAAGATTTCCTGTTGACTTAAATTCTGTATTTTGCTCTCCAGTTTATCCATCCTTTGTACCTGTAGGTCACAGCTTTTCAGGGTTGCTGAGACTGATAAAAGAGATTTCATATTCCCATGCAGGACCAATAGTTTGTGCTGGGATCAAGTGATGGAATCTCCCTCTGAGGACTGGATTCCCACCTTGGGTTGGCCAAACATAGTTGCAGTGTGTCTGGGGATCCCATGATATGAAGATCTGTGAATTGCCAGCTTCTCTCACAGTGGTGTTTTAAACCCTAAAAGATGAGCGTTCTGAGATCTCAGGAAGATGGACCAAACTGAAGTTGGTTTCTTGCTTTCACACCTCAGGTATAGTCACTGAAAAGGGCCTGCGGGAGGAGGTCCCTCCTCTTCTGCAGCACCATATACTGAAAGTGGCTTTGGAACTTCCTGCAAACAAATTTGCCTGGTTCAGAGTACAGGTAAGAGGCTGATGCAAATTTATGTTTCCTTGGCCTGTTGTCCTCAAATCTTTCCATCTGGCATTACCTAGTTTTAAATTAGTCCAGTCATTTTAGGAGGTGACCCTTTTGTAAGACCAACAGGAATTACAGTCTTAGCAGTAGTGAAAAATCCCGTCTGAGCTGAAAGGTTTTTTACAAGGACAGCATTTTTTGCCTCCCTAAGGAACACTGGAGAAGTTCCTGTAGCTATTCGTGTCTCTGGGGAGGAGCACAAGTGAGAATGTGCTGGTTTCCACTTGCCTGGAAAGCCTGAGGTTGCAGACCAGGGAAATAATCCACTGATGAGAGCCATCCCACCCCTTCCCAAGGAAGATTCCAGCATTTTTAATGCTCTCCATAATTAGTGGAAACCATCAGGGTCCCAGTTCTCTTTTTTACTGCAGGCTTGTAGAATAAGAACTCTGTCAAGAGTTTGCTTGTCATGTCAGGAGAAAGGAGTGGGCCTGGCTTTGAGGGGAAGCAGAGACACCCATGGAGTGTGGCAACGGGGATAGAAGCAGAATGACTGGGGAGTAAAAGATGATTGATGAGGGAGGTGGCTTTGTCTCGAGTCCTTGTAGTAGTTGTGGTTTCTGTTACTTCTGTCTTCTTCCACTTTCCAGGAAAGCGTTCTGGAAGTGAGTACAATGATGCTGGCTCATTGAATGCAAATTACTGTAAATGATCCCATTCATTACTGGCCTTGGGATTTTTGGGCAGGTCTATAAAATAATATACTTACATTACATATCAGTCTCAGTGCAGCGTAGTCCTGTACAGTGTTGCTGTAGCAGGGGAATTTTAATACATTTTTCTTGTAGGACATCTCTGAGACGGAGAAGGTATCTGGTGAAAAATCAGTCTTCTATTTACTGATGAAAATGTTTGTTACAAGTACCCATTCTCATCTGAAAATTTCCACCAAAAAATTAATCATCAAGGTAAGCATTTGAATTGAAATACCAGGATATTCACTATATCCCACTGGTCTGAAATTTCAGGATTGTAAAAGTTTTTCTTAAAGCAGATACCTTTACTGCATGGTTGTGTGGTCAACAGTCTCCTTTCCTGTTTCCTGTGACTGCTGTTGGAATTTGCTATCAGATAACTGGCTATTAGCTAAATATTTTGTGGAAATAAATGCCGTGAACTGACTTTCCTGCAGCAGTTGATGGAAGACTAAGGATAATGTCTTTAATGTTTGCCCACCCTCCTAGGCTGAATTAATTCTGACACTGTAATAAACCAATGTAGTTTGTGCCTGCAAAGGTCTTGACGTTGATCAAAAAGAGATTACTTTTGATTTTGATTTTTATCACTGTTTATTTAATCTGTACTTCAGCACTCCTTCCTAAAGCCTTAGCTAGTTTGCTCTGGCCCTACATAGTCCTCTCTGTTACTGTCTGATACAAGCTTTGATGCAAGGAGTACTTTTTGTCTTAAAAATTAATTAAAATCCTCTGCTGTACATTTAAATGAGTTATTTGACTTTTCAGAAAAACTGGTCCACCAGTGGCTGTTAATTTCAGCACCTTCTCAAAAGAGGACAACTTTTAGTTATCTAAGTAAGGGGTAAAGATTTACATTAGGAATAAATGCAACCAAACTGTCCTGCCAAGAGAAAATCCAGGAAGCTGTACTGGCCCTGGGCAGGGCTCCTCATGCAGTGTCCTGCAGTATTCATGGCACACAAATTTATACTCAGCTTTGTGCATTTAATCTTTGCATTTAGCTCCAATCACAGAGTGCCATTGTAATATTCAGTCCACCAGACCAAAGTTACAGTGGTTGAATTAGGGCTTAGTTGTCCTTGATCCTTGCAAGGGATTAAAGGCAGGTTCACTTGGCCTCCTGGTAATGAATGTCTCAACCAAAAGCTGCTCAAAATGTGCTGTTTTTCTGATTTTGGATTCTTTTGCCAAGTGGGAACATGGACTGCCTGACTTGTTCTTGTGTCCACTTTCCACTTCAGTCCATTGCATTTTCTCTGAAGGGAATGCGGGAGCAGGGAAGTTAGGGCAGTTATGTCAGCAGAAAGGCTGCTAAGAATAGATGGTAAGGACTTATTTTTCTACACAGTGCCATGTAATTGAAGGCTTGTTTTTGGATTTCACATTCTGTTCCTGCCTGTTTTCGTGAGAGCTGCGAGTGCATTTCTATTTCAAGACTCTGCCAAAAATAGTCAATTATGTTAAAATGAATCCTTTTTCCTTCATTTTTTTTCTATTTAAATGAATTACTCTGTCAGATTCATGTAAGCAGCAGTTATTTTTAGAGCTGCTGGTGTTGTACACAGAGTAAACGTAGAACAAATGAGTTGTGATAGCTTCCTTTGTATTTTGTGTGTGGAGAGGAGCAAAGGCACAGATTCATCCTGTGTAATTGCAGTCATTTAATGTAGGTGCCAGAATCAGGAAACTGGGCAAGGTTTCCCCTCTTGTAGAGAGTGAGGGGCAGAGAGTTTTAACCATGGTGTCACTCCGATTCCTTCCCCTCCTCTTCTCCCTCGTCCTTTCCTCCTTGTAGAGCTGGAACACAGGGTCACCAAGCTGCTAGTTGGGGTGCCTGAGGTCAGGGCCTGAATTTAGAGAGCATGAAAGTGAGGGAGAATTTGTAGATATGTTACAGCCAGTTTCCTGGTTGTGGTATATCTGGGCCTACCTCACCACTGCCAGCAACTTGCACTTCTCTCTGGACCTTGCTGTGGTCACAACCCACTGCTCATTTATGTGACTGCTTATCCATCTGCCTAATTTTTAAAATTAATTTAATTTACATGTAGCCTGATTTAGATTTAATTTAGCAATGATTTTCCTTTATGTTAGATCAGTAGTTTTCTAAAACTCCCCTACAGGCTATTTTTAAGGCGCCTTTTTTTTTTTCCTGCCTGTGATGATGTAAAGATGTACAACCCTCCAAAAGCAGTATAACCTGCTCTCTAAAAATTACAGAAGTAAGATTTTTATTCTCCACTATACAGTTAAAGTCCCCCTAGTGAGTGGGAGTAAGGCCTCTTGAACTGAGGGGGTGAGGAGAGTAACAGATACTTCTTTTCATCAACCTGCTCTTCTTTTTTCTTTTCCAAAAGAAGGAGTCATGAAGTTACTATACAAAAAGATCTGTGCCTCTTGGGGTTTTGTATTCTAGGTGTTTTGAGGTTTATTTACACACCTCCCACTTTGTTTCCTGGACAGGTTTTACGTGACAGTGGAGTGTTTGAGTACACATGGAAGGAACTTTCAATTTGGCTGGAACACTTGGATAATACAAAAGAAGACCAAAAGGAAGCAGTGATTCAGTTTTTGGAAAGGGTAACAATGTTCGAATTAACTGGATAAACAATGCAAAGAATAGTGTTAGTGGAAACCAGAGATTTTGTTGCTATTGTTGAGAAACCTGTCAAAGACCAGTGAATGAATTCTGAGAAAAGCAGTGTTTGGGATTCTTTATCCAAGGTGACATCGTTCTTGTCTTGGATGGGAGAACAGCAAAATGATTAGTAGGAAAATGAAATCTAAAAACTCAGTTGTTGTTACAGCATTGTTGGTATAAGGGTAGAGTGTTGTATGTGTGGGTAGCTTTTATGTCCTCTTTAGGTGCCAAAATTATCAGACTTCAGTAAATTGAGATCTTTTACAAGAAAAGCGGACATTTCCTGTTTACTCTTCAGGATGTTGAATGCCCAGTGCTTCCTTTCCAGTGCGGTCTCCCCAGGGACTCAGTCTGTGGTAGCAATTTAGATGCCAAATTGCAGTGGACTTTTTTTTTCCATCAGTGTCCCCTGTAGAGCAGGAACCATAGACAGAATCCTGCAGAAGTGATATGGAAGTTGTCCTCCTAAAACCTGCCCAGCTTCCAACCACTTTTAGCACATGGTCTTTCTTAGCAACATATGGTTCCCCTACACTCGACAGCCTGTGCACTTACCTTTTTCTCCACCTTTGCTGACAGATCCTGCTGAAGCTGGTGACAAACCCCTATCCCTACACAGACAAGGCAGCAGACCTGGTTCAGGAAGCCAGCATGCTCCAGGTCACTGTGTTTAAACAGGACTCTGATAACATCAGCATCCCTGTCTCTCACATTGATGGTATGTGGTAACCCCTCAACAACAGAATGCCAGGACTTGGGGCTACATTTTCTAGCCCTAATCAGCAAACTAGGGATGGATAACTATAGAAATCCTGTTAAGTAAGGACCTTCAGGATTCAGCCCTCCACATGTACTTGAAGTCAGAATTGCAAAGTTACCACTTTACCCCCAAAAGTAATTTCTGATGTGGTTGTGCCACTTTAACAGTGTTTGACATCTGTCTTCAGGCTCTTGCAGCAGCATTTTTGAACTAAAATGGAAATTTAGTCTTTCTCCCTGGGGCTGTTCATAGAATCATGGAATCCCAGAATGGTTTGGGTGGAAAGGCACCTTAAAAATCATCCAGTTCCACTCCCTGCCATGGGCAGAGACGCCTTCCAGTAGCCCAGGGTGCCCCAAGCCCTGTCCAACCTGACCTTGGACACTTCCAGGGATGGGGCAGCCACAGCTGCTCTGGGCAATCTGTGCTGGACAGCAGCACTGAAAGGCAGAGTGAAGTTCAGCTGTGATTTTTGTGTTGCACTTAACATTGTATTGCTTGACAAATCTGGCTTTCATCCTTTTTTTGAATTTTTTTTTTGAGGAATTACAAAGATGCCTTGTATTCTGTAGTGTTGTATTCTACCTCTGTTGTTTTTCCAGTTAGTCTGGATCCTCTGCTTAGATTTTTTCTTCACTTATTAGATGTCCTGGATATGGTGGATGTCCTGATCGAGGGCAGTGATGGCTTAGATGAAGAAATTGGGTTCTCTTTAAATGAAGACATGATTATCCAAACATTCCCCTTCAGTGCTGTTGTCCCTGCTGCATTAGAAGCCAGGAATGTACTGTTGCTTCAGTCTGAAAATGGAACAGGTACAGACGTTTTTGGTTTTATGTGTCATCTCTGCCAGTGGAGTGAAAGTGGCATCGTTTTTACCCATTTTTCGTAATTTTTTACCATTTATAATTTTTTACCTTGAGACATTTTGTTATCTTCCCTGTAAGCAGAAGGAGGTGCACATCCATGGTGTTTCCTGCTCAAGAGAGGCATTAAAGCTCAGTAGGTGCTTCTGCCCTTTTTCCCTGACCCTAAGCAGAAGAGACACTGTCCCTGCGTGGACAGTCTTGGTCTGGAAGCAGTTGGCTTCAGTAACACGGTGTTTTAAGGACAGAGTGTGGCGATCATGAGAGGGAGGTGATTTCCATGGCTGTAGGCAGCTCTGCCTGAGATCAGGGAGAGAGGACTGCACTGTTAAGTAGGAAATGGATGCATTTTCCAAAGAAAACTTCTTCAGAATGAAGCTCTGGTGGAAAATGTTGCAAAGTTCTACCACCTCCTTGAGGAAAGCGTTGGAGTCACAGGGACATCATGTGGACTTGGAGCAGGATTTGCCAACCCCACAGCACCTCATTAAGTCCTGTGTATTTGGTGGTCGAGTAGCACCTGGGGTGGACTGAAAGTCCCAGTTCTGAAAGAAAATTCTCTCTATTTAACTTGTACATGTTAACTGGGGTATGTGCCCTGTAGTGTTGTATTTTTCTCCTCTCCTGTGCTTACCTTTCCACGTGGGTCCCCCCTTCCCTTCTCCTTGCCTTAACCACTCCCTCGAATTTCTCCCATTGATTCTGTCACCCCAACTCTGCCCATGTACCACCCCTGTGCCCTGTGCCCATTGGTCCATGTGCTCTCCCTGCCCCCTTCGCCTCAGATAAAGGACCCTGCATGCCTCGTGATGCACTCTCTCGCATTCTACTCTGCCTTGGGACAGCAGCCTCTGCCTGGGGGAACCATGCCGTGTGCTGGCTCTCTACCTTTGGGAGCCAGCACATGTGCTGGGCCTAGGCTTCTGGGAGCCACCATGAAATAAAAGATCTTCTGCAGTGCTCATGCAGAGAGCATTCTCGCCTCCTTTATTGTCACCGTGTTGCGGGGCCTACAGCCAGCCCGAGCAAGCGAGGGGCAGCCTGGAAGAGGCACGGGAAGCGGAACAGCCGCTCTTCCCGAGCAAGCCTCACTGCGCTCTCCGAGAAGGCTGTGGCATGCCATACCACTGCAGGAACTTCACACACCGCAACAGTGCCCACCAGTACAAATCAGTTCTTCTCTGAGGTGGTGCTTGGCAGGGGTCTTTTCCTGTTAAAATACAGGCATGTTTAGCACAACACAGTGAAGGTGGATTATTTACTTCAATGAGAACTAACGTGTGGAGGATTTTTCAGGTACCTCAGTGGGTCAGGAACACTTGTCTAGGTAACTACAAACATCTTTTGATCTTATTCAGTATTTTTCTGAGTGCTGCTCTGTGGGCTGATGCCTCCAAAGTAAGGAGGGAGGTTGCTGCAGTGTCTGTGCTCATGTCAATAGTTTCATTTATTTTTGCTTTTCTAGGAGCACACATCGTGGAGTACCTTGTTGCTGTTTTCACTGACCTCCTGCACTCTCAGAGAGAACCCCTTGCCCTCTGCTTGATGTTCCAGCTCTATGATAAAGATCTCAAGTCCCTGAAAGTTGCTAAGTATCCTCAGCTCTACCAGTTTAACCAATACTATAAACTCTGGATACCCCAGCAATCTCAGGAACCTGTGGTATGGAATACCTGAAGTCACTGAATTCTTGAGCTAGTATTCCTATGAAAACCTCACCGTTTATAGAGGTTACATTTCCATCAGAAAGAGCATTTTTATTGAGCTAATTCTGTATTTCTTCTTGATCGGTTGGGACACAAATTTGTTCCAAGGCTTTCTTCTGATGACACGAGTACCTCAGGAAACACAAGAGGTCTTTGTGGTGGTTGGGAGGTGATGCCGGGGCTCGGGGGTCGTACACAGACTCCTTGCCAGGCACAGCAGAGCCTGGTGCGTGCCGTGGCCTCAGTTCACAGTGCCTGGAGTTCCCCTGGGTGGGCTGGGGATCACAGGCCCCCTGGGCTGGATTTGGTGAGTTTTTCTGTAAGGCCAGCAATGAGCAGTACAGATTCCTCTGGGGACACTGCTGCACAGCTCTGTTCTAGCAGGACTGCACACTTGTGCTCCTGGAGCTTCAGCCTGGGTTCAGCTCAGAGCTCATCTCAAAACAAAGGTGGCTGAGGAGATTTTTGATTCATACTCATCATTATTTTTCTCTTATGCTTTTTTTCACTTTAAATAGTTTAAAAACCACAAGGAGGTAAGCGAAGAACCTACTATGGCACCGGATTCTGTATTTACCACTTTGCTAAAGAGAGCCTATGAGAGAGGGAGCAATACCTTACTGGAAGATGGTGTTCAGACAAAATTGAAAGAATTGGCTTCCTGGCTCCCACCTGAACAGCTCTTGTTGGGAGTAAAGCATGTGCTGCTATACCTGAAATCCACAGTGGAGAACTTCAGCAGTGTAAGAGCAATATTGTAATAATATTGTGGTTATGTTTGGTTTATTTTAATGTAGAAGGTACAAATGACTTGGCTGTTAAAACTTAGGTTCCAGTTCTGTAGCTTTTCCGTGTGCTTGGCTCTGAGGCTGCAGAGCACCAGACAAAACTGCACCTAATTTGTAAACAAGTGTCGGTTCTTCTGATTGTTGAGGAGTCTTGGATTTACTTTGCATGGGTTACCTTACTGATCTGTGTGAGTGCACATAAACTCAAGGTTTTAATCCAGCTGCTGGCTCTCCCTAAGAAGCCTTTCCAGAGAGTAAAATTCTCTGGCCTGTGTAACACCAAATATCACTGTATAAAGGAAAATCTGTCAATATTTATTTGGCGACCTGAGACTTTTCTTAGAATCAGGTTTCTACATAGGAGAGCAATTCCTTCCCCCAGAAGAGGCTGTAATCTAAGTAGTTCTTAGTTAACTCCTATTCCTGTTGGATAATTATCCTTCTGCTCCCATCCTCCTCTTTTCTCCACTTCCAAGATGTCTTTATTTTCATAGCTTGGTAAAGCTTTGGGGCCTCAACTCGTTGACCTCTATGTGGACATGCTGAGCAGCTTGTTGTGCCAGGGCAATCAAATAAGGCTGGATCGTCAGCAGAAACGGGAAGAGCATCAGGCTGAGTCAGATCTCTTTATGGATGAGGAGTCGCTGATGACAGAAGAGTCTTCAAATGACAAGGTACCGAATCCTTTGATACAGAGTCACCTGTTAGTAAACTTTGATTTGATTGATTCTCTAGGGAATAGTTTTGCTGAACAGAGAGATGCTGTTCAGGTCTTGGAGGAAAACTTATGAACATAGAGCATGTGGTCCAGCAGTTGCAAAACCACTATCTGGAGATGTGACCCAGCTGCATCACCCACGGTCTCACCCCTGAACTGGAACACAGTCAGGAGACATCTGAAAGAGATAACTTTTGCAGAAAAAAATATACTCTCTCAGCCCTGTGTAAAGCCTTGTTATGAAAATTATGTACTTGAGGAGTGAATTTTCCCGCCTCTTTCATCTGTTCTGTTAATTTATGGAGATTAGAATGGAATTGTGTTGATGAACCCCAGAATATTCAGTTTTCCTCTGGAGATGTGCTTAGACATGTCTAGGATGTTCAGTAGAACAGCATAAATCCCACAACATAAATGTTGGAAGAATGACATTTATGTGCTTGTAATTCATTAATATTTTTATCCTCTAGCCAGTTAGTAGACGATTTCATGTTCAATAATTATAAGTGACTAGCTGTGGAAAATAGGCAGATGAATGAGTTTATTTTTTACCCTGGACTATGATTATCCATTCAGTGATATTGTTACAACTGTTTGTTACAGACACTGGAAGAGACGCTCACCTTGATTTTCAGACATCCTACACTGGAGAGCTGGTTCCTGGCATTGGAACTGCGCTCTGTTCCTCAGCCTGGTTTGAACCCTGTGACTGTGAAGCTCCTGTCAGCTCATCTCAATTCTGGGGTGCTCCATCTGCTGAAAACGGCTGCCCCAATCCTGCAGAGCATCACAGCGGATCACAGACACGTGTTGTCCAAGTATTTCGAAGCTATCACAAAAAGTGTCCTGGAAGAGCTGCGGGCTGTGGGGAAGGACAGAAGCCAGGTCTATCCCAGGAAGTCTCACCAGCTGCAGGCTCTGGAGGAGCTGTACATGTACATGACTGCAGCTCAGCTGAAGGAGATCACTTTAACCATGCTGCGACTTCCTGAGATGAGCTTGACTGCTCAGAAATCTGAAAAATCCCCTAAGAAAGGGAAACAGTTAAGCTTCTATGGACAAATTTTGGTGCAGCTCCTCACAGACAGCTACCAAAGGCATCCCCAGCAAGGAGAACTTCTGCTGTCCACAGAGCACATTAAAGCTTTGGGGATATTGATGTCAGCATCAGCCAGCAAAGATTTGGAGAAAGTTTTCCTTCAAGCTCTACAAAGGGAGACAGTCCTTGCTCTCGCAGTTGGTGTTCAGGTGCAGGCTCACTGCCTTGCCCAGCGCTCATGCACCTCCCTGGCCATTGTGGCCATGCTGATCCAGCACTCCAGGACTCACCTGCTGCAGTTTGAGCTCTGGTGTCTGAGCAATGCCTCTGGGAAGTACCTCAGGAAACACATGGAGAGCTTTCTTCCACTCATTAATGTATATTTGCAATGCAGAGACCAGTATGGTTTCAGCCGGCCTTCCACAGGTAAAGGCACCACTGAGCCCTGCTTGTGATTCAGGAGGCCAAAATCCCTGTTTAGGGTCTGCTGGCCTTAAGGTTTTGGAATATCCACACAATAGATAGAGGTGATAAAACTTAGATGTCTGACCTCTTGTAAGTAGCTCTGCAGCACTAAAGGTGAAGGGCTATGCTGAGGGTTGGCTGTTAGACAGAAGCTAAGTGCTCTTACAGTTACTGCTGCCCAGATTTCTCCTTTGAAGCCCTTATTTAATGCTTAGTGCGTGTGAAAGTCTGTCATTGTGCTTCTCTTGGTTTAGTACAGGAGGTAAAACCTTTTGCTCAGGCACAGATAGAACAGTGACTGGAGTGTGCAATGCCACAGCCAGATGGTTTTTGCAGAACCTGAGCTTTCACTTTGACAGAGTCCAAGAATTTCCTCTAAAACAAATCTCCAGCTGTGGGCTGGTTACAGTAATGCCCTCCTAAGATGACGGTGCAGAACTTTCCAAACCCACAGCAGCATTACATCTATGGACAAGTGTGTTAAATTCTCTACCAGCAAAACAATGAGTTAGGATTCACCTTGATAGAACCAGGATCATTTTGATTTCATTTCTCTTGTTGCCCAGAAATGTAAATAGCAAAGAAAGCAGGCTGACTATGGCTGTAGCTCTACCTACAAGGTCAAGCAGTGAAAAGATGTTGTCAGCACCCTGGGAAGTAGAGGATGGGTAAAGAAGTGAGCCTCTCGGTAGCACTTCTCTGTAGCAGATTAGCAGCTACTGTAGCATCATTTCCTAGAAACAAAGTCATCTGGGCCTGGATTAGGAAGTGATTTGGGATTAGTGTGTTGTTAACACCTGCAGGTGGTAGAAACTATGCCCTCTGCTCTCCCAACAGTTGTCTCAGCTGTCACACCTGTGCTGAGGAAAGCCCTGTGGAAGGAGCTCTGCACTGGGATTCAGGACACGGGAGCATCACATGAAGCCACTGTGAAACTGCAAATTCTTTCAAAGTTGTTGCCACCTTCAGAAAGCAAAGGGCTGCACAACCTGATGGACCAGCTTCCTGCTGCTCTGGAGAGAGCAGGGAATGAAGAGAGGTGGGCAGTGTGTGTGTGCCTCCCTCAGGGCTCAGTTTGTCCTGGGAAGCACTGTGATAGGAATGGGCGCAGTAACAGCATCGTCTCCTCAGAGAATCTGTCGCTTTGCACTTTGGCAGCAAAGTCATCTTTAACATACACAAAAAACAAGTTAAAATATTAACAAAAAAATCAATAACTATCTCTCTGCAGTTGGGCTGTGGCAGATGCCATATCTAGAGTGCTGAAAAACTCAGAGGAGCTGCACTCCTGGAGAAGACATCTGTTGTCAGCCTGCATAAAGGGATTAGTTGCCATGTACAGCAGCAGTAAAGATGAAAGCAAGCAAGAAGTGGAGAGGTCCATGCTGCTGAGGCTAGAGGAATTACTGGTGAGACTTCTTACCTGCTTTGCCACAGCGCAACTGTATGCATATGTGTGATTGGTCACTTGTAGATTTTGTAAATATAGATTGGGCTTGACTTCCTGTTTTATGGAATCTGGTTTCCATGGGCTTTTAATAGCTTTTGCAGAGTTAACTTAGCCCTGATAATCCTTTATATGAAGCAGTTTTATGTTCTTGATGATGGCTTTCTGCTAAGAATCCCCTTTGAAGACAGAGGTATGAGGTATTTAGGAGTAAGAAATCAAAGGTTACCAGTGGATTTATTTTTTTTTATTTAAAAAAGGTGATAGAGACACTTCTGCCAAGACCCACTTGCCATGCCGTCTGAAGTCTGGGGCAAAAATCTGGTTGATCATAAATAGAAATCTGGACTTTGATCCTGAAGAACACTACTTGATCACTCCTTCTGTACTATTCCCTTGGTTTGAGTTCAGTAAACACAGATCCCTGTAACACATAGCACCTGAAGGTCTCTGTGAGCAGTGAATGCTTTTTCCCTCTCACTGGCTTTTGCTGAGACTCCCTTGTTAGGACCTGGCTGGCTCTACAGGCCCTGTGGCCACCTCACAGTGTCTGTCCTGAGGGTGTTTCCAGCCTGGCGAGGTTGGCGCCTGCATTCCCAGGACTGCTGGTGTGTGCAGCCATCAGTCTTCTCAGACAACAGGTTTGCTGTGGTTCCCAGCTCCTCAGGGCACATCAGTTGTAAGGAACACGTACACCCAGCCACCCCATGTGCCACGTGCCAAGCTTGGTTAGTTTAACCACACAAAAACCTGGTACCCACTCTCTTGCTTTGACTTGCCAAGTTGTGATTCCTTTCACACTTCAGGAGTTTGAAGAGTTTTGAGCCACTGGGTTTTTGGAACGTACAGCTCGGTTTGCTTTTTAATTCCATGCAACACATATGTTCCGTGCTCCCAGACCAACAAAACAACACTTGCAGTTTCCTTTGAACCAGGAGGTAGGATTGTTGTATCCAAGAGCTTTTTTTCCGTGTTATCCTCTGATCATCCCACATGAGTGTTTGGCTTGCATGTTTTTACTGTGTCCCTTGAACAAAAATTGCTGTAGAAGCTCCATGTGCCAAATGTAAACCAACACCTGTGTTTACTTGCTGCACACAGTGTGTGGTTGAAGAAGTGGACCCAGATGACTGGTGCAGCCTTGTGAAGACAGGACTCAAGTAAGTGTTTTCATTTTAATTCGTTTTGGTTTTACTAAGTTCATTTTCTTTGCCAAGTTCTCATTTCTTAAACAGCTTTTTATTTCAAGCAGGTTTCCTTGGGTTTGGCTGGGATCTGACTTCTCTGTGATCCTTCTCCCAAAGGTACCGTTACAGAGATGAAACATTTCTGAAGGTCCTGAACGTTGCCATCCAGTTACTATACAAGAAAGAATCCTCACTTAGTCAGAGCTTAGTCAAGCTCTCCAAACTTCATATGATGGTCACACAGCACTCTCTATTTTTGTCAGCCATCCTGAGGTCAAGAGAAGAAGAAGGCAAGAACACCCAGACAAGAGGTATTTTTTAATCATCTTCTTCCCATACTAAATACAGTTAATCGTGTCTTTCTTCCATTATATTCTCTCCATCCAGCACAGCCACATATGTAAATACTTGCAGAGTTATTAACAGTTCCAAAATATTGGCATTTGCCTTTAAATTGTACCTCTGCTTGGATCCAAATGTTACATTCGTTTTATGCTGGTTTTAAACACTTCTGTTTTTAAAACTACTGGAAAGGTGGGTTTGGGTTTTTATTTTGGTTTGTTTGTTTGTTTTTCTGGTATTTTTAACCCAGTCGAAGTCTTGGATTGATTCTTTTGGTTTCTATGAGGCGGTTAGTGTAAGATCACTGAAGTGCACATAGGTCCTGTGATGTTTAAACCCGATTTAAAATAGGTTGATAGAGGAGATTTAAAGTTGATTTTGCAAGTTTTATTTAAAATGGTGATTTAAATTACATGTATTTCATATTGCAACCTTTCATGAGGAATGTCGTTCCAGAGGAGTATAAATTGGATGTTAGGTTATGTGTAGGATTGGCTTTGTTTCTTCTTCGCTGGCAACTGAAATCCTGCCTGACCTTGAACCACATTTAATCTACACAGACCTCAGCTTTTCTCCACTGTACAGGGGTTTGAGATTCCGTGATTGAAGGAGCTGTGTAAGAAAAGGGGCGGAAATTCTCAGGGCAGCATGTTGATAACTAATTTTGTGTTTATTGGTGAGCAACATGTAAACAAGCTTTCAGGTTTTAAACCACCTGAAAAGAGAAAAAAGCTCTTGCGAAGTCACCAATTTAGTGAAATTAAAAATAAAGAATAAATTTTGCTGTTTGCTGTATGTGTCTTACCTTTAGAGTGTATTTCTGTAGATCGGCAGGATGGATTCTTTGAGGCCAGCTGCAGTATTCCAGAAGCTTGATGTCACGAGTGCATTCACTCAGGCTGATACTTTAGGAGCTCTTGAGTTTTGACGTGCATTTTATATTCCTGCACATAACTAGGGTCAAAGCCCAGGCCTTTTCAGATACTGGGAGTAAAGAAATTTGGAGTCGGGTCTTGAGTGTGCTACAGACAGCCTGTTTGCTTTTGAGGAACCTGATCACTTGTGTTTTCTGCTTCTCAGTTAGTTATAGAGCAAAAGTGGATAATTTTGGTACCACACAGGACAGAGTTCCTGTGGCTCACGAACCACCTGCAGTGCTGAGCCCTGCAGGAATGCACATTGCAGAAGCATTTTGATAGTTACTGCAGCTGCAGTGGGGACTTAGAAGTTTTTTCTGTGAATTCTCAAGTCCTTGGGAAGGTTGCTGGGATGTCTGCCTTTCTCTGTGCAACTCCTGAGGTCATTCCAGATGCCCTCCTGGGGGAGGAAGGAGTGGAGCTATGGCAAGATAGGGTACAGCACTCCTTTTTAACCAGAGAGCGGGTGTGTACACATGGAGAGCTTCTGCAGAGTAGCGTGTTCCACACTGGGGACCTCATCTGGCCGTGGGACTTGTGTGTTCAGCTCGGGAATAATGTTTCAAGATGTTCCCTTGAATTAAATGCTTCATAATCACCCTTTAGTGTATTGGGGAAATGGGCTGTGGTATCTCTAGAGATAGATGTTGATGTAAAATGTCCAGTGTTCTGTGTGCATCCATTTGGAGTGGGTCTGGGGGTGTTTATTTGTGCTCTGTGTGACTGAGAGCTGCAGGGCTCACGCTGTGCTTGTTCCAGAGGCGCTGGTGGACATTCTGCTGACAGCTGTGCAGCTCAGCCCCTCTCTCTGTGGGAGCAGTCACCTCCCAGTGCTGCTGGGAGCCTACGGGGCCACACTGAGCACTGTGGGTAAGTGTCAGCCTGGCAAAGGCCTTTTCTTCTGCGTCTTGTTCTTGTCTCCACAGGTCACTAACTTTGGGTTCAATCTTGGGTTTTAGATCAGAAGATACTGCTGCTGCTTCAGTTGTATGAGAAGAACAATCAAAGTCTTATAAACTCCAGGTAAGCTGAGCACCTTACTTTGTTGGGCAAACTACACACAGATAGTCTCACAACTGCTATTTTTCCAGGGTCTCATTTTTAAATGAAGGAGACAGTGAACAAGGTCAAACCTAAAGGTGAATGTTGCTTTTGGAAACATTTTTCCTACGTATTTCCTATTCTTAATGTAATTATCTTGTGTTGCCCAAACTTTTGGGTGTCTGTGGGTTAGAGGAAGGAACGTCTCATTTCTGGAGTCCCTCACTCTCCATAATTGGGACCCACTATAGGGGTCTCCTCACAGGTGAGAGGCTGAAACATAAGTCACTAGTGGACTTTTCCCCTTTCCTGTGCCCAAGCAGTCCACAGGAAAGTCTGTTGCCAAGAGTTCTGGTTTGGTCTGCCTTCCTCACATGCACTTTTCTGTCCTGGAGGTAGAGGCAGGAATACCACCAGCAGTGCAAGAGCACTGGCTGAGGCAGGTCTGGATCCCTGTCCCTTCATGCAGCTGCTGTCATTCTTACCTGCTCTTACAGCTTAAATCCATAGGTGCTTCTGAACAGGTACATTCTGACTTGGATGGACAGGGAGGGCGGGGAGGGCAGAGTTACGCTCAGACTGAATTTGAAAAGCTTTGGGATGGATGGAAAAGGTGTTGCCAGGGAAACGAGTTCTAGTTTCAAGTCCCACAGGGTAATAACTACAAGTGAAGACAAAATTTCAGTACTAATTGATCTCCTCTGTAATTGCTTTTGGCTCTGTTGCCTAATGCCTTTACCTTTATCAATGTTTAAGGATCCTGCTGTGGGGTCCAGCTGCTGTGGAGCATCACAAGACTTGCAAGAGTCTGGGGAAGTCCCTGTGGCAGCAGCCAAGCATGGAGGAGATTCTGTGTCTGCTGGATCGAGAGAAGATGATGAAGACGATTCTGTCGTTCCCTCAGCATCGTCGGCTGCTGCCATCACAGGTGCTTTTGGTTCAGCCTATCTATGGTTACCCTTCTTTGGATATGCAGAAAGAGCCTTGAGCCATTCATTTCTTGCATCCACATAATACATTGCAGTTTGTTTCCATCAGGAGAGTTATTTGAATTCATAGGAGGACTGGAATTAGTTCTTTAGGAGCACTTTTCAAATTAATTGCAAAATATGGGCCACGTCTTGTCAGCAGGGGTGATTGTGCATTGCAGAGGTTGTCATGTATGTGCGACCAGGATTGGACAGCCCAGGGATCCACTGTCAGTGGACTCTCCAGCCTTTCTTACAGTTTGCTGACATGCTTCTGTACCTGTTGGTGCTGGTCAGGGGAAATAGTTGTGGATGTACTCTCATAGTGAAAGCTGGGTTTAAACACAAGCAAGTCTCACCCTGTGTTGCATCATATTTTACAAGGTGTAGTATCAAGTGATTTATAATGGGATGAGGTGGTTGGGGAAGTTTGAAACCAAGCTTGAAATTGATTTTGTTCCTTACAAATACTGGTTTGGATTTGGTTTCAGGGGATACAAGAATCACTATATAAAGATGAAACAGTGAAGAGCCTTGATGACTTCTATGATCCTTGTTTTCTACTTCAGCTCTTCAGTGAACTCACCAGACCAGGTAAAGTGAATGTTTTTCTTTGGTATTTAGTGTCAGGTTGCTCTGCTGCAGGAGCTACACCTGCAGCTTTGTTATCCCTGATCCAAGAGCTAATACTGCAAGGAATTTGTGCCTGACTTTAGAGGAAAGAAACAAACTACTGTAAGGGCTGTGACTGAATTGGCTGGATATCTGGCCTGTTAGAGGCTGTGGTTATAGAACAGGGAAACTTCAGCCAACTCATTTTCTACCGGACAGATGGGCATGAGGCCAGTGTGTGTCACAAATAGGCTGGTGCTCTGAACTGTCAGCAGGTTTCTTGTCTGACATGACTCTGCTTTGCACATGCACATCCCTGCTGTGCTCCACAGACATACTGTCTCTGGAGAGAGCCCTCAGAGGTCAAAGGGAGACAGGAATCCTAAGGGATTTCCTAACCAGTTCTATCCGTGTGTTGGTTATGGTTAAGCACTGTGTAGTTACAGCTAGATTTGGCTTTCCACAGCAATAATATAGGAAGCAATTGGTAGGCTGTTAGTGTCTGTCAGTGAAGTCACACAGTCCTTTGTTCACCCAGACTCCTGCAAGTACAGCACCTGTTTGGGTGTCCTTAACCTGTCCTTAGCTATGGTTTGAACTGCTCTGTATAATCTTGGCAGCAGGAAAAGAACTGTCTTTAAGTCCTCTGAGGAGAAAAGGTACCAGAGCTATTTGACATTTTGCAGTTGGAGAGTTCTTAAACAATCCAGTTAATGCTGGGCCTTTGAGGTGCACAGGATGAAGAAGGTGGACAGCTGGTGTCTTTGGAACCTAGTGTTGATAGCTGGAAAAGGGACACTCTGCCAGCACCACTCACCCCTTGGAGGGAGGGATTTGGTGTCTGTGGCAGCCAGTCGGTGGCTGCTGATGTGGGAAGCACCAAGGTTGAGGGAACTGCTGCACATCATGTTCTTGTGGAGCTGTAAAGACAGTGGCTATCCCGAATCTGAACCTGGAGAGGAGAAAAATAGCCCTCTTAGCTGCTCCACACAGAGTGAGAGTCTGTGTCCTAAGAGGGGTATTTTTAAAGGCCCCAAGTGATTTATGAGTCCATGTCTCATAAACCACGTCAACTGCTCTTGGAATTCCCAGTTCTTTATTTATTTGCTCTTTTTACTGGCTGCACAGTGCCATCTGAGTTTATAAACATGGACTTCTTGCATGGTGTTTAATGTTTACTGAGGAAAGAGTAAGTCTGGAGTTGGGCAGATAGCAAGTTCTGTCTATCTTTAGCTCTGATAAGCATCTTGTGGAAAGCTTTTCCATCCTGGTTCTCAAGGTCCTTTAAACAAGCTGTATGTCAGACATATAACTAAATTGGGGTGTTTTTTTAATAACAGCTTGGTATTTTATGTTAGTTGTTGAATGCACTCTCCAGGGTCAGCAGGATGGAAAATATTACCACTGCATGTTTTCAGTAAAAAAAAGTTTTCCAAATAAATCTTCCTGTGGACTGCTGAAGTGAGAACCTTGGATTTCGTTCTGTGGTCCTACTCCACGGTGTGAATGGTTAGTGCACATCAGCACTGCGAACATCCCCAGAACTGCAGCCTGAAGGAGAGCAGAGTGGTGGCTCTGGGACAGATGGCAGTGGCTGATGGGGAAGTGGAGACCCTGCTTTACCTGGCCCATAACCAGCAGAGCTGTGTAAGAAACTGCCAGGCATGAAATTGAGTTTTAGAAGTTTTAGCAGTTGAGAAAAGAGAGAAATAGCCCAGGTGCTGGTCCAGGGACAGAAATAATCTGTGAAATTTTTTTAATATAATTTTATATATATATATGTCTCTACAAACACCCTAGTTTGTGTGGGCAGTGATAGGGGAGGAAATCAGCGGACCAAATGTAGGTACTTGGCAGTAAGATTGCAGCTGCTTCTTAAATAGGAATATTTGTTTCTAGAAACTTCCTCTTCACCTTCAGTGTGAATGACAAGAAAATACATGAATATTATTGCTAAACTCACAGTACATTTGTAACTGGTAAAATACCACTGAGGTGCCATTCCTGGAGATAAGATGGAAGTTTCACACCAAGTCATTTCTAGCCATCAGTGGGTAGAAATGGCTCAAACCCTTCAAAACACACTGAACACAAGCCCTTAAAGGAGAAACTCCAAATCCTGATGGCAAAATGCTGTGGTAGATAAATGCTACATTGAAGGGTGTGTTTCCTGTTTCCTCTTGGGCTGTTTTCTGGTCATTGCTGGATTTTGTTTTACCCAGAAGGGCTCAGGGGTACAGCTGAGTACTTGGCTCAGAACAGGCCTTACCAGCAGAGTCACTTGTGCCTGCACAGGGACAACTGCTGTGGTTTATGGGCTATTTATGTGTTATTCTCCTGCCCTTTCTGTTACAGAAGCTTTTTAGTGCTGGTCTTTCAGGCACCCAAAAATGCTCTGGAGAGATGAATTTTCCCTATTGTTGTTCTTTGTACTCAACTTTCCTGAAACAGTGAGACACAAGATGTCTTTACAGAATTTACCCCTAACTTTGCATGGCCTAGCAGGCAGGATCATCTCTGTCTCACATAAATGAGAACAGCCCCATGAATTTCAGCTCAGGTAAAGAATTCCTGTTCAGAGTGAATTGCCGAAGCCTTTTGTCAGCTGGAGGAGCTTTCAGCATGTACTGAGGTCATAGTTTGTGGGGGTAGAGCCAGAAATGGGTGCTCATGAACAGAAATGTTAAGGATTATGGTGCTGTTACATTGGGACATGTCAGTACTAACACACCGGGTGCTTTCTGTCTCTTTTCCCTGTGTCCCCTCACAGAGTGTGTGGTGGCATGTCACAAGTTTGTGGAAGTCAATGCCCTGGGTCTCACAGTGGCTGCCCTGAGCAGCTACGACTCCAACATGAGAGCGGCTGCATATTTTGTCCTGGCTTCCTTCCGCTCCCATCTGGAAGGGGCTCGCTTTCGAGAGAGGAGCCAGGTAAGGCTCAGCTCCATTGCCATTCTGACAGGTGAGACCTTGTAGGTCATGGACATGTGGGAGAGATGTTGCCTTGCTCATCCATCTGCATGCATGTGGTGAGAGAGCTGAAAGAAGCTTTTTATCCTCTCTCCCATTGTTTCTCCTGTACTGCTTTGTGTTTCCTCCTGTTATAATCAATGGACAGAGAAAGTAGGAAATGTGTTTTAGAAATTCTTAGGAATTTTGTTTGTAGGAATGGAAATCCTGATGGAATTGATATTTGACCTACGGCCTATGAAATGTCCCAGAAGCTGATTTATGTATTCGTGCTCCTGTTGTGTTCATTTGGGCTATGGTTCAGGCTTCTCTCCCTGGGCTCTTGCAGTTGTTGTATCTCTTGGATGCTGTGCAGAATGGAATCAGGCAGCCAAACCTCAGGTTCACCTTCTCCCTGACCCTCTACATTGCTCGTGTGGCACAGCAGATCCTGAGGCCAGGTACTGGAACTTCCTGCACGTGTCACTGCTGGGGTGAAAAACAAAGCCATGGGGAACGTTGATCTCCTCACCTGCTTTGTGCTCATTCACTCTTGACTGAGCTTTTCATTCTGGGAAAGAGAAGGGGAGGGATGGCCAGCAATATAATGAGCCTCAGAACAAAGGCCTTCTGCAGTTCCTGGGCTGTTCTCCCAGCTCGGAGCATTGCACAGTACAGCTTCCATTTATTGGTGTCCATGGTTGTGGATTGGGAACGTTGTCCTCCTCCACGATAACAGCTTTTTCTCTTCACAGAGGAGCACATGTATATAAAGGTAAACAGATTCCTTCTGTCACACCAGTATTTGGACCTGAGGAAAGTACCAGGTTTTTTCCAGCTTTTCTACAGTTTTGATTTCGAGGTAAGAGTCCCATTTTAGATATCCAGTAATTCTTCAGAAATTTATAGTAAAAAGCCATAAAAATATAATGAAATCTTATTCTCCCATAGATGGTTAATTAGAGGCATCTTTGTTTTGTTTCATATTGGAATTAAAAATGTTATTTCTGTGGGGTTTTTGTTGTTTTCTTAATACTAACACACAATGAGTTGTGCTGTGTGTGCTCTGTGAGCACAATAAACAGAACATTCTGCCCCAGCTAGTTTACGTTCATCTTTGAGTTTAGATTAGTAACACTGAGATCAACTGAAGTGTTTTAGGGACAGCAACATTTAAAATTCCATTTCCACTGCATGTTTGGGCTGCGGACTGACTGTTCCTGATGGAAGTTAGTGATTAAATTTGATAGGAATGGAATTGGAGAAGTCCAGAACAAGCTGTGGTAAGCCCTGAGCTGGCACTCGCAGGGAACCAGGGTTTTGTGCTCTTAGGAGCAGGTATTATTTGGAAATGTCTAAATGTCTAATGATGGTATTTTTCTTTGTGGCTTCCAGTACAAAACAGAGCGTGAGTGGATCCTCAGATTTCTTGGGGAAGGGCTGCGTGACAAACATTGCTATGAGCTTTATGACTACCAGAGGATTTTCCAGGTCATTCTTTCCTTTTTCAACAGTCCTTTGTGTGATGAGGGCTCCCAGGTAAGAATTTAAAAAGAAAGCAGCACAAAACCCCAAACCACAGAAGTTTGCATGGCTTGGAGATCTCAAGTACAAAGTAGAAAGGAGCAGCTGACTGCCTTTGCCCTCTCGAAAATGTGGTCCTTGTTGATTTTGTGTATGTGTGGAGGGGGAAATAGTTGCTTGTGTCTAAACCAGTCACATCCTTATCCCCTGAAACTGGAATAGGTTCCTGCCATCGTGGAGCCTCGTGTGGGTACCGTGGTTTTGCTCCTACAGTCGGGACCTTTTCTTTTTTGAGGGTCTGTATTCCCCAACCAGCACATTTGTTACCTGAACAGTGCTTCAGCAGGAGGGAAACTCACATGCCAGGAGCTCTCATGTTAGGGGGCATCCACCCTGAGTATTTCAGGTATCAAAACCTTGGACAAAAAGGTAAAATTGTCTTGCTACCTGAAGACTTCTTGTAAGAGTAGCACCTGTGGTATGAAGCTTTGAAAGGAGAATGGCTTTTCTTCCCTGGGGTTGCTGAGAACAGGTGGTGTTCATTTTACCTTGAAGTTGATCAGATCCTAGTCAAATTGTCAATTCTAAGTTTGATAATTAGATCCTGACTATTTCTGATTCTGTAAAAGAACAAGTTGTATTTTCTGTTTCAGAGTCGTATTCTGGAGATATTGCAAAGTGCTGCCCGTGTCACCAGAGCTGCCTATGAGCTGATACAGGATCACAGCCTCCTCACGTGGGTCCTGCACAGCTTAGAGAAAAGGTAACCAGAGAAGTACAGGAGAGATGGGAACAATTTCACTGCCCACAGTAGAATAATTATGTGACTTAGTATGAGAACAAGGGTGACAGGCAAGGAGACGGTCAGGGGCACCAAAGGCTATACTGGCAGAACTTGCTGAACTCTGAGGTGTCCCTTGTGTTTTTGAAAATAGAATCAAGATGCTTTCAGGTTGTGGTAGGAGGGATGATGGTGGAGGGGCTTCATGGTTTGGAAAACACTTCCTTGAAAAACTGAGAAAGCAAAATAGCACCTTGTATTGGTGTCTTTACCTTTTAAATTTCAAGCACCCTCGGTTCACATCCTGTGACAGGACCTGCTGCACAGGAAGTGGCACAGTAATGGATTTGAGCTGTCTAGAACATTGCTCCTCCCCTTGCCTCTCCCTCACATGTATGCAGACACACACAAAATCTCTTCTGCATAGAGTGCCCTGACACGTTCAGGCACATGCACCGAAAGTGCACTAGAGTATGGTCCCCTGTAGGTGATGGACCAGCTCCTGGTGACGATCTGCCTTCCAAATGTGTTTTTCCTTGTTTTGTTTTGGTTTTTAGGTTTCTGGAAAACAAGGTGATAAATAAAATTATTTCCTTACTCCATACTCTGTGGCTAACAAATTTAGGAGACAAGAGAGAAAACAAGAGTCAATCCCAGGAGAACAGGAAACTTCTTCCTATTCAGCTTGTAAATGAATTTCTGTATGTTTTGGTCACATTAATTAAACATATTCGGTAAGTCCCTTGTTTTGTTTTTTGTTTTAGTCAGTTTGCATCCTCTGTCCAGTTTGAACTTTTTTAAGGCCAGAAGGATTTCTTTATTTCTGGTGGATGAATGCCTTTTTTCACCTTCAGTTTGAATGTCGAGTAGTGAATTTGGATGAGATTTTTTTGACAGGAGGGTTTAGGTGTTTGAATACATGGGGAATAAAGTAAACTTCGATGCACAGTTGCTGTCAAGTCCTACGTCCTTAATTCCTGGACATTCTGACAGTAAGGATTAAAAACTGTACTTACTAATTAGCACACAGGAAATTACATGGCACTTGTGTTTTCTTTTGACAGGACTAATGTAGATCTGGCCAAGCTGACTGAGTTCTTCAGCACCCTCAGCTCTGTGCTGGAATACCGTGCTGTTGTTGTTGAGGCTTTTAGGGACATGAGGCGTTTCACGGTGAACGACAGCATCCTCTCCAGCAGGGAGCTGCTGCTGCTGCTGCACAAGTGGAGCCTTATCAGCAAAGACCTGCAGCTGCAGGAGGACCTTCAGGCCCTGGCTCAGAACTACCAAAACAAAGAATTGCTCAGTAAGTGCTAAAATACTTCAAGGAAGGCATATTTTGTTGCAGCTATTACAAACCAGCAGTACAAGTGAGGCAAACTTCTCTGGAAATAGCAGTAATACCTTCTGTCAGACTGATGTAGGTTGAGGGAGGAGGAAAGGAAATGGAAAGCCATTTTCCTTGTGGTGGTTTCTAACCTTTAAACAATTTGGAAGCTTTGGAGAAACACAGTTTAAAAAGGGAAAGAGCTTTAAAATGAAACTTAGTTGCAAATCTCATGTCAGGCTTTGAAAAATGGTATTCTGTAATGAAATCTTAAAAGAAAAAGCAGTGCCTGGAGGCTTTGTGCTCAAAGGTTTGAATCATTCTGCGTGTGGATGGGGATCTGAAAGTGATGTGTGAGTAAAAACAATAAATACATAAAGCAAGCGAAAACTAAATAGTTGACTTTTCTTGTTGTCATCAGTGTTTGAAGAAAGGAAAAATATATCAGGACTTGTGTGATTTCTCTTGTTCTCTCTGTGAACAAAAAGTGCAAGGACCTTGGGAGTGGGAGGTCTTAAAACAACACTGGTTTCCTGCAGCACCAACTGCTTTTGGTGCACATTAAAGCTTCTGTAGGTTTGTTTCAGTGTTCTGGATCAGTTAAGAAAGTATCATATATTTAAGGGATACTGTAAAAGCTTTAGCTTTTCTAAAGTTTTTCTCACCCTTTAAAACTCCTCAGAAAGACATGAAGAGAGTTTTTGGAGTGATGCCTGTAACTTACTGTATGTGTGGGTTGTGTTTGCTCCAAGCCTCAGGAGCTTCTCTTGTCTCCAGGCTGGGTGATCCAGTTTGGAACAAGGTTCCAGCCTGGAGTCCCTGGGAGCTCCCAGAGACCCTTGGAATAGCACAGGCTCCACGAGGCCGCTAAACGAGGCTGGTATTTACCATTTTAACAACTGAATCAACACAGGAGAGCACCTTTCTTGCACAATTTTGTGCCAGGAAAATCCTTTGGAGTATCTGATGTTTGTTTTGGTGGTGGTTTTCTTCTTACAGAAAATATTAAAGACAAGGACAAACCTCAAGCCTCATCTCATGTGTATCGTCACACTCAGAAAAAGAACGAGGTGGAAGAAGATGACTCTGCTGCAGACCTGGAAGTGTCTGAGCTGGAGAAATGCAGAGAACATCTCAATTCCATAGTTGCCCATTGGGAGCCTGTTTTCCCAGTGCCACCCTCCAAAGAGGGAGGGGAGACCCTGAGACCTGGTGAGCCTGGGGGTGAAGCAGTGGCTGTCACTCACGTCGCCACTAAGTGGCTGGTGAGGTCCCTGGCTGAGCAGAGCCTCCTCAGGGAGCAGGAAGTGTTACCAGCACTGCGATGGTTGCAGAGCCGTGTCCTGCCGCACCCGGCAGCTGTGCGGGAGATGCTCAGGGATGAGACACTGAGGAACAACTTCTTCAAGCTTTACAGCCGGCTCTGCCAGGCCAGCAGCACCTCAGCTGGGCTCTCCGGGAGTCTCGGTGTGCTCAGTTCCATCATGCTCCAGCTCATGGATGAGCAGGGGCAGGCCAGCACCTTCCACGAGCTTGTGAAATCCCTATGCCTGTCAGCAACAACAGAAGAGGATGCGAACAAGACAGGTGACTTGTCTTGTTCTTATCACTCGTGTTACGAGGCAATGGTGGGAGGCAGTAGGAAATTCCATGGCTTTTTTAATCCATTAAACTAGTTTTCCGATATCCACCCAGGCTCATAGCTTCCCAAAGGAGAAGCTGTGTCTTTGGTGGGATGGGGACAGGGGTCTGCAACAAACGAGTCTACGTGGGCCTGGATGCTGATCCGTATGCTGGTCAATGATAGCATCTGACAGATCAGATTTCAAACTGTTTTATTTAACAGAAAACTGGTTTGTTCCTTCTTGTGAGGAGGATCAGTGGCTTTGCATGGGCAAAGCTACCCCAGATTTTCCATCTAGGAAAAGAGTTAGGGAACTGTTTTAAATCTTCGGCCTGGAGGTAAATGGCTGGTTTGGTATTACTGTGTGGAAATAGAAGAATATCTGTTCTGATTTTTCTCTCGTCTTTCTTCCACAGCTGTTTTTGTATTCCTGACTTCCGTTTACATTGGGGACATGTGGCTTGGAGCACAGAAGCCGGATATGTTACTTACCCATGTCAGATTGGTCTGCACTAATGCAGCTTATGAATTACAGGATGGCTTGGAAACTCAGAAACAAGGAGAAGAAACTATTATGTCTCTTTGCAAAAAAATCTGGCTACATCAGGGCATTAATTCAGGAAACTAACACTGCGTCTTTAATGTTCTGTGTTCTGCCATCATCACTGTGAGCCATGGAAGCCTCCTGAACTCTTCTCATACGGACCTAACTGGTGTGGTCATAAAGATCAATATTATATTAATGTGTGCAATCTCAGGGGGAAGATTTTATTCAACATCTCTGAGTGGGACACTAAAGCTCCAATTTCCCTTTTCTTGAGCAGTCTGAGACACAGTGTTACTTACATCATTTTTATTACAGGCATTTTTAACTTTTTGAAGAACCAGAAAGACTGTGCACGTGTGTCGTTAAAATCCATCCTCTCTCCAATATAGGATGGGAAAAAAAGGCTGCAGAGCTTCCTACAATGTGGTGTAAGTGCAAATAACAAGGAGCCAGAGGTTTGAGGTTTAGTCATGATGATTTACTGTTTCTTGAAGAACCCGGTTGGTTTCATGATACCAAAACCAGTATGAATAGAAGACTGAACTCGGGAATTATGATGGTCTTCTTGGGTTTAAATTAAATGGCTTTTAAAAAAATTTATATCAGAACAGGTCTATTTTTATTACCTTTTTTTTTTAATTTAAAAAATAAAAAAGCCCTGACCCATCACTGCTGCTGCAATGTGCGACAAAGGCCCATCTTCCCTCCACTTGGAACAGGTGAGAGATAAAACTACATCCCAAAGGATTGGCTGCTCATTGATTATACCTGAGTTTTACTGGGAATTCTCTGTGAAATCTGATAAATTGTTCTTGAATGTTGCCTTCAGGGTAGTTGAATGTGCCAGTCCAGATCTGCAACCATGCAGTGCCAGAACGTGAACCTTTGAACTGTAAACCAGGATTTATTAAATTGACTCACGACTGTGTGCTGTGCCCAGGTCCTTTGTACAAATTCTGAAGGGAAAAACCAGAATTGCACATTCCTCGTGACATGTATTGAATTTTTGGGGGGGTTAAATAAAAATGAGATGCAAATGAGGGAATTGCTTCTACATCTAAATATGCTTGTCCTAAAAGAGCCATCAGCTCTGTATCAAGAGTTGAGTTATAAATAATATTTCTTTAGAAAGCTGCGTGCCCTTTGGAGTCATGTAGAATTTCTCGGGGCTGACATCGGGCAGTCTATGAGCCGAATCTAGCAGAGCTCCTCCGAACCGAGCCGAAACTTACGAACTCAACAGAGCCTGGCAGAGTTCAGCCGAACTGAGACGAGTTCTGCCGAACCTAGCCGTAATAAGCCGACCGGCACCGACTTCAGCCGAACTGAGGCGAATTTAGCCGAAAGGCGCCGAGCCGAGCCGAGCATAGCCGAGTTTATCCATTAATTAGCGCGAGTGCAGTCACTGCCTAATGAACTCCTGCCCGACCCTGCGCTCCCGTTCGTAGCCGTGCGATAGCCGGGCCGCCCGCAGGACTCGGCGGCAGGAAAACACCGAGCTTTGAGCGTTTAACGTGAGGCGGCCGCCACTTGCCCGCGCAGCGCCGGGGCCCGGCGCGCGCCGCGCTCACGGAGCCGAGCCGAGCTCCGCCGAACGCAGCGAGCGGCACCGAGCTC
>VZTD01006071.1:0-26064 GCA_013397725.1 Rhagologus leucostigma
TATATTGCAACCTAGGACAAGATGTTAAACAGATTTACTGCTGTACTGCATGTATTCTTTTATTTGTCAAATTTCTGACTATAGTCTACTTTTATAAAATCAAAACAAAGTAAATATTTGAAAATGCCATTTTTATAATTAATTGCTTTTGATAAGCACTAGAAGGCTAAGAACTAATTCCCAGAAGTGTGGGGTAGCTGTATTTTCAGTTAATATAAGTGAGAGCTCATGACCGCTTAAAACTGCGCTTCTCATGGATACTAAACATCTCTTTCTCTTTAAAATTCAGGTGTCCTTTATGCTATTTCATGCTCTCTGTTCAACTGACAATTGAACAGACCTATTATAGATTCCTATTTTTAGAATGTGACTCACAATTATTTTTAAAAATCATTATTCAGGAAATGTAACACAATGTATTCTAGAGATTCTGTAATTAGAGAAAACTGCTGCCACTAAAGTGTCATTTGAATAACTCTGTACTGGGGTCTTTTGCTTTAGTTCATTGATCCTTAGGCTGTGTACTTCAGGAGTCTCAGGTAGGGATTCTGACTTACAAGCTAATAACAACTTTCAAAAATGCATCATCAATGTCATTCTTACTTTGTGATAAAGGAGGAAAAGCTGTGAAGAACAGGGGAAAATAACCTGTTTTTTTCTTGTGCTCACATCAAATACTGCAGCTAATAGTATTGCTGATTCAGGGTCAACTGCAAGCTGCATTAAATAAGATGAGATTTTGTGAACTGGTTGATTGTCTTTCTCCTAATTCATCGGGATGATTTCTGCCCTCTGCCACTTGACAATACCTGATTCATGCTGGCATTTCAGTTTTGGAGAAGATAAACCCCTATTCTCGTAACACCCACCTGCTTTATCTGCAACACTGCTTTGGCTTCGAGTATATATCTCCAGAGAAATTGATAGCATGCCTAATTTTCAGGCTCTGTGGAATTAATTTTAAATGGCAAAAACCCCCTCAAAATTAAAACAATGTGTTTTGTTCACACTTTCATTTAAAATGGAAATAAAAGCAAGAACAATGGACTTGGAATATGCATAGCCTTAGGCTTTGGTCGTGCCCAAGGCTGCCTTCCCTTGTCTATTTATATCCCAGGTTTACTATTTTTCTTGAATGTCAATGAAGCTTCTAAGTCAACCACAAAAATCTCCTATTTTCAGAGGATCTCTCTTGAGGTCCTGCCTTAGGCATCTCAGAGATCTCTTAAGCTTCCTTGAGAATGACTGCCTTGAAGGGTAGAGGGATAACACAGTAGGGAAACCCATTCCTGTTCTCGTTTTATATTTTCCTTTAATAAGTCTTTTGAGTAATAGACTTACTCTGTTATACAAATCACATGATAAATGGGGGGGGGGGCTTTTATTGTGTGCCTGGTTTACTGTCATTTCGGGCAGCACAGCATTTCATTTGAACAGTAAAATGGGATGCCAATTTTAAGAGGCATCCTGTCTCAAGATATCTGCATCAAGGTTTTCAACAATCCATAAATGGCAAGTGGTCTGAAGAGAGATTTTGCCTTTAGCATAAAAGCAGAAGTCCCAGTTCTTCATAGGTCGAAATGTCTCCAGACAAAACAACATTCAACAAGTGACATTTTAGTAATATGGAATTCTAATTTGGGCACTCTGTTGTAAATGGAACTTTTGACTATTCTTTGTTTTTTTCACTTCTTTCTATATATATTTTTTTTTCTCAAACTTGAACAAAGTTTGCTGCTTCAAAGTTTGTTTCTTTGTAAATTTTTTTTTGCCAGCAACCCCCAAAACAAACTACCTCAGATGTGGGGAGTGGGGTGATTGGTGGAGGGTAAGAATCCACTTTTAGTTTAGATTTCAGTGCTTGTAGCAAAAGTAAAAAATCCAAATTTCAGGCCCAAAAGCAGGGTCAAATAATGAGTTTATTCTCCATAAACATACTTTTTTTTGTAGTAAAAGGAAACATTTAGCTACATTATACAAAGAGAATGGTTTTAAATTGACTGAGAGTAGGTTTAGATTAGATGTTAGCAAGAAGTTCTTCACTGTGTAGATGACACAGGGTGCCCAGAGAAACTGTGGCTGCCCAAACCCTGGAAGTGTTCAAGGTAAGGTTGGACAGGGCCTGGAGCAACCTGGTCTAGTAGAAGGTGTCTCGGCCCATGGCAGGAGGGTGGAACAAGTTCATCTTTAAGGTCTCTTCTAAGCCAAACCATTCTGTGATTTGTGATTTTAATAAAACAGCTGTTCCCTGCTGGTATCATTCCTAAAAAGGGGCCAGTAGGATTGTCTTACTTGGAATCTGAGGGGATCTATTGTTTTATTGCAGTGTTAGCAACACTCCAGCTTGTCTGCAACACAGAAGAATGTTCCTGCCTGCTAACCCCAGTCAGTTACTGAAGACTTCCCAGAGCTGTAATTTGTTGAGCTCTGGCCAACTCTGAGCTGCGATCATTTAGAGTTTTACTCCCAGCACTTCAGCTGTGTTTTCACTTGCAGAATCCTCATGGCTTTTTTTCTAAACTGTAATCTTACAGGAACATATTGCCCAGCTGGATTTTGCACCCTGACAGCAGCTGTATTTTACTAGTAAATCCTGTACCGGGAACACTGTTCATCTTCCTTTAAGAAACATTTGAGATTTTGTTAATGCTAAAAAAGGTTTTTGGAAAGGTTTTGTTGAAAGACATTTTTCACATGTGACGTACTTTTATTTGAGTACCTTTTAATTGCTCTGTTTATTTCTCTACTATGTGAAATTCCATCATTTAGGGAGTGCTTGGAAAGCTTCTGAACTCTGTTCGTGAGGAATATGTAATGGGAAACCTAAGGGAAAACAGGTCTTGTGCAAGAGTGATCCACGGCTTGTCTCTTCCCTCTCCAAACAAAATCGTGACATCAGCATCTACTGATCACAGTATAAAATAATTTCTTTTGAAATCACTCTTCCGTGTCAGGTTTCTCTTCTGATGTAATACATAAACAGTGATACCCCTAATGAAAAGTGCTGCACCTGGCAGCAAGATCTGAGCCTAAGCTTAAAGGCAGGAGAAAATTAATTTTGATATAGAGCAACTTTTCCAAGCATAGTGCTGGCTGAATTGAGATGCCTAAACTGCATTGACTAGAACCAGTCTGCAAGAGTCATGCTTTTAAAACAAAACAAAGAAAAAAAAAAAGACTGTCCCTGCCCCCTGCCATGACAGGGGGTTGAAACTAGGTGATCTTTAAGGTCCCTTCCAACCCAAACAAATCTGTAACAGCATTCTGTAAGGTACTATAAGGATTTTGATACCTTTCTTTCCTGTTAGGACACCTATTGTGTTCAGGACAACTTGTCATCTGTTACAGCTTATTTTAAAGCTATTGGATGACGTTAAGGATTTCTTAAAAAGAAATGCAATAGAAGGGATTGAAATGTAAATACAGGGCTGGATTGCAGCTTGAGGTGTGTACTGTCAGTGGTAGGCAGGAACAAAGCCGTGGTAAGATAGAAAGAGCTGAATATTTAGCTATGAAATGCTAAATACAGTACCATTGACTGTTTCTGCATTCCAGTCCACCTCCTCTTAGGCTTTGACTTCATGAGAAACCTTTGTAGAATAAACAAAGATCTATACATCAAATGCACCATTCTGCACAAATTTTTTTCTCAACGTAATATGTGTCCCTTCTACAGTTTTAAAAAAATTTCTTTGGGATTAGACTAGGTTTACTAAATGACCCTGCAAAAAAACACTGTTATGCCATGAAAATGCAAGCAGGTGAAACAGATTATCACCAATCTGCCTTGTTGCATATACATGGGAAAAAGAAAAGAACCTCAGGACAAATGCTTTGAGTTTAATTCTGAAATCCTCAAATTAAATTTAGCAACAAGAAATTTCTGAAGCCTAAAGAACTTTTAGTATTTGGCCCCAAATGAATAGCTTGGCCTGAAGCATTTCTCACAGACTTAAATATGTGCTTTTGAAAATCAAATCCTAGTGGGCATGCCAAAATGTAACTTCAGGGTTCAAACTCTACTTTGCTATTGGTAAATATACTGATAAATGCCTGTAATATTGCATTTCTCCCTTCTGTGAAGCTACCGGTTCTCTCACAGTCTAACCAGGGAATGCACGGGGTGGTCTATCCCCATCTCTTTTCCTAGAGCTGAGAATGCACACACTGTCTGCCCGCAGGTATTGCCACACATGAGTGATTCCCGAGCTCAGAGGGAATGCAGCGTCTCTGCTGCACCACACACACCCTGCGTGGATTTCAATTCCTAGCTGCTCTCAGTGCCAGGACACAAGTCTGGACAGGCTGGAAGCGAAGGGGTTAACACTAATGCCTTTGTCAGTCAGGTCAATCCTTTAATAGTCACTTTAGGCTTCATAAATTCAAATTCCCCTTTGTGCTGGGCCAAGGGGAAAAGATAGGGTGATGTATCTTTAAGTAGTGAGGATGAGATCACCTCCTTTTTATAGAAACTGAAATCATCCAAAAGCTGCACAGCAGCAGGCTGAGTACGTTTCTCAAGCTGCATAAAAACAGCACTATCTGGGAATTTCTTTCCAAATAAAAAGGGAGCAGATACCCAGCCAGCTCTTATCTTGAAATATGACTCTCAGACACTGCTTTTATTTCTTGGCTAGAATTGAGGGATTTGACTGGTTTTCTGTTATTACTCCTCCAGTCATTTAACTCCATCTTTACAGTTGTGAAAGTGAAAACCATTTCATTCATTTTCCACTAGATATGATGAGAAATCATTATAACATTTTGAATCTCATCTAGAGAGGAATAGTCTGATGCAGTGGTAGAGCAATTAATAGTTATAAAGATAAAGCAATAAATCCCACATAAAAAAATTATCCTGTCCTAATACTGTGCATTATCACACAGGCACTTCAGAGAAAGAGTGAATATTGTTCATAAAATAGACTTTGCCCACCATGCAAGCACACACACAAACTCCTGTACACTCACAGACAGACATGCAGTCTGAATCATTAGTGGGTTGAACACAGCCAGGCAAAGGCCAGAAGGAGGACTCCTGCAGGAGCGATTACAACATCATAGGGCATGTTTGCAGCCATGGTATGTCCCCTATAAAAAACCCAAGAACATGCTCTAAAGTTAGAGTCCAGCAGGTACATCCATAAATCAGAGCAGTGCCTTCATTTAACCACACATTGTGCAAGCTGAGTGTCATCACTTTGTTCTGACTGTTCTGTACCTTGCTTTGCTTATGTAAGTCATACTACAATCAGCTTTTCTTGTGTTTCTTAGTTTTAGGAAAGGCTTAGTAGTTTCATGCAGGGACTGGATATGTTTTGAAGTTTGTCTTTGACTGGTTTCATACACTGTAGCTTTGCCTAGCAAAGGAGAAACTCACAGAGGGCGAAATTATTTGACCACGTTACTTCAGTGTTGGCCAGAGTTCAGGTCAGCAGTCTGTTCACTGGAGCCTTGTGCTCCTCATGCTAGTTCAAAGGACAGGGTTCAAAGAGGATTTTAACACCTGGTGTAAGCGGGACTGAAGGGGGTAAGAAGTGAGGTGTGTTGAAGGTCTGAAAGCTTTTACTCGTGGAGTAAAGGGGTGAGGGGATGAAGCACTGCTGTGATGTTAAGTGCCTTAGGTCTGGACCCCATCTCTCTCAGTCACAGGTTCTCTGAGCCACAAAGAGCCATGGAGGGTGACAACTATAAGGAGGCATTTCTCTTGGTCATTAATGAACCAGGACTGTAACAACAAGAAAGGACAGCACAAGGATATGTACTGGACTGCTGGGACCTCGCACAGACCAGAAGGAATCTGTGCAGCTCCCTAGTCACATCCATTTCAGGCCCAAACTGCTCTCTGCTTAGAGGCCCCATTCCTGTGTCCATTCAGCTGTGCCCTGTGAATGAGTAACCAGTGAGACAAGCTGCCCCAGGAGATCTGGCTGTCCTCTGCAGCATGGCTAGTTCCATGCCAACATGGAGCAGAGGGCTTCCTGCACAGAATGCAGCAGCCTGTGGGAAAGCAGAATTATACAGACCACTTCACTAGTTGGAAAGTGCTTTAAAGCCAAGTCCTGCACTATCTTTCGGGAGAAATGTAAAGCAAGGAAGTGGCTGAGAGAAATGAGCTCACCTGTTTTTTGAAACCTCTGCATGTGTGTACAAATGTGGACTCCACAGTTGATGTTATTTTGATTTATTAATGTATTTGCTGAGTTTTACTGTGGTACTGACAGACCTCTGCAGCACAGTGTTACAGTGCGGTGGGTCCTGCTAGGAATGACATAGATCAGAGAACCACAAAATGAACAATGTGATTACAATAGAATGCAAATTTCATTTCAGAAATAATGTGTTGTTCTATAGCTGTCCTTTCAGATTTCACTTTCATAAGCCACTTAGGAATTCAGCTGTGAAATTTCACTCCACCTTCACTAACAGCCAAAACCCAAGTACACTGCATGCCATGAAAAGCAGATAGTGTATGACTATCTAATATATCTATACATGGTAGTTATATTAAAGATTTATGGTATTTACTAACACATGGCCATATCCTTAGCACTTTAGGCTTGCACAGCTCCATTGGTACATAGCCAATACATCCCAGCTGGGAACGCAGCCTTCAAAACCTTTACTCATTTGATTGTTGAAAGGCTGAGGCACAGAACGTCTCACAAAAAAAAATTTACACTCATCTGGAATATCTGCCTGATAAAGCAAGAACTATATATTTTTCACCTCTACTATATTTTTTGCCATTTGTCCAGGCACAAAAAGCCCAGACTTGTTTCAGCTGAGTTTTTCTCCTGGAAGATATTTACTAGATACATACTTAATTTTTAAACCAGAGATATTCTTTCAAGTTAGTTCTCTACACAATCCTAAATCAACTGAATAATAAAAAAGGATCTGAATGTTTAGAAGATTTTTATATCTTTTCACTGACTTTTCCTGAAAACCAGTCATTCTACGAGTGCATTATAACTTTAAAGAAATAATTTCAAAGACATGGTGGCATTGCATTTTTTGCTGTCCAGCCAAGATATTGACTTAAAACAAATGTCAATAAAAAGAAGGTCTCACCACTGAAAAAGTGGTGAGCTTTGAAAAATTTTCATTTTTGAAAAGTGAAAAGCTCTGGCTTTTTTGTTGAGCTTCATTTTGTTGCACAGACAGAAATTAAAAAGAACAACACAAAACCAAAGCGCAGCATGACTGGGTTTCTGCCTTAATTGTGATAGGCCAGTGGTAGCTGAACTGCTGCAGAGCCCATGTGCTGTAATTCCTTTCCAGCCGTGCTTGGAGTGCACTGTGCCTGTCAGTAGACACTCTGCTGCTCTGGCTGCTTATCATAACAGAGTTATCAGAGCAGGAAGAAGCACTTCATGTGCTGCCCACAGGCTGGGCTTAGAATATCCTGCAAAGATGTGAGGCAAGTGCTGAGCCATCCCTGGAAGGCAGCCACATCTGGAAGCTGGATAGTGAGGAGAGTAGAAGAGCTGGCATTCCCATTTCAGTGTCAGTGCCAAGAACAGCACATTAACTTCAGCTTGCTCTGATTTTTACAGAATAGGAAAAGATTAAAATTCTCCTTTTAAAATGTACTTACCCACATAATAACTTTGGCCAAGTCCTGATCTCAGTTCTTGGTGGTGTTGTAAATTCTGTGTATAAGCAGCTAATATGACAAAATGTGCAGAACCGTTGTTCTCTTCAGCCAAATAAACGCTGTCCAAGTCTGAGCAGTTCTCAGTTGCACAGGTTAAGCTACATTTCCCAGTGAAATGCATGCAGAGCATCTTCCAGCCAAGCATAAGTTTAGCTGAACTTTCCTAGGTAGAGTTTCCTGTAGTGCCATCAAATCTGAACCAGTTTACTTTGAGGTATTTGTGGTATTTCTACCTATTACATACTGTAGACATAGGGAATTCTTGGAGCTAGAATTATTAAGCCAGATTCAGTGCTGTTCTTATGCAGTTACTTGACAAGTGCAGAATAAATATTGCAGCTATTTTTATTTATTCCTATTTTCTGTCAGTCTTAACAAAAAAACATGCACAGAGATGAAAAATTGTGCTGTAATTTATTTCCGTTGTTTGGAAACCATGAACTATTATACATTTGTATCTCAACATACGAGAAATGACTGTCTCCCAAATAGCCAAAATTCGGAGTTGTAGGTTTATTTCTATTTGACTCAAATATTGATGTCATAAGGAATGTATATTTCTTTCAAGGAATTTTGTTTATTCATAAAAATGTGTCTAAAGGTCTGAAAGGAACAATAGTTGACTATTTCTTTGATCAAGAAGAACATCAAATGTGCCTCTCCATGTATTCTCATGCTCTTATCAATACTTCCCCAAGCTTCCTGCTGACTTTCATAGGCTGTTTTATATAGACTCTGCTATAAAGTATCTTAACATTTTCTACAATCGACCCAACTTGTCTTCAGCAGAGCTTTCACTACACACAACTGTCTACCATGAGGAAGGTAATATTTTTCTTTCATTTTGCCTCTTATTATATCCATTTAATTTGATTAGATCTGCTATAATCTTCACATAAGATTCACCTAGTGGCAACTATTAGCAATTCTCTGATTTATTTCATAATTCTAACTAAATACTTGTGTATATTATAGTATAGAGACTAAGAAGAAACATATCTACTATACCATCCCACTGAAGAACTGAAAATAAATCACTTGATATTTTTGCACACAGGTTATTTACTTTTGTGCAGAAAGGGACTTAGGTCTACGAATCAAGAGAAGTCTCAGTCAGTCAAAAATTTAACCAGATTTTCAACAATGCTGGAGACCATTAAGCAATGACTAACATTTTTCAGAGTTCAGCAACCACAGCTAACATGATACTTAGCATAATTTTTTCAAAAGAAATAATTTGAAAAGAAATATTTTTGAACCCTGACCTATCTGTGGGCATTGAATTATTTAAAACATCCTGGCCAAACGATGCCACGGATGTCTGTAGTGGTGTGAACCTCATGTACAAGCCACAATCAGTCAGAGACTTGATTTTTATCTAAGTTTAGGAAGTTGATTCTTCCACCTAATTCTTACTTCTCCTTCTTCACTTCATATTTCCACAGGAACATACTGAACAGGCACAGAAATCCCATAAGTCTTTGTATATAAAGAAATTAAGGGGAGAATAAGCCCTAAACTGTCATAGCCCAGATTCAGAATTTTGGATGTTTCTCCTGAGTGTTGAACCATCTTGACCGATCAAGTTTGCTTCTCTCCTTAAGTAGCTTTGGGCAACCTTTTATGATCCTACTAAGAATCAGAAAATAAAACAAGGAACCAGAGTCAAAACTTCAGACCTTCAGAGTTTAAGACAAGTATTTCATGATAAGTTTCTTTTTCTTGCTACAAACCAAACATTTGAATTCAGAAGCACAGGAGGATTTTCGCTCACCTTCAGGAGTCATGTTGTGGTATTGCATATATCCTCTGGCCCTTTTCATGGGGAAACCAAGAAACCAGTGTCCTTAAACAGCTCTAAAGTGTGTTTGCACATAAGAGTTGTGCATAAGAGGCTCTATCACCATCACTAACAAAGGGCTTTGGGTGGGAACAGTGAAGTACACAAAAGGGGCTGTTTTACTTTTCTTTGCTCAGAACCAGCTGAACTCTAGTCGCTGCCATTTTTTCCTGTATGAGGTAAAAATAAGTGACTGCTCTTCAAAGGGATTTCTGCTGCTTTTTTCCTAATTACTGTCATCCTGTTGACAGATTGAAATCACTTGAATTCCCTGACTTCATATTTGCAAAGTCAACAAGATCTATCCCTTGAACTTTTAGGATTTTCAACATGTTCAATCCTGTGTTTAAAACACTGAAGCACATAATTGAAGACTGCAAAATCTGTTAAAGGTCCGTCATTCTACTTTGGCCAAGTTGATTTGATGACCATTTCTATCTACAGAACTTCACTTGCTCAGGAGCTTTTATTTAATTTTGCCTTTAAAAGTAGTTCTATGACTGATTTCTTAAATATAGTAGATACTATAGATTAAAGATGGCACAAAAAATTAATTCCATTATCACACTGCTTCTTGAACATAACCACACTGGAATTATCAATACTTTCTCTTCTCTCAAATATTAAGTGCTAAGGAGTGGGCCAACACTGGAAATCTGACTAGTCATGTATCATGGATTGCTCCTGAATACCTGGGACACTTCAATACCATTACTATCACAAGTGCTGTGCTCATTTCTTCCATTTCTGAAGTCTTCCTCATTACAGCCATGGATACTAATGAATGATAAAGACTTCACAGCACTTCTATCAACTGCTTTGGAAACATCATTAATGTGATCCATTCTTGGCTCTAGAAATGGAGTGAATCATTTGGATGGAGTTGCCAAATATCGTTAGTGTCACTTGTCCTTTTGACCGGATCATAAAGACCTAATGTAAGGGAAAGCTATTTTTCATATCCTTTAAACAGTGCAGTTCCATTTCACATTCTTATTGGCAATGGAAGGAGCCAAGTTCTACTCTACTCTACTGCTCAGCTGAGGAGCCAGATTATTTTCTGTCACTGGATTTGTCCTTTCAAATTAAGATACTGATATATTAGAAGTACAGAAAAGCTGCAGGACTCAGTATTAGGGCCAGACGAATTTAATGTTTTATTGATGATCTGGATGCCTGGATCAAGTGCACCCTTAATAAATTTGTGGATGACATGAAGTTAGGTGGGAGTGTAGATCTGCTGGAGAACAGGAAGGCTTTGCAGAGGGACCTGGACAGGCTGGATCCATGGACTGAGGCAAATGGACTGGGTCAACAGGGCCAAGTGCTGAGTCCTGCCCTTGGGTCACAACAACCCCAGGCAATGCCACAGTTCAGGGCCAGTCTCAGGTGTACTTGGTTTGCTTGTAAAGATACGGTAAAAACATTTCAAAGTTCAGCAGCCTGAGCTATAAACAGGGTTCCTTTTCCTCGGAGATTGCGGGATTCATCTAGGTTTGACAGAAAGGTTGGAGAATGGGAAAAAATGGGAAAAAAGAAACAAACTAAGGAATGAGGCTCACAACCAGCTAAATGGAAAGCAGATTTTTATGATGGTAAGATGTCAAGTGACCTCCTGTTACGATCCAGTTTATACCCAGAAGAGCAAAGAAAGCTAAGTTTCTGTGCATAAACCAGAAAGAACTTAGAAGGTTCAAAATATTCCCAGAAATGAGATTAAAACCAAACGAGATTAAATGTTGATGCCAAAAAATAGATGTATTTTATTTGATAGTAGAGCGGTAAAGAGAAGGAAAGAGAAAAGAAAGAAAGAAAGAAATAGAAAAAGAGGTGTGCGTGTGGGGGCGGGGGACAGAGAGATGTGACAGGGGTTAGGTGGAGGCATATCACCCATCCAGGGGTCCCGACGACGTCTCGTTGCTCCNCCCCTTTGGGGGACCCTTTGATGGGCCATGACACCCCCTCTGCTGTGGATGAGCTCCCCCCGGGTGCAGGGCCCCTCAGCTGGGCTCCTCTGCACAGTGGAGGACAGGCGGTCACTGCGCCTCTCACCAGAGGCCTTTCCAGCACACATCCAAGGCCTCTCTCCCCCACCCTTTGGTGTGAGAGTCTGTGTGAGCCTGGCCAGCTGATAGCCCTGGGGCTATGGTCTCCACCTCGGAGGTGTTAAGCTTGTCCTTTGTGAATGTCCCCAGCCCTGAGTTGTTACTTTATCTTACCTTCATCAGCCAGTGGGCCCAGGGCCTCTCAGAGCCCCATGCAGGGTGTGGTGGTCTTCTCTGCAGCTTTTGTAAAAAGGTCCTTCATGAAAACGTTTAAGTCGTAAACTATAATATTTCAGTCTCTTACACATCCAAGTTAAAGAAAAGACCTGACAGTTTGTGATGCTTTTGTTTTAACAATTTCTTTATCTGACTGCTGTCATATGTGGTTTTTCAAAGACTTCTGACATGTCATTTCTAAACCTTTGTTCATAAGCAATAACTAGTGTGTTTAATCTCTTCAGGACAAGGACTCTCTTCTTTTGTCTATTCATAGTAATTAGACCTAGCATAATTCAGAGCCTCTAGATATTGCATGTGTGGGATACCATAGCATTCAAAGCTAAATGCATGGCATTTTTCCTTTAGTTTGATTTGAAAAGATTACCCTTATTTTTTTCTTTCTGCCTAACAAAAGAATATGGTCTTTACAAGTAGAATTGTCCCTTTCTACCCCCTGCAAAACCTTACAGGTGTATTTCCCCTGAACATTCAGTACAAGCAAGCCTTTGGAATAAAGCATGACATCAAACCAGCTCATCAAGAGAAACTGTGGCAGCTGTCCATGACACTGCTGAATGAAAGCGCTTGTCAGAGCTAACACACAGCCAAGCATCCATGGACAGACAGGGAAGAGCTCACTAATCACCTCCCAAGTCTTCCCATTTACTTGATTGTGCCTGACTCAGAGATACACTATGTAAAACCCCTGCTCTCCAGGGACTTGGTGCTTTCACGTAGAGACATTAGATCTTCCTTACAGGAAATTGCTTTTCTCCCTTAATGTTTCCGCCAAGAACTGGTAAAATGCAGGAAATAATTCTGTGAATTTGGCATCTGATGTTCATAAAGCTTCAACAGTCCCTGTAAGGGGGTCGGATTAGGTGTATGTACTGGTGTGCACTTCAGCTCAGAGCAGGCATGGCAGCACCCCTTGGCACTCCTGACATGGAACACTGACTAGAGAAAGGATTTTCCTGACAACAACACTTTGGGTGGATTGACAGAGACAGCTGTGAAGGAGGAAGAGATGTTTCCAATACAGCATTTCTTTTGGCCTTAGCAACCAAATTCATGTTTCAAGAGTGAAAAGTTTCTATCTAAATTCATGGAATCAAGTAATCCTCAGTGTTCTACAAGCCATTAGAACTGTGAAATTAAAATTGATGTTCTTCAGCTTATTTATTGTAAATATGCTAAGAACAGCCTTTCTTCAGTGGAAAGACACATCCCATCTCCTGAAGCTCCTTAGCTGCCTCTTTTTCATTGAACAGCATGAAGAAAGGAAATCTCATAACCTTCTGCCTGAGATAAGCACATAATAAGCTCCCTAAATCTAACAGATACCTCTACCTTTTAAGCTGATCTGGAGAGCACTTTTTATAGTCTATAGTCTATAGTCTATAGTCTAAAATATTTGGCTAAGAAAGAACAGCACTACATGAAAGAGTGCTGTGCCTGGGTACACCCAGAAACTGACTGGCTTAAGACTCCATCTATTCCTGCTCCGACTGCACCAGTGTGATCAGCATTCCCCAGGACACTGTGGGAGTGTGCAACCGGCCAGGGAACTACCTGCCACTAACAGGAAGAGCACTGAACACCTCAAGCCTTCAAATGTCTTGCTTTTTCCTCCTGGTGGGACCCAAATGCGTTACAGCACAGAGTAAGCTTGTCTAGAAGCAGTACAGAAACTTACTTCTAACACACACAAGCCCTCTAAAGTACCATTTGGGGAATTCTTTAGGCATTGTTAAAGGATGCCACAAGCCCAGTTAAGAGTGACGCATATATAAATTGTCTTTAGCAGGAGACAGTGTCAAAATACGGGAAAACACAACACCCTTCCAAGACTTCTGGAAATATCTGGGCCTTACAAGGATTTAAGTCTGACTTATCTATTTCTTATGTTTCATCTTGTCAGGATGAACTTACTCAATTTTAGTAAATATATATTCATTGTCAGAGGCACAGTTGATTTAGATACAAGACATATTTTCCAGGCATTTCTGTACATAAACCACTGTATAATACACAAAAAGTGCAATGTGTGACTGTCAAGATATATGGTCTGAAACTTAGGAGTTAATTGTTTGTAATTCAACTGGATAAGAAAACGGATTATTTGAAGTGATCATAAATTGTTGTGAATTCATTAGATGGATACCTGTTTAACACATACCAGTATAATTTCTATCTTTTTTTCAAGAATAGCAGATCAAATGATTTATAAAAGCATTTGTTGAAAGTGTAATAATCACTTTGGGCACTAATAAATGCTTTACAAACCACAAAATAATTGAGACCATTTTCACAGTTTAGGCTACCCTAGCTAGTTGCATTTATTCAGTTCACCACTGGTGGAAAAGGAAGATCTCACGGAGACAACTGACTGGTCTTAATGCCTCAGCCAGTGTGCAGAAAGGCTGGCTACCTTAGCCTGAGCTAGTGTGCAGAAAAGTGCACGTCATCATGACTCAGATCCTCCAAACCAACACACTGTAAAATTTAGAGAACCCTCTTCAGAATAAAATTCCTGTTTCACAGGTTTCCTTTCTCCCCACCTCTGACCAAATGAGATTATTGTGTTTTGACTTAAGAGAAAAAGGCAACATTTCATAAACTTTCATTTAAACATAAATAGTATTTTAAGCCTTCAGCTTCTTTTGTTTGCTTTACAACTTGAACACAACTTCTCTTCTTGCACATGCAAATGAGTTAATGCCTTTGTAAGATACATTTATTGTCTATATTCTACAGAGGCAGAAAAAATATTGAGTTAATAAAAAAAAAACCCTTCAAGATGAACTCCTGACCTTATTGACACCCACTGACCTCTTCCTTTTATATGATTGAGTCAGTAAGGCCAAATTCCACTCAAAATCATCCTGAAAATAATTTATTTTCTATGTTGAAAACATTTCTTTAATGGGAAACTTAATTTCCCTAATTAATGTATTTATTATATATATTGATACAAGCAACAAAATATTTTGCAAAGGTGAAAAAGTATTTTATTATATGAAAGAGCATGTTGGAGCAGAGTTCAGGGAGGTAATCTGTAGAGAAAAATCTTTGTCCTAGAGGTAAATTGTTGAAGATCACAGAATCAGACTGGTTTGACTTGGAAGGACCTTAAAGCTCATCCAGTTTCAATCCCCTGCCATGGGCAGGGACACCTACCACTAGAACAGGCTGCTCAGAGCTCCAAAGATTACCCCAATTGTCTTGAGTGTTATTGACCTACTGAATGTTTTCTTAAGTAAATATGAATCTAAAAAAACCTGCCACACTGAGTTCTTCATCTGGAGCAGTTGTTTGAGTCATTTATTAGAGCAACCCAAATAAAAGCAGATCTTGTGGAAAGAGCAATTTCTTTTGCTCTCTGCTCACAGATTCTTTCTTATCTTGCCTGTTACTAAAAATATCAACTGATGTTCATTAATACTGAAATACTAACATAATTATACAATCATTATAACCAGTAAAATAAAATCACACTAGTACCAAAATTGTTAACTTTTTAAACACCCTTTTGGTTAGATATTTCTAAAATACCTAGATATTTCTATTGTTTAGACATTTCTTAAAAAAAACCCCAAAAAACCCCCAAAACCTACTTCATTACTAGTTGCATTCATAGAATTGTTACTCATACTCAGATTCAGTTTTGCTCCTATACTTCTACAGGTGTACACACTAATTCAGGAGTTAAGAAGAACTAATTTCCAAATTACAACATAATTATTTAGAAATTACTTCTGAAAAGTCAGTTTATTTTTAGAAAGTTATCATGTATCTTTTCCCAAAAGAATTAAGGCCTTAATCACTGCATTCTTTATAAACTTTGCATGATTTGATCACTTCTCTGGAGAAGTGGGTTTTTTATACCCTCTGTTACTGCCTGTTGGGATTTAATTTTCTCTTTAAGGCAGGCTGAAACCTGTTCTTTGTGATTACAAACAGGTCTTGCACAAGCCTTGAGCACCACCTGAAGTGGATGGCAAACATGCACTTTCCTGGCAGGAGCAGCTCGGTGTGACACAAGGTCAGCTCCCAGCCCTGGCTCGCCTCACTGAGCTCCTGTGGCCCTCACCACCTCTTCCACCAGATTTGTCCTTTCAAAGGACACAGGTAATACTTAGGCAGACTTACACGTTCACAGTTCTGAAATCCTATGTCCAAGAGGTGGTGAACGTTTCTTTAGAGATTGCTACCTATGAATTCAAAGCCTGTAACACACAGAGCCTGAAGAGTGCAGGCACATAAAGGTGAGAAACAAGTAAGGTAACATGTCAAGGAATTCAGCAATATACTGGCATCAAGTAAGATTCCCGTGGAAAGCAATGCTGTGTCACTCTCTGGGACAGACTTCTCAGCAGATACTTGGCCCATGCAAGCTTCTGATTACCTCTGCTCTCTGAGGTGACTTCCAGCCAGTTCAGTTTTTTCAGCCGAATCCCATGCCCTGAATGGAAAGCCCTACCTAGCCTGACAGAGGCTACTTTCCTACAAGGACCTTGCCTTTGTCAAGGGACTGCCCCATTTCCTCTTATCCAAGAGCTTAGCTCTATGAAAAAATAGTTCCTACATGGATTTCAGATTTGCTGAGCTGGTGAAGAGCTTGGGGTAGGTTCATAAGTGATGAGGGGTTTCTGGGTACAAATACAAATACAGCTTGAGAAAAACAATGAGACATGGATCCTGTGTAAGTGGCTTATAAATCTCAGAAGTCTGTTATCACAAAGTTCATATGTCACTCCTATTGACATAATTATCCTCTCAGGAGCAGCACAGGAACAACCTGGGATAAAAGGCTCAGATGCAAAAGGCTCAGTGGTTTTGGCTGAAGAGGAGAGGGATCACACTGGGCTGAAATCTCTACATACAAGTTCAGATGTGTTTCTACTCCTTCAGTGCAAGGCTGAGCATCTCTGGCTTCCATTCAGTATAACTCATGGCAATTAACACATGAAAGTGGAAGCAGGCGTAACAAGAGTGGTACAAAGAAAGGGGAAAGGGCAAAAGAAAACTAAACACGTAGAACACCTCTAACTTCAAAATTGCATGATCTTAAGTGTTCTGCTGTGCATTCAGAGGTCTAACTCCAAAGAATTATTTTAGCTAAAAAAAGATCTTGTAACATTCTGCAGATAAAACTTTCAGTAACTTGTATGTTTAATCTTGGAAGCAAAATCAGGCCCATGTTGAATATGAGGAAGTTTTAGAAGTAACTTTGAGTTATCTTTCAAGCTGGCCAATTTAAGACAGTTTTATAATGGGAGGCCCCAAACTGCCACATCCTAAGTCAGAATGCCTTGATGTAGTTAGGGAGGCAATTAAGTAAAGATTGCAGAATTCCTTTTTGCATATAAACTGCCTGGATCGCCACTGACCCATAGGCATGCCCTCAGCAGAACAGCAGACTGCTAAAGATAGCAATATCCCAATTTAAGACTAAAATAGGATTAGAATTTTTAAATTGCTTAATCTCTTCCTCAAAAAACTGCATTTCATGCCCTGTGATGATCTATAAGCTAGATACAACATTCCGTTGCTACATATACGAATTTCTTTTTATCAGTAAAGGAAGACATGAGAAAAATGGGGGTACTTTGCATTTTTATAATGGGTTAAATAGAACTTCCAAAGCTTCAGAGTTACGAAGTCTGTTCCTGCAATAGTTTATGCACATAGAGAGCTTGAAGTGCTCAAGTAATTCTGGTTTCTGACTGGCTGTAAGTAGCCACACAGGTTTGCCAGGGTCAGGACTGTCAGGTATATGTAGTCTAGGACTTAGCCATTAGACAGACACTCAAATGCATTCAATAAGCCCATATTTGCTAATTTGTGAACTCATTTTCACCATTAGATATTCACACCCCATGTTATTATTAGCAAACACTGCAGGCTACCACTATTAGCCGCGACTAAAATAAACATAGTAAGAAAAATATAGCCTCATAGAATAACTTGCATGACTTTTGCATAGCAAAGGTGATTATTATTGACCGGTGCAAAAGATACACCCCACAACATTAAACCAGCTAGATATTTTTAGTAAGCCTAAGGCTTTTGTATTTAACTTTCTGCTGTATAGAACACACATCCTAAGTTACAAAGATGAATCCAGCCCTGCCTCTGCCTCAAAGCTTATCCATCTTGTTGATCAATATGTGTATTTCACATCAGGACGTGAAGTGCATTATTATATAAGAAAGCACAGGAATCTATTGCCAGGGCACTGTGCAGTTTAAAACCTCCCTGGAGAGACACTCCCAGGTTGGCAGGGCCTTTGTGGTCCACAGCACAGCATAACAGAATCTCAGTGAGGAAACACGGTAAACCAGAGTTCAGGTCCAAAGGTGCATCCAGAGTCTGGAGGCAGGTCTGGGGCTAAGCTGAGCAAGCAGCCTTCAGCTGGAGGGCCAGAGGACCAGCAGCCACAACTGAGCCACACCCAGAGACCACCATACCTTCCAAAGGGCCTCAGGGCTGAGCTTAAATAGAGATCCCAGCCTGGAGGGGGGAGGGGGGAAAGGAGGCCCCAGGTGAGGGTGATCAGGGCCATTAAGGCTTTTTAGAGCCCTCAGGACCATAACACCCATTACCACTTTGTAAGACAGAGAATATTGTGCACAATTGAGTTCAGTGAGAGCATGCATAGTCAGATAGTGCTCCTGGTCTCTATTATAGTGATAACATTGTGCTAAGTATTGCCGAAGAAAACCTTTAGGACCAATATATAAAGATCAGATACAAAGCCCCCTCTTTGTCAAGACTTTGGCTAGACAGAGTGGTTTCTTGTTTTACAATGTACCATGGGATCTTTAAAAACCAAAATCAATTAGCATTCTAGGATTCAAACTGATCCTGAGGGTACTTAATCAACAGTCCCTTTAAGAAAACAAACTTTATTCCTCTGTTTTCTGGTCAAGTGCTGTGATCTACCAGGAGGTATGTTTGGCTAGGGAAGCCTACAGGAAGGAAAACAGCTGCATTTTTTGTCCATGGGTGTGTTTTGATAGAAGATAGAGAAAGTAGAAGGTAGGGTGGGGAGCTAAGAAGGGGCAGGAATACCTTTTCATTTTACAAAAGACCTGGACAGGGCAGCAGCAGGTTTCTTTGGTTGCTGTTTTAAAGCAGGGTGGCTGGAACTTTACGGATAGTGTTCAGGGCACAACAGAGAGGCTGAACTCCTGGAGACTCTGAAGAAACTGCTGCAGGGCTGTCTACTGTCTGGTGACACAAGTGTTCCCGTGTGCCCCCAATGTGACAGTGCTGTTGGGATCCAGCAGCAATCTTCAGAGGAAAGACATCCAATCCTTAGTGAGGTCAGCATGACGTGAGGGAAGTGAGACTGTCGCTCCTCTGGCAGCAGAGTCATTCCTCCTGACAATGTTGGGAACAACTTGGAGGGTAACAGTACAGGACAGTCTTCTGCTGCTCTTCCCCATGGGACAAATAACTCTCATGAATGCATTTACAGGGCTAGCATGTGACTGCAAACCTTCATTCTCACCAAGAAAGAGAACTATGAGATTTAACAAGGGAACAGGTGCTTAAGTCCTGGGATTGTTTGTCCCTGTGTTCTACTGCTTTGTGAAAGAGCTAGACATTTTACTAGCAAAATGCTACATCGACTTCAAATTTCTCTCCTCTGTCCAATTCAGCAGAAGGGCCTTCCACAGAAAATACTCATCTCTATTGGTGTCACAGGAAATGAGTGCATGACTGTAAATTGCATTCAGCAGGTGTCTGATTGTTAGTTTGGTGTCAAAAGCTGACGTGAAACTGAAATTGGCAACATGGGGTAAATGTATGCCATTGTGGAGAATGGACATGAAGTATTTGAAAACTTTTCTTTCTTATGCTGTAGCAAAAAGATCAACTCTCAAATGCTGTCAACTCATGTTTGAAGTCCTCTGACCCTTTTGCTTCTCCCCACCACCACTTGCAAGGCCTGGCAAATTTAAAATGGGGTTTCAGAGAGAAGAATAGTCTGCCTAAGCCTTTACAGTATTTTTAGGAACTAAGGAAAGCCTAAAGCAATATTATAAACAAAAAAATGTTGAGTGAATTGTTTGCAGAAGAACTGAGCAGGTGGTGGTATTGTTCTCCAAATGTGGCTTAGAAAATCCTAAATTTCTGAGGAAGTTTTGGCCATTGTTGGAATCTACTGTGGACAACCACCAGCAGCAGCAGGAGGATGTAGGATCCAATCTCTGCAGCAGAAGGTGGGTTATTCCCTGAGATCACCCATTCCTGATTTACACAAGAGGTGTAAATGCTAAGGCTAATGCTAAGGAAGAGGTGACTCAGATCTTGGTAGAGACTTCAGCAGACACCTTAGGTTGGGTTTTGCTCCCACAGGGGACACATGGGAACAGGAGAGCAAGAAGGAAGCAGCAGCTCATCTACGACATCAGTGGGGTGGGCAGGAGAGATCTGCCTGCAGTGACAGTAGTCAAATCTGTGGGACATAGTGAGAAGGAAGGATAGTGAAGAAGGTGTCCAGAAAGCCTGACCGGAAACAGTCATTACATGTCAGGGATGCAGGACTATGTGGGTTGCCCGGGATGCTGGTTGATGTCAGGAATGCAGTATGGATTGTCAGCGATGCAGGATGGGTTTCCCGGGATGCTGGTTGATGTCAGGGATGCAGGATGGGTTGCCCGGGATGACGGTAGGTGGCAGATCCTCCCTGTGGGCGTGTCCGGGCGGGTCCCGGCCCTGCCGGTCCGGCCCTGCCGGTCCCGCCCGGCGGCCGCAGTAGCAGGAAGCGACGGAGTGTGGCCGGGCAGCGTCGGTGGGAGCGGTCGCGGTGGCCCAGGGAGGGGCCGGCGGCGACGCCTGGGAAACTTTCCGAGAGGGAAGCGGCCGGGGCAGCGGGACCAGGAGGGCTCCTGGTCATTCCCGTGTCGGGAGAGCCGGGTGCCGCCTCCGCGGCGGCCTGACATGAGCTCATCGGCGGCGGCGGCGGCAGCGGCAGCGGCAGCATGGCCTGTGCCCGGAGGGACGGAGAGGCGGACGGCGAGCCCGACCGCTCCCTGCGGCACATGCTGCGGGCGATAGCGGAGGAGCGGAGCCGCGCCGGCCTCCGGCACGATATCAGCGGCCTCGGTGAGTCGGGCGGGGNTTCCGCCGACACGGGGACGGGCCCTCCTGCCTTCCCGAGACCCCGGGGCGCCTCTCGGGCTCATCCCCTGCTCCATTGTCTGAAAAGCCCTTGGGGAAAAATGGTCAGAAGGCACCGCGCACATCAGCCCATATTGTGTCTTTCAAGTGTAAACTACGTATCGTGTGTTTTGGGATGGAAACAGAACCGATTTTTGATGCCTCTTGCCAATGCTCGCTCTTGTGCGGCTCTCAGACGCTCTCTAGAGATTCTGAGCCTGACACCTCCCTTCTCTGTTTAAATGACTTCACGCCGCTTGCCATGGTCTAGTAAGCACAGAATGTTGTGGCTCTTGCAGGTCAGTTAATTTTTTAAACCGTGGAGGATTGCTTTAGCTTTCTGTCTTGTTTATTTCCATCTCGGTTGATGCAGATTTCACATGGCACGTCTTTATTTAGCTTTTGGCAAAGCTTATGATTGTAAAACAAAAGTTTCAGGTTGAAATTCGGTTGACTTTAGGCAACAGAATGGTATGGCAGCTCCTTAACCAAAATTGTTCACATCAGGAAACTCTTATGGTCAGACTAATGAATAAAAATTACTAATTTTTATATGCAGCAGTAGAGATTATGGAAATTGTTCTTCACATCCAAAATTTCTGTCTACATTATTCAAACCTTTTGTATAGCCAGGACTGGACCTGCTCCTCCCTCCTCAGCTCTTTTATAAGGCCCCAAAAGTCTCCTCCACTTTTGAGTCTTTGTTAAAAGCTCAGAATAAGTTCTTGTTCAGGTCTTACAGGCTCTGAGGTGTGGATTGACATGGGGAATCTTTGGTTCTCTGCCTTTATGCATCAGTTTGTCTACCAGTGCTTGCTGTGGTCTCCCTGAGAAGGAATGGGCTCTATGTTCTTTCCTTTTGCTTTGCCACAGAGTGAAATCTTGTGTGAACAAAGAGAAATGATTCTTCATTCTTTATGCCTTTTTCTAATGGAATTGGCTCTCGGGGCTGTAATGTAGTGTCAAAATGTTACAGGGCCTAATAAGGTAAGTGAAATGTTGTGGCAAAGAAATTGTAAACAAAATGGGGAAAAGCCCCCAAAATCTAAATGCCTGTGAGATTGCATTCATTGGAAAGCTTCTGTCAGGTCCTGTTTGGCCATCTCATGTTTGAATGTGAGATAAAGACTTCCAGGAAGAGAAATATCAACATCACTTTCTTTTGCTGAAATTGGAAAAGGGAAAAACTGTGGTAGCTGGTAAGACCATGCAGATACTTCCTCTCTGCTTGTGTTTGAACACACATCCACAATAACCCGTCATGGGAGGTCTTCTGAGTAGCTTTGGGATAGTCACACAAGGAATAGGACAGTGTACCTCTCTTCTACCAGGTGAAGACTTGAAAGGAAAACCTTGGGAGAGCTGCTTAGCTAGTGGCACTGAGGGGCTGCTCGTGGCTGTGGAGACTTGCCCATGTATGTCTATCCCTGTGTGGAGATGTGGATTTTGCAGTGTGCTACGTGTTCCGTGATCCATAACTTTGTCATTCCCAGTTAATGAGAGCTCTTTCCCCTATGCTGTGATTTGTTGCCAGGTTAGTAAATTGTTTAAATACCTCCCTGAGGAAAAATACTGAGCTTTTGGAGTGGTGCTCGGTAGAAACTGTAGATGAACCCAAGGTGTAATTCTGTGGCTTAAAACTTATGCATGTCTGCTCTGTACTAGTGAATGCTGTTGCACAGCATGCAACAGAGTTGGAATAGCCTGGGCTGTTCTGGAGTATGCTGGGCTCTGGCAGCACAGCAGATGTAAAGGATTTTCCTCAAGTTCAGAAGTCATGAAAGTAGTCACAGTCCTGTCTGGGTTCAAGTGGTTAACACAGAGATTTTGTCTGCCTTTTGTACCTGGGTGGCATATCACCTGTGGGGCTTCAGGACCTGCACACCCACAGCTGGTTTGATATTCTTGGTGGGATTTTTGTAATGGCCATATCATTTTGAGCTGTATCAGCAGGTGAAACCTGTTGTTTTTCAGTTCTCTTCAAATCAGCTGGGAAAGACTCCAACAGTGGCTTTTCCTTGAGTGCTGCTAATCTCCCAACAGTAAAATGGGACTCACTGGGTCATAACTTGTCCATCCTCTCTCCTTTTGTGTATTTCCTAGAAGTGAGCCCAAGGAGGAGGAAATTGCTGTTTTTGCTGATGCTAAGGTTTGCTGAGAGGAATTGCTTTGTTTCAAGAATGTCACGTAAGCATTTGGACAGGCTTTGTTCGAAAATGCAAATCCCCTTGTGTGGTAGGATTTTCTGTGATGTCCTGCTTGTGTAATATACAAAATGTAGCACTTCAAAATAATGACTCATCATTATTTACCAAGCTGGGAAGGGTGATGTCTCTCCAAGAATTCTTAGCTGGATGTTTGTGTCACCCAGTTGGACAGTACTGCTCTGGTGTTGTGCACTAAGCTGCCTCTGAAATGCTGTTGGTTACAACATTTCTCTGGCAAAATGTTTCTCCTCCTGAGGGAATGACAGATGTGCTGTGTGTCTCCTCAGCCAGGCTGCATGTAAGGCTCTGAAGTTACCTTTTGGCCAAAGCCCTGAACTAGGAATGTTTTCTTTTTGGTGGTTCCTGATACTACTGTGTAACATTTTCAGATGCTTAATTTCCTTGTCCTTCTGTCTTTCAGTGAGAATTTGCCCTGCTTTTAGAGTAGTAGAGTGGATTTGGGTGGAGGTGTGACTTTATTCGTACTGGAACTTAGAATGAGTAAGAGGAAATAAATAGGTAGATCCGAACAATCTCTTGAACTGTGGCTGGGTCAGTAACGGAGACATGCAGTGGGTGAAAAATGGAGAAGTCATAGGGATCCTGCAAAGAAGGTGACTGCTCTGTGGAGTGCAGCACATGGGGCTTTAACAAGCAGCTGAAAACTGAGGTGTGTAACGGGAACCTGTTCCAGGTGCCAGCAGAGAGGCCCAATAGTCTTGCCTGTCATGAGAGTTTCTTGTGCTTGCTTTCCTGGCAGTCCTGGGGCTGTTCTGGGACTTGAACTGCTGTTGAGGAGAGGAGGGTGTACCTGGCATGTCGGCAGCAGAAGCAGGAATGTTCATCCTCAAAGCCAGAGGGTTGCCTGGGCTTGTTTGTTCAGCAGTGCACAAACCTCGGGGCTCATCATGTGAGAAAAGACTGTGGCATGATTCATGGGCCACATTGCCTTGATGAATAAGACCTGGAAATAATTCTTCAACCTTCCTGAGAGAAGGGAAGGTGAGGTGGCACACAGTAAACGCTGGTCCCTGTGATGGAATCATAGTGTGGGTAAAGGGATGAAGACCAGGGGAAGAAATTTATGGAAAACAAAAGAGGTTAAAATGAAAAATTAAAAGGAGAGTTAATTTGGATTTGAAAGTACTAGGTTCAGGCCTTACCTTTTTCATAGTGTGGTAACTTTTAATTAAATTATAATATTCAAGAAGGATATATTTGCATCTGTACCTTTGAAGAAAGTGTATCCACAGAGTAGATGGAAGTGTCTGCAGAGAATTTACTGCAGCACAGAACTGGTTTGACAGGAGTCACTTTCCAGCAGACACAAACCATTCTTCATTCATGGTTTTTCTTGGAGTTAGTTCAGGGAGTTGTGCAGTCAAAGGTGAGAAACTACAAAACATGTGAAGCTTTTTTTACTTTTAATCTGTCAGTAAGAAGAAGGTATGAAAATCACATCTGTCCTAACAAAAACTTGAGGGATGTATACAACCAAATTCACCAGCTATGAGTAATGTGGCCTGTAATGAGTTTGTTTAATTTAGAACAATTTGATTCCAGTTTAAAATACATTTTTTATCACTTTTAACTTATTATTTGCACTATTTCTTTTGCTCTATTTATAAAGTGTTTTGCAGATAATGAATATGAAATGTTCACTGAAAAATGTATAGTCAAATACTGAAGAGAAAAAAAAAGATACTTATGTAAGAAACTTACAGTAAAATAAGAAAGTGTTTATAGAGTAGCTTCCTAATCAGTCAAAAACAAAAATACCCCCACAACATTCCAACCAGGAAGAATCTATTTCTTTTCAGGAAAAGTTTTAGAAAGTGGAAATACAATGCAAGATCAGAACAGATTATTTAAATCAGAGTTAAAGTAGATACTTGGAAGTCAAAGGGATTTAACTAGTTTACCCTCAGGTAAATACCCTGAGGTATTGAACTTCGGATTTGTAGTTGGAGAAAGATGAGCGAATAGCAAAGAAATTCCAGTGTGAAAGATGATTTTAAAGCTGGTTTGTTTTGTTGGGGTTTTTTTTGTTGTTGTTGCTGGCATTGGAAAATGTGTGGAAGAAATTTCTGCAATCAAAAAATGCATGTAGACATTTGATGTGTAGTTGAGCACTTGGATGGTGTAGGAGGAACCACAGGTGGAGCAAACTCTTTGATCCAGTGGCTTCGGCCAGGGGATGGGAATGTGTTTCTGCTTGTCCAAGGGCTTTGTGTTCTGGGATCCCATCCTATCACTTCTACATTTAAGAGTGGGAGTGTCCCTGTAGGATCAGGCCATGGAGAATGGCAATCTGGGGCTAAACTCTAGGCCTGCAGCCCTCCAGGGTTAATACCTTTTTCTGTGTGGGGTTTTTATGTTTGGTTTTGTTTGTCTTTTAAAGGTGATTCATTCAAAATTCTGTTTTGATTGTTCCTTAGAACTTTATTCATGCTGTTGTCACTAATGGCCTGTCAGGCTTTCCGTAGCTCACCGGTGTATTCAGGGATTTGTCATGTGGCTGTGAAGGTTAGCTTCTGTCTGGAGTGTGACAGCTATTCCATGCCACATCGATGACATAACAGAGTTTCTTTTATTACAGATTTCACATCTTTTTTTAACAGTTGGGTTATTCGTTTATTCTTTCATTTTAATAGAGATGAAACCTTATGGGATTTTTCATGTCCTGCTCCAGAGTGTACATGCTCAAATTGTCAAAGTCAGACTGGGGATGCTGAAAGAGGCAAGATTCTTTTAAAAACTAGAAAAAACCCAATACCACCACCCACAAAAAAAAATCCCCACAAAATACCTTTCAGAACATTAGTGCACTACCAAAATGAGTGAAAATTAAGTTTCTAAGGCATGGCATGCTGCTGTTCATTTTTGGATGCTAGCAGAAGTTGCTAGATCCCTCCCCCC